>RSEF01000003.1:6216364-6226552 GCA_003993805.1 Himantopus leucocephalus
GAGCCTTCTCTTCTCCAGGCTGAACAACCCGAACTTTTTCAGCCTGTCCTAATATAGCCAGCTGTTCCTGGGAAACAAAGCGAACTGAAGCTTGACAAGTAAACCAAAAACTCTGCTAGAAAAAGAGAATGCAATTTCATTTTATACAAGTCATAATTGGCAGAATTCTGTAAATTACACACAATTTTATTCCCTGTCTTTATTCCCTGCATTTCCTGTATCTGGTAGTACAGTCTAGTATCAAAACCTTTCTCCATCCACCTCCAGATTTCACTGCAAAATGTTAAATGGGAGGAGGCAAACTAAGATATGGGCAATTTGAAACTGGAGTATTTCATTTTAGATGTATTCTGGTATTCTTATTAATCATTTTCTTTCAATTCTTTTTGACAGATGATGCTAATGAAGAAGGGACTGAGCTGACTGAAGAGACAGGTGAGTAAACAATATTTGATGCTAAAGTATATCACTTCTCTGAAGCATCAACCAAACTGAAAGAATTCTTGAAACTAATTGCCTCGGTTGTGATAAGCAGCGCCAATCATTTACTGCCAATGTTACGACAGTCATCTCTGGTTTTTAACATAACATGGGGTAAGCTATCTCTGATAATGTATAGTACACGGTAAGAATGGCTGAGATTACCTTTTTAATGTCATCGTCTGTTGTGAGCCTCTGGGTGATACTCTGTTGCTTTTTATTAATAACTGCTTTGAACATGAATGGGAAATAATTAAAATTCTGCAGTTTCTTTGTCTGTAAAAAGGTGTGAATACAGCAATTCTAGAGTCATTTGCAATTCTGATCAGCGGCTGTGATTTGTTTGCAGTGAAAACGGTAGCAAAACTCTCCCGCAAACTCTTAAATGCATTGAACGTGATTGGACAATATTTCAGAGGACTTTTTTCCTCATCCTCCTAGTATGCTGTTTAAAACAAGTGTCAACGTTTGTGGCTGTGGATAGACTTGAAATGAAATGATTGATAGGTATAAAGGAAAGAAAGGGCTGAGGAACAAGAAAAGGAGAGGACAAGAGGATTAGATATCTCTCATGAAGACAAAAGCTTCCAGTCAGAAGACTTTTGCTAGTTTTTTGTAGAGCGCTGCATCCGCTTAATCTTCTTGATCAGTCTTTTTGTAACAGGCTTCCACCACAGCACCCTGTGGTGTTCTCCCAGCTGATCTTCACCTAGAGATTCTCAGTGGACATCTCCTGTTCCATAAGAGACTTCTGTGCAGTGAAGGACCTCCTTTTATATGCAGCGTAGGTCCCCCTGCTCTTCTTCTCTGCCCCTCCTTCCTAACCAGCTAGTAGCCATCCGTCACAGTGCACCAGGCAGGTGCGCTGTCCCCCGGGTGTCTGTGACCCAGATCCCATCATAGCCCAGTGACTGTGCAGGATCTTCCAGTTCTTCTCTTTACGAAAAGATAAGGGATGAGAAGGGAGAGCCACATGGAGTAAGGCAGAGATATACCATCCGGAAAAGAGAGGTAAAAGCTTTTGAAGAAGTATGTCGGTTGCTTAAATTGGCAAGATTGTCCTAAAGACAAATGGATTATGATGGTTTATGCAACCAGTTAATTAGCTTAGAAATTAGAAATACTTGAAGAATGGTGTATATGCATAGATGTGAAAACATGGGTATGCACAGCTAGATATGTGTTACTATGATGGATTAGCACATTCTTTTATGGCTGTTCTGGCCTGTTGGTTTTATTACATATAATTATAATTACTTTTTGGTGTCAAGATTACTGGATAGGAACTTTTAGAGATTTTAATACAATTAGTGTGATTGATACAGTTGTACATACATACGTTAAAAGTAGAAAAATATAGACCATCATTATACAACAAACATTTGCCAAAGATTGTCCTACAGTTGAATTTGCAGTATTCATCTAACATTTCCAGTGTCATTTTTTATACTTATCATGGCGTGTATATTTTTATAAGCCAAATTATTTTGCATTTTTTGTCTTGTTGCTTTTATGGAGATTATGCAAATTACATTGATTTTTTTTTTTAAAGCCTTTTAAATAAGAATTAAAAGGAAGTACATTTCCACTTAATAGCTGGTATCTTCCTTCTTGCCTTATATCCTTCACAGCTTCATTAATTTAGGTGAAGCTACATAGCTGCTCTGGGAAATTTTCACTGAATTAAGTCATTTGAGGAAGATATTTCCCTGCCTGTCTCTTTCTTTGTGCAGATGAGATAGATGAGATCATAGCTTCCCTCACAGGTTTGCCTGTAGGGTGCTGTGAGTTTCAACAGCATGTACTTGGTTATTTCTTTATCACTTGAAGATATTTTGGGAATCAGTCCATTGATTGTCAGCGATCAATACCTGTGTGGCTAAAGAGAAGTATCTTTTGTATATCGGCTCCAGTAGTGGGGCGGATATACAAAATTATGCCTTTTTGACCTATTTGTGTGGACTTTTTAATGGTTTGTAGGATGCATTTGTAGGAACTATGAATACACACGTAGTTTTCATTTTTATACTCAGATTTTTATCAGTTTGAAGGATAACTGCTTTTTACTGTTCTAAGGGAAAAACAGAGTAGCAACTTCTAGTCACCACTTCAAGATATTAATTGAATAATCATTCTTCATTCCACTTGACTTCGTGGGTCACGACTCCAGCAGATGGAGTCAGCAGTTGGCACCAATATTGATGACCCTGTTTTTTTGAGCTGTCTATATCCAATGTGATGTGGGGTTATTTCTCCAATTCCTGTGCTTAAGGGGGGGAAAAAAAAGGGGGGGGGAAGAAACGTTGAATTCCTGGAGAGCACATGTTGCAGACTACACGTGTATGTAGAACCTTTGGTAGTGATTCGCATATTCTAAATTTCACCTAAATTCCTGTGCCTCCAACTTCCTATTGGCTAGGTGTTTCTGAGGGCCAATATCAAACCAAGAGAAAACACAGAGGGACACAAATGAGATGTAGACTCATTGTATCTGTACCAATTTCTGTTTGAAGAACGTGGTAGAATGAGGTGGAGGTTACAGAATTGGTCCTAATTTAAACCTGGTGTCAAGATTAGAGGAAAAAAAAAACCTGATCCTGGTCTGGTGTCAGCTTAAGTCAGTGGGAATATGTCCATTGACTTCAGTGAACACCAGGTTAGGCCTTGGGAACAGCTAGAGGAATTAGCTGGGAGTAAGGAATAACAGATGACCAAATGTGTGTATTATTGAGTGATGGTTATGTTATGAAAGTAATTTGTCTTGTGTTTCTACCACCCTGAAGTGCAAATATCTCATTACATACAGAAAGGCCTTTCTTTCTGTGATTTCTCTTCAAAATAAATAAGGGAGTATCTTAATTACATCTGCCAGATAATCTCCATTAATATCTACATTAATACTATAAAATCAACAAGCGTGAATGATCATTTTAGCGAGTTAATCACATAATGTCACTGCATAGACTGGATGTACTAGAATAAGAAAAACATTTAAAAATAAAAAGAACCTAGTTTTATTAAATATACACACTCAAGACCACTTTTAATGGCATTTGACTCATGGGATTTTAACCCATCAGTTTGTTATTCTGGATGCTGTATCTTGTAGCAGCTGCTGACTTAATGGCACCATTTAACTCAACGTGCTTTGATGTTATCGTATGTCATACAGTTTGCTGTTAGAATGGCTTGAGTCAAAAGGGCAGATATAGTAATAGCGGGTATGGACCTGTGCGGTTGTACATCTCGGATTTACTTTATGAATGATTTCCTACATAGGTAAAGAGAAGACCGGATGACCTAATATTCTTGTCTACCTTTAACTTCAGTAATTTAACACTGCAAAGTCACGATGCTTAATGTTTTAAGCTCCATTAAGGGAAGATTATTCTAAACTTTAACTTCTGAAGGACTTTGCTTTTATACCCATAGAGTCACATATCCATGCACAGAAGCGTGCAAAATAAGCCCTAATACTGCCATAATTGTGTGCGCAATTGCAGTGACTGCATGTGGAAATTATAGAAGCATGTGCTGTTAGGAGAAGCACCATCCAGATTCCTACGCAGTAGTATCACATTATTATGCACTGACATAAGGTAATTCTCTTACCATTCAAAAATTAAAAAAAAAAACAAAACAAAAAAAAAAAAAANTCTGAATCTATGTCATCCGTCAACCTGTTCAGCTTCACTCTCCACCAGGTACCAAAACCTTTTGACCTCACCTGTATGAATGTTGCCACACTACTGTCTCTCATTTCCCATCTAATAGTTGTTCGTAATAAATGCCCTGCTGGTTATCCCGTTTCTGTCCTGAGCATCCTAATTAACCACCTATTCATTACTTCAGAAGCCACAGTCAGCTAGGATGGCAGGACAAAGGATCTCGTTCACGCTAACAAGGGAAGCCCTATTATAAACAATGCTGTATAAATACAAGATTTCTTTGTATGTTCCACTGTGTGAACACTCTTATACTTGGACACTTTTTGTTGGAGGGAGACTTCCTCTTTTTTTTTCCAAGATGAAAATAGCAATCACTTGTAACCAGGGAGATTTGGAAGTGTTGAGGGATTTTGGGAATAGCTTACTTAGAGACACACTGTTTGATTTAAGTGGCTTGTTGACCCTCTGAATTAGCCTATAAAGAAGAATCATTTCTCCCGGTGTTAGAGCTCAGAAACCTTTTTGCACAGATGATCATGATTAGAAAAGCTTTTAATACCAGCAGTTCAGACACCTGTCTAGGTGTGCTGTTTTTAAACAGAAATTTGCGGGCAAAATTTCTGTAATATTTGGCTAACTGTTCTGAAAGACATACATACTACTGGAGAGCAGAAAGGGTTAAGAGTTGTATTTTGACCATAATAAAAAGACATTATTTTGAAGCCTGCACAAATCCTCTTCTGTCTCTGGAATGACGGAAAACTGCTAAAAAGCAGTGAAATTGTGACTGAAATCGTGTTCTCCTGGGGCAGTGCTTCTACATCCTTTTGTGAGCATTTTAAGGTTCTTTATATAGAGCGCAAAAAGATAATTTCTTTTGAGAGAATAACAGTTCTGACTTCTCTGAATGTAAGCCTCCTCCCTCTCCATCTTCGTGCTGTCAATTAAGATGTTGGTTATATTATCTAATGTATTCAGACACTCCTGAAAGACCTGGCTGGACATTTGCACTTCAACTTGATTGACATTTGACTTGTGGGACTGGAGGAAGCCTCACAGATTGGTTAGGTGATAAAATTCATCACTAGAGGGGTGAGTGTTGATTGAAACGCTCCTATTGATTCGATTCCCTGATGTGAATCCTTGTCAACCAAAAAAGGAAACGTAGCAGGTAGTTCAGAGTGGCATTAGAACCAAAGAAGCCATACATCAATATGGTCCACTATAAATATTCAAGTTATTTTTTAAAAGAATGGGAGAATGTTGGCAGGAATCAATCTCTAAAAGCCTGGTTATTCTCAGGATCTCTCTTTTGTATTGAAGTTCTTGTTGAACTCTATCACCATTGCTCCTGAGTAACCCCTTTAAAGGGTTGACAAAGCGTGTCTTTATTTGGCAGGTTTTGTCTTTATTTTTCCCCACAGTATTTCTTGTGGTTACTCCTACGTTCTTGCCACTCCAGAAATAAATTCATCTTAGCACTTGAAAACTCTTGTTTTCCTCAAAATATTGTATTTGAATTTCAAATTCAGATGAGCAAATGTGATGACATGACACATGACGTGTCCTATGTTAAGTGCTGTCAGGAAAGGTCTACCTCCTGATACCAAGCCAAACCTCAAAACATGTTCTGCTTTGCTCACTTTATTTACTGATCGCTAAGCACCCTTCATGCTCTGAGCTATATGGAATTTTGTGAGAAAACAGAAATTCCATTCTGGAAGAAATTTTTAAGAACAATATTGAGTTTGGCTTTTTGGGAGGGTAATGCTCATTCCTTAAAATTAAGCAAGTGAGGTGGAATTTAATTACTCACATACCACCACTTTGGAATTTTTGTGGGCATTTTGGGCTGCTGCTTCACATAAATTCCTGTCAGCTTCCCAATCCGTGACTCTTCTTTGGTTTTGGACATAAGTACAGTAGAATAACTAGTTTCCGAGGAGGGCAGGCAGAGAACGTTTGAGTTTCCTGGGCTCCATGCAAAGCCAACGATTCTCTCCCTTTTTCAGTCTTGAATGAAAAAATATTCCCTGTGACCCTGCAAGTTCCCTTTCCACATCCTCACTTACTTCTTTCATATGTCCTGTTTGGAAACTTTCAGCATTGTGATTCTAGATATATGTAGTTGTGGAAGAGTAGACGATAAAAGGGTGGTATCTACAGCTCTTAGCAGAGCCGAGTCCTTCATGAGAGCTGGGCATCTGATTGCTGCAAGCTGTTTAAAAATCCAAAAACACAGAGCAGACAATTTAGAGACGGGAGTTTTCGGAGTACTTAAGCGAGTTATAATACACATGCAGAAGCTTTTTTTTCTCGGTTGCTAATTAGCTAGTCAGTTTGAGGTAATACCGTAATTTTTATTTTCTCACAGCACGGCAATAGGGGTAAATCAAGCAAGGTCGTATGTCTTCCTAAATTTGCTGATTACAAGTGGTCAAGGTTTCTTTCCAGTATGTTAGGCTTCTCCTCCACCCAAGGCCCCAGTTGGCCACAGGGAATTGCGAGATTTGGTGAAAAGTCAAATGACAGGACGTCATTTTCCCGTCGTGGTTGAATAGATTCGCTAGGTGCAATGAATTGAGTTTTAATTGTCTGCCATTCTCTGCTTTCATGGTTAAGCAACAATGTTTGAAGAATGTTTTAATTAGTGAACCTGCTTTCATTAAATATCTTAATTTACAAATATCTTTCATGATTAATTTCCAGCTTGGTCTCCGTTTTGTACTAACAGGCTTTCTGTGCTGCCAGTTTGTGCCTTGACTTCTATCGTAGCAAACAAACAGTAATTTCATCCTGTATGTTAAGATGACAGTGTATTTTGAAAATGTTGTAGACAAAGTTCATAATTTTTAAAGTTGAACCAACTGATATTAAACACTGTGAACTTCAGTCCCTGTAAATAGGGGAGATCTTAAACTTCACTGGCTTCAGTTACTGTTTTTACTTAGGAAGTTTTCCTTTTCCTCCGTCTTCCTGTTGCTTTCTGGCTAAAAGGCTGGAATGGATTTATTTCATCCAGAACACTTCTATCTCATAAAGCTTACGTTTCCTTAACTTTGCTTCACTATCAAACTTGTTTCCCTACCTTCCATTTCATTATGAATTTCAGTCAATATTCATTTGTTACTGTGTTCTAACATTGAATGGACAATTGAGCTGAGAGGGGAAAAATTATTTTGTTCAGATTATTTCTCCACAGTTCCATAATGCAGTATAATATATATTATGTTAAAAATTACAAATTAAAACATTATTAAATTTTCTGTTTCTGAAGAGATTAAGAGCTTGTGAAGAAGTACGTTATTTTAGTATGAGCTTTCTTCACTGCTGTCGTGTCAAAGTCAGGGAAAGTCCAGTCCAAGCTGGAAGATACCTACTTTGACTTTTATAACAGATGACACAGTAGTTAATTTTAATAACAGGAAAACAGGGATGGGGTACTGAATGGAGTGCCAAGATAAAATGTACTCAGAGTTGTGGTATCATGCATAGTAATATTTGATACAATAAAACAATTTCAAAATAATATAGCTAATTTTTTTTTTTTGGTTAAAGAAGGATTGGAACAAAAAGCCCAGCCTCCGACTCCCGCAAAGAGCAAAGCAGAGCAGCCTGAGGTCCTGCAAGATGATGCTGAAGGTAGGTGATCTGACAGCTTTTCAGAGCTATTAATCAATTTTGCATTTTGTGGGGAAAGCTTTACTCTGAATTCTTGGGAAAGAACTGGAAAACTTTCATTTAAGAATGTTGTTTGCAAACACGAGGAAAGTTCCTTCTGGCCTAGATCATGAGATTGTAATTCTTCTGAAGTGTATTTCATCTCAAGGTAGATTCAGGATTACAAATGCTATTTTTATGTGATGGGCTACTGATTATTGCTGATACATAATGAGAAACTGTTGCTGTTTTATCTCTAACCTGTTCTGACTTTGTGTAATTAATAATACAAAATGTAATGCATGTTGTGTAGGGCTTGGGTCACAGTCTGGTTGGTTACTTTGGTCAGGTAAATCAGCTACCTGCTGCAAAACACGGAGCAATAAAATCCTTGCTTTCATTTTCTACAAGAAATTTTTGCTGTATCCTTTTCCACTCCAGTTAGTGTTTATGGCTCTAGACCCTCTGCAGTGTATTACACCTATACCTGGTCAGAAGTGCTTAACAGTATGCCTATAGTGTTGTTCCTGTAAGAGTACTTTCCTGTGCTCGTATACGGAGGTGAATGTTGTTCTAAAATTGGATCAAAGTATCTTTTCTTAACTGGGATGTCGTTGGGAGAGTTGTTAAAAGATGTTAACATCAAGGGCTTATTTTCAGACTGCAGAGTTTCACGTTGCTCTCGTATGGGTGAAAGAGCAAAATGCCCCAATGCTGGAGAATTCCACTTTCATGAAACAGTTAAAAGGATGAACTTTAAACCATGGATGAATCTTTAAACCATGACAGTTCCTTATCATGGTTTCTCTTTGACCTAATGTTCCTCAAATGACATGTCTCATTCTGCACCCTAACCAGTGGCTCCACGATCTTCATCGTTTTGACCCAGCGCTGTGCATTCAGCTCCTAAAATATTCTGACTAGGGTATAGGGTGAGTCATAAAGAGCAGAAAAACGTTAACATCTATCACTTTAAGTAACTGCTAGTAACATCCTGTCACTAACATTGTGACTGGTTGTTAATGGCAAGTACTTAAAGCAATAGCTGTCATCGCCTGGAAGGTGGGGGGGGACCCCCAAGAAATCTCATCCTGACCAGTCGTCTTTCCTTTCATGCTGCACTAAACCCAGCTGATATTGAAACACCAATTTTATGTTTGGATTAGAGAATTCAGTGATGACAAACCACATGTCGATTTGTATGCAGGCTGAATGGCGTGTGGGATTGTGGTGTCATTTTCCATATTCCTAAATAGGCAAAACAATAATAGTTTTTATGATATATATTTATTTGGAGTGTGGCTAGAAGCTTTCATTGTATCAGTGTGGAAAAAAAAAAAAAAANAAAACTGTAAGGTTTTCCTTCCATTGGAAAAATAACTGATGATGTTCCACTATTTCTGTGGCTTACTAGATAACGTTTCCTAGTTTACTATGCCTGTCAATGTTTCCTGGTGACCTACAGCTCACTTTGTGAAGCACAAACAAATGCATTGGAAGGGTGAAGTAAATAGCATGGCAATAGAATGATTGCATTACCCTCGAGCTGTAAAATGCCTGAACTCGTTGAATTTGATGCTGTACAGTAGATTTTGCTGATGCAGAATTGAGGCCTGTAACACATAATCACTGCTGCAGAATTTTATCTAGCCGGAGAGGGAGTCCTCTGCTCCTTAGGCAAGAATCAGGCCTGCAATGTTTAGGATTGAAAGTCTAAATTTAGACTTGAGGGTAGTTGTGATAGAGAAAAAAAAAAAAAAGATAAAGTGTTGCTGAGGGGGCTGGGGAGGAAACCTGGATCGGATTTCTGTGGCATTACCTGTGCCTCTGTTTTGAAGAGGAGTCAAGCCGTTAGGCTCCAGACGCTGAATTCCTATAAAGTTGCCGAGTGGCTGGAGTCTAATGTAACACACCTGTGAGCCGTTTCCATTTAGGTAAATGGGATTTGCACACGTTTGTCTGAGAATAGGATTTAGTTTCTACTGTTCTAATTATTAGCTGTTGGTATTGTCTAATTAAAAGAACTTTTAATGGGGAGCCTTGAAGATTACGAAAGCTGTGAATATGTGACACGAACCAGAAATACATGTCTGAGTAATTTTATTTAGGTGGGAGTTTGTCTTAATTTCCAAAAAACTGCCTTTTTTTTTTCTTTTTAAAAGAGCTTCTGTGTAGCTAGTGCACATAAGCAGTCTCAAATAAAACACAATAAAGCCAAACTCTGCCTGAGGTCAACTTTGTTGAATTTTCCTCATGGTAAAACTGAAGTGCTTTGTGTTTTAACTTTGGGATAGTTCACATGCTTTTAGGTATCCCAAGTTTAAAAAACAAACAAACAAAAAAAACACAACACCCCCCCACCCCCCCAACCCACCCCCCC
>RSEF01000003.1:6236149-6300832 GCA_003993805.1 Himantopus leucocephalus
CCCCCACCCCCCCCACCCCCGAAAAAACAGCAAACAAACCAAAGAAAACCCCATAGCTTTTAGCAATAAAAGCAAGTCTAAAGATACTTAAAATTTAACATAAGATATTCTTTTCCCCTTGGTAACATGACCAGATATAAAATATTTAACAAATATACACGGAGGCTTAGGAAGAACGAGATATTTTTTCCTCTGCTTAGTTGGCAGTGTCCTTTTAGGCTGAAGATGGGAATACAACTCGCTATTTTAACAGCCTCATGCATGCCCTTGTGGCAGTCTGTAAAAACTATTCCACTGAGTTCAGTAATATTTCTGCTGTAATATTTTTCTCCGGCACGCCAAGCTGGTTCATTGGCTAGAGGTAATGGAGCAATATCTTTTCAGTGCATGTAAAAATCTCCACAGAAGATCACGGAAAGTAAGGTCCTTCATTATTACCCTCTCTGCAATCAAGGAAAGTTGAGTAAGTGGCTGTATGTAAGGAGCTTGTTTTGCAGTAAGCTAAAAAATAAACACTTGACATGCTAATGAAAGCAATTTTATACTGAACCTCTAAAGTATTAGTGGTGTCAGTTATTATGCTATTAGATATATTGTTCTCTGTCTTCAGACCGTTGATAGAGAAAAGCAAGTGTGAACTGCATAGCAGATTCTCCTGTCAATGGTTGTATTCAGTAGTTTTTCACTGCAGCGCAGGTTGCCGTCTGGGGAAACGGATGGACTGGATACACGGAGAAACATTCTTTACGCCCAGGTTCCCTGCAGTATTTCAGGTTTGACATGTGCAAACATGCAGTGTAATTTTTCTACAGGCGCACCCACACCGCCCCTTTCCCGGGTCCTGGGAGAGTAAAATCAGCCAGTGATAATTTTGCCTTTCCCCTCAGTCAGGTGCACTCAGTGATTGAGTGTTTGTAAAGTCTCAGGTGAGAAAAACATGTTCGGCACTAAACAAAACTTAGCACGTCTTACTTCAGTAGCTTCATAACACAATCCTACAGTAATTCCATAGACAAAATGGCAGTACTTGTCACAGCATAGCAGCCGCAAGTTAGCACAAATGCCACAGGTCACCTGTTCTCAATCTACTGATTGTCGCTCGGCAAAAGCAAGCGAGTTTTACAAAAGTCTAACAAAACGAAAATTTAAAATGTTGCTTATTTCTCCTAGCTACATCCTCAAATATCCTGCTATATGTGCTGGACAGTGAGATGTATGCCATAGATTTTCTTGATACTGGAAGAAGCAAAACTGTTCGCCCTTTCCTTCCTTACGGGATTTCTCATCGAGGTAGAAAATGGAGCCTGCCCAAGAGCTGTTCCATTCCCACCGTGGTCTCCAGGTGATCAATATTGCATCAAAGACAACTAATACATCTAGTAACAGCAGCACAAATGCCTGATCTTTCTCCTCCTCCAGAAGAAAGATAATCAACGCATGCGGCAAAAGCTGTTCCTGTGCCTCCTGAGGTCAGGATCTTCCTTGTCTTCCCTCAGGGCATGAGAAGACGGAACTGGAGCTCTGCAAGTTGTCTTGCTCCAGGTTTTCTCATAAGCATCTCCCAAAATGAATGATGAAATTCTTCCTGATAGATTGAGAGGCTGTTGGTCTCACACGATCGCCTTAGCTGAGGTTCAGTGTATGTGCAGGGAGGTAGTCTGTTGGAATTGCTCATCTGGGATGAACTTTGCTTTCTGTTCACTTGGTGGGAAGGAGAATAGTTTGATGGATAAGCCAAGTCAGGAAGGTCAAAATGAATACAAATCACCTTTAAGATAGTGGGTAGAGTTGGTTCCTTTGCCTGATGGGGTCATCACGCTAGCGACCCCCTTAGCTTTTGTTTGGCTTTCATCAAATGTCTGAAACGCTGTTTGGCAGTGCCAGGAGTCTGAGGCTCGCCGGCAGGCTCCTGCCTTGCTCAATGGACTCTCTGTCCATGAGAGATGTCAGTCTAGTGACTGGAGTGCAGAGTAGAAATGAGATGAAATGGAGTCACATCTTAGCTCAACAACTCATCAGTTCAGCAGGTCACAGCGATTAGGTAGGATGCTCACTGAGAGGGAGACACCCTGGCTCCTCATCCCTTCTCCCAAAAAGTTTTGGTCCAATGACAAAAAGTGCGTAGTCTTGGGACTAGGAAATAATACTCCTTTTACGGGTTAGTCCTTTAACTGTGGGATTAACGTAAGGCTTCCCATTCGTGATTCTTCTTTATAGATCACAATTTTTGCAGCTTTGCTGCTCGCTCCCTACCTTCATAGAGAGGGTGTAGCGTATGCACCCACAAAAGTCAACAGTGCTTGGCTTGTGCTGCTTTCCTCTGAGGTGGGCTAAAGCCTCCCTGGCTCTGGGGGGGTTGCGTACAACAGCAGCTGTGTGTTACCGTTACACAGGGATGTTCAAAGTGTCTTTTCTAAGGGCCTTCTCTAATACTATGCAGACCTGATTGTCTCTCTCTTTAAGGTATGGATTAATATTAACTAGATTTGACTTGTGATTAGTTTCAAAATGTTCTTTGGTTTATAGCAAGCAATTCTTTTATAGTTTGAGAAATTGTAGCTTCATTTCTTCTTTGCATCCCACAGGGCAGTAATATTCTTCAATAAATTTCTGCTCCGCTCATAATCTACTAAAAATGAACATCTAGACACATAATTATACTTCAAAAACACACACTTTCTTATTCAGCCTTAAAAGTGCTACTTCTTATTAAGATAGCTTAGAAGTTACTGTATTCTTTTTGCCAGCAAACCAAATCCTTAAATACAATTTTAAATTAAGATTAAGTACTACAGAAGAAATGCCCTGGGAAGCGTGTGTATCAAACATGTCTGTAAAACGTTTCACCTTAATGCAGATTGGTTATATTTAAAGTGATGCTATTAACCCCTATCCACTTTGGTTGATAGTTTCTTTTTTCATTTCTGTTCTGAAGTCCACCATCTGTCTTTACTGATTACAGCTCTCAGAATATCGGGTGATCGCTTTCCACTTAGGCAGGGGAAAACCAGGACGATATCTGTATTTTTATTTGTATTTGCTCTCCGAGCAAACCCTTCTTAGAAGATTCTTTTCATTGCTGAAGTGGCTTCTACTGTTTCATGAAATTGGGGTGCAGTAGTCACGCAAGACAACTTTGAAAATGCAGTTCGTTTTGACCTCCGCGGGTGAGGTGCAGTCCTGTTGCTTTCACCATTTACCTGTTTGGGTTTCTTTTAGCAACCAAACGTATGTGTGTGTGTAAACCGTACCAGGCAAACAGTTGCAATTCCTGTTTTCACACTAGATGCTTCAGAGTAGATTTTTCTTCTCCTGAGGTAAGCTAAGGTGCAAAATACTAAGTTACTAAAGTGACTAATGCAATGTTGTCAGAGGAGAGTTATATGCAGTGACAAACCAGCGTACCTGTAGGGGACTCATCTGTTAAGGAATTCATTTCTCATTTCTAACCATGATGTGAGTAACAGCAAACCATCGTGATTGTTCAGGTCCAGTGCAGAAGACAGGGCTAGTCCCTTAATTCTGAATTATTGATGCAAAATGGTGCATGTTTCGGTTCACTTTTAATGCTGTTTTCAACAAGTGTGACTTCTCTGTCCATTTCTTCACTTTGTTACATCACCACACCACATGATTTTGTGACCTGTAGGCAAAAACAAAAAAAAAATCAAATAGGTCTCATGTTTTATTTTGACTGTGGCTTAAAAAAGCTGTGCCGCAGTCCTTAATGGTGTGCAGTTACTGGTCTCTTAGGCACACCAGGGAAGTATGAACAAATAGTAAATTGACATAGTAACGATAAAATTTGTGATCATATTGTGCACCTTCATGTAGGGGGTCCCTTTCTCTGTCTTTTAGATAGGACTGCCTGTAGGGCTTGAAGTCAAGGCATCTTTGGCAATGAAATTTTAGATGTCTCTTGCCAGTCGCACCTGTATTACAAAATCTGAGTCACGCTGTATGTCAGACAGAAGAATTACACCCAGTGAAAAACCAGCCTAGCGCAACATTCCCAGCAATGTTATGTATGAAGTGGGTTGGGACAAATCTGAGCGCTCGTGTCTCCCGAGCACCTAATTTGATGCTGTAGCATCATTTGTTGGCCCACACTTTGTCCCCTGGTTCTTCCCTAACCAGAGAAGGTATAATGAAGCTGAGTTACTTGCCTTGTGACCTGCGGAGGGGTGACACAAGGGGAACGTGCCTAGAGAATTCAGTGGGCTTTAGATTAGGCTCCTATATTTCTCAGGACGTTAAATAGGTGAAATACAATAGTGTTATTTTTAACCTCTGAGATAATCCCCACGAGCTACAGTTTTCTCATTCTTTTCCCACACTCCTTGACAATTCTTGACAAAATGCTGGGTGAAAATGAAAACCTGTTATTTATTACGCTGACGACTTTGCTAGGCTGGGTGCATTGACAGCAGCGCGTTCAGCTCTGAGGCTGCAGTGAGGTAAATTGTTGAAGCAGCACGGAGGGAAGAAGTCTCATAACTCCATTAAACAATTACTGCAGATAACTCTTCACTAACCCTTCTTAAAATTTACCCCAAAGGGCTTATATACAAGTAGTGATTAAAACTGACCTAAATCATAATTTAATTAAAAGAAATTAAAATGCAAGCTGAAAATGTTCGGTAACCTCAGGCCACCACCCTAATGATTCATTTTAATGCGTTTGTAGTTTTATGATAATGGCCTTTGTGTGTATGTGCTTTTTGTTTTATGTCTGATATCGTTTTGCCACTGGAATAGTCTGAAAATGGTTGCAGGCTGTATGATCTTGAGTGTATATATGGATATACATGTGCTTTCTTCTCGCATATTAGGAGTTTCACTGAAGTCAGCATATCTACTCATGTGTGCAGAATGTAACAGCTGTAAGATCAAGGCCTATATTTTTAATTTCCTCATTAATTAGTTTCCCTGTTATCCTAGAAGGACCTTCACATCATTAGTATGATTACCGTGGCAATATTTTTGTGCTGTAAAAAAGATAATTCAAAACTGGCATCCCTTATCTGCCAGATCTCGGTTTAGCATTTGTCATAGAAGCGTGGCCCAGCTTGGCAGCAGATTCCCAGGCCAGACCACGGGACAGATGCACGGTCACTGGCCGCCTGAGGAACCAGAGGATACACCCAGACTTGCGTGGCAAGTGCCATGCAGAAATATAACAGGGTCAAACCTGGTGCTCGGGGATCTGGTACGTACACAGATATGCGAGAGTGGCAAACAAGATGTGAGCCTGAGGCATTGGCCCTCTGTCTCTTTTACTTCTACTCCAGGAAGGAAGAGGTTGTTTGAAGGAACCTTGTTCTCTTGACGCACTACAGATGATATAAGTACAGTACGTTTTCTCAGTAGTGAAAACAATTTTATTATTGGTAACATGTACGTTGGAGAGGTAGAAGTAGACAGGTTTGTACTGGTTACGCAGAANCTTGACGCACTACAGATGATATAAGTACAGTACGTTTTCTCGGTAGTGAAAACAATTTTATTATTGGTAACATGTATGTTGGAGAGGTAGAAGTAGACAGGTTTGTACTGGTTACGCAGAATTTCTTCCTTTAACTAAAAAAACACATTATCTGCAATTCTTCTGAAAAATGTCTCTCTTGCATCAGCTGTTGAGATGTCTTTTTGCGCCAGTTTTTGAGACACTGACTTTAGCCTCAGCTCTAAGGACGTCACTGACTGCTTGTGAAGAAAGGTACTGCTGAAGAGGAGTAGGTGTATGAGCAAACCTGGCGCTTATTCAGCTCTGAAATGGGAAGAGCCAAGAGGCCAGCAGGCTATTAATATTTTTGACTTGCCACGTTTGTCGCAAGAACAGTGAAAGATGTAAAAAGCCATGTGCCTCCGGGCTCCCGCAGAGAAAACGGGAAGAATACTAAAACCTGCTCTCATGCTGCTGCTGAGAGTTTGTCCTCTGGACTTTCACAGGGATCTTGTCCCAGCCCTTTCCCATCTGACTGCCGGCTTATTATTTATCATATCATCTGCTTCATTTTGGGACTGCTACTGCAGCTGGCGTATCACTGTGCATGCTAAATACCTCTCCTTAACATAAAGTGGGCAGGCACTCGCAGAGTATCCGGTTTTCTAGTTTAGTTCGAAGTGCCGCTCGCTCTGCCAGCTTGCTGAGTGTGCTGATTGATCGCTGTTTAGCCTGTTTTCTACCAAATATAAATGAGGGTATATATCATTGCAGGGGGAAAAATTTTCTTGCTGATCCCAAAGAAAAAGGCCAAAAGGAGAGGGCAAGCACCTATCAGGCAGTAGTCAGCTTGGCAAGGGAAAACAAAATATATGGCCAGAAGTAGGTATTTTAGTGTCTGATGTGCTTATTTTGTTTGTAAGGTGCTACTGTAATTCTCAGACTCCTGTTTTTTCAACTGACTGCCATGCCGGGGAAAAGAAACAGATGTTCTCGTTTGTCTTTTGATGTGGCTCAAAATCATTTACATTTGCTGGCCTAAAATGACACGACGTGTCGTTTGCCACTTTTTCTATCTCCTTTGGAGTGAGTGACAGATTGCTGTTCAATTACTAGTATAATGGAAAAGCAGATATTGTGAGGACAGTTTTCACCTAAAGGAAATGCAATCACCAATTGCTGCAGTAGTGGAAAGAGAAGGATGGCAGATACTGTACAAGCCATCCAGTGGAAAAGACATTTTTATTATTAATAATGTCAGGAGGAAGACTCAAGGGAAATGCACTGGGTCTGGCTTTTCTGCCTGGAGAAAAGGAGAGCCAGGGGTGAATAAAAATATGGTGAAAAACTGGCTTGCTACTCTTGTAAAATATATTTCCAGCTCTTTCCCCTGAGCATGTGCTACTTAAAGCCTTTCCATTTGCTCTGCATCCAGGTCCAATGGAGAGCAATTATTACAGAAAGACTCTTCATCAGTAGAAGACACTTAGTGAGAGGCTCATTAGAAGAGGTTTTTAAAAAATGGAAAAAAATGTTTGTCGGATGCTTTGGGATTAGTCACTTCTCCACCCTATATAGTTTGCTTTCTTATCGGTGTATTCATACTCCGCTTCCTCCCTTTCTCCTGAGCTGAAGAGAATTCTCCAGGCCAAGCAGAGCTTAACCCTTCCTTCTGCAGGTCATTTACTTGAGGATCACTTGTCCATTCTTAATTTCTTAGCGTTTCCTTCTCTCTAATTCTGTTGAAGTCACTTGGCAGGCACAACGCGTACTTTCAATGATGATTGAGATTAATTTTCATGTCACGATCCAGTCAGTCTGCTGGACTGGGTCAGAGTACAAGAGGTGAAGCTTCTGCTTAAAATCTTTTATATTTTTCTTTCTGAAGGGACAAAATGAAGTGTTGGATGGAAAACATGTTGAGAATCCAATATATAGTGCTGTAATTATCATTCTGTTACACCAGTTTTAAACAGTGAATCTCCAGTGAAATAATAGACTTAGGGCTGACAAAACGTACTGATGAATATGCGCTTTATCTGGTAATCTAATGAACCAGATGATCATTTAAACTTTCTTTTGTAGTTTAAGTTTGCTCTGAGTAAGTAACTTTAATGGGAGATGTAGTCCCTTGGCAATAAACATGAATGAGTCCTTGAAATAGCTGGGTTTAGCCAAATAACTGATGGTTATAGTCGTACCTGTTTTAATGGATGTAGAAACAACTGTTGTCCGGAAACGTAGTTTTACGTTGTGAATGCAGGAAGGTAATTGCTGAAATGATTTTCAGTGATATATTGGTAGTTACCATTTATGCCTGACCTGCTTTTTCTGAATGTAAAGTCTTTCTGCGCAAAGTGAAACATGTTGCACTTGGCCGTAATGAAATCCTTTATGCTCTGGCACCGCTTGTTTCGCGGTGATGCAATATTCTCTTTGGATCTGACCTGATGGTAAGGATTTTTCAAGTGTCACTGCACTGTTGTGTTACAAGATTGACCTGAACGTACCGTTCCCTTCCGCACCTTCCGAGCTAGATGACTTTATCCCNTGCACCTTCTGAGCTAGATGACTTTATCCCTTTGAAACACATCCTGGCGATGCAAAGGATTTTTTTCTTTTCCTTATTTATTAATTGTTTGCTGCAAAGCTTGCAGAGTCCCAAGCCCGTGTTTTAAAAGAAAAGGGGAGGGGAGAGGAAAGTTTACCTTCTAGTGCAGCTAACTTCCTATTTTGCATGCGGTTCTATTGTGCGTGGACAGGCAGAACGCTGATTTTGAAAAGAATACTTTGTGATTTCAAGGGGGAAAGGGAAAAAACCCAGCTGGTTTTATCAAGCCATTTTGGTCACCCATGTAATGCAATCTTTTTTACAAGTTAGGGCTCACTAATGTGCAAAGAAATTGCTATAGCTAGTCATCCATTAAGGCTGGTTAAAATCGGTACGAAGAGTTACCAGGCAGGCAGGAGGCCCAAGTCTCCGCTGATGGCCATCAGCCGCTCCCTGCCCACCTCTCCCCTCTCAGGGAGGGTGTCAAACTCCTGCTCCATCTCCTCTCCTCCTGAGAGCAGTTCTCTGCAGGGTGAGCCTGGAAATACTTCTCCGCTAGTCCCATCTGCTGGATGCCGGGATGTATTGCCTGCTGGAAAGAGGGAGAGCATCATACCTCAGCCTTTAAATATTAGCTGAATGCGGCGTGCCACCAGATGTGCATCTGCTTCTGAAAAACACGCCCTTTCTCTGTTTGTCTTCCATCCACCTAATTGCGTTTGGGCTACTGCTGTTCTCTTCAACAGACTCCATGTGTTAAGTAAAAGCAAGGTGGAGGCACGAGGAACTTTAACCGTGTTGCTTTAGAGAAGCTGTAATCAGAAAAACGCAGGAGCCGGAAAAGATCACAGCAAAAAATATGTGTATCATTATCAAGCCATTTACAGGCCTGGGAACGAATTTCTTTTCTTCCAGTGTATATGCTCAGCAGTCAGTTTTTCAAATGCCTCATTAAGGCTGGTACTCAGCTGTTCTCGCTGTCTATCTCGCCATGCTGGAAAAGAGGGAGTGTAGCCATCGCATCTGATCCAGCATGCTGCACTGCAGCCTCTAATATTATTATGAAGCTTAAAAGAGCCTCTTCCAAAATACAGACTTCCTGATCCATTTCTAATCAGGCCAAGCAAAGGTTAAGAGAGCTTGATCTCGTGTCCATAGAGGTTCCCCAGGGTATTACTTTTCTCGGTGGTGATTCACTGTTTGGTACCTGCCTTCCAAAAGGGAGCTGGAGGGAAGAAAATGGGTAATGAATGCGAATGCAAAGTAGTGGAGAAAATTGGGAGTGAATGTGAATGTAAAAAGGGGAAAAATGCATTCGCTTCCAACAATCTTACTTTGCTTTATTTTGCTCTCTTCTTTGCAGTCGGTTTTGATGCATTTTTATACTTTATGCTAAGTGGCGTTGTGCCTTTTGCTTTAAAATAAATTTCAGGCGATTCTCTCGCTCTTATTCTTACCTTCCATAGGGGTTAAAGCAGGTTCTGCAAGTCGGAAGCGCAGCCACTTCAAGGATCTGTGGAAATGTTAGTGGAGAAAAATAATCCTAGAAAAAAATCTTCATAAAGTACATAGACTAAAATCAAGCAACTATTTCATCTATTGCAAGACAGCATTTAGGGAAGCATACCTTTATTTGGTATACAGATATTTCCAGTGTGCCTATTGAGATAAAATCTTTACTCTAACCCTTCTTCCTCAGCTCGAGATGTGAAAATGTGACTGTTGTGAATGTAACTGGTTACTTTTGCAGTTTTTTCAGTTTACTTTTTTACGTCTCCCCTTTTATCATGGCACCTTGCTGTAAATTAGCAGTTTGTGCTGAACTGGTTACAATTAATATTGCTGCTGCTGTTACCAATAAAAAGATAGATCATAAATAATTTTTATGTGTTTTCCTCGATAGGTGGTGATGGCACAGAGAAGAAGCAAAACACCGAAGAAACTGAGGGCCAGAGCCAAGAAGCAGGTTTGTGCCGAGTTACTTAAAGGACTTTCTCAGGTTTTATCCACGCTGGTGAACAATAACTTCAGTCAATGCTATTGACAGAGAATGTTTGTACGTTTTCACCAGATTAGCTCAGGTCTTGAGCAATTCTCCCACTGGAGACCACAACTCCATTCATTATGAATGAATGTATCGCAATGCAGGAATGCAGACTTCCCTCTTTAGCTTACCCGATCTACATTCTGCCTTTAAGGTGAACTACCTCTAGCTAATCTTCTGACTAGAAAGACATAATTTTCTCTCTGTCTACAACAGAGTAGCCCTCCGTGTAGAATAGAAATGGGGGAAAAGGAAATTTGGAGGAGGAGGAAGCAGGCTTCCTTTGAGGAAAACTGTACTTCTGAAGATTTTAAAGGGTATTTGCAAGTTTTAATAAACCGTCTACTCAAGTCTCAGGGGTTATGAAGATTTAAATCCATACAGAAAGATATTGCATATACTGCGAATGAATGTCAGAGTTCACGAGCAGTGGGTTTTGCAGATGGCATGCTTATAAATTATAGCGAGTTCAATATTTTAAAATATAATATCACTCTGTGTTCACAATAGATTTTTTTTTTGGTTTGTGGTTGTATTTTTCATCCTACCCAACTCTGTTCAGTGCAAAAGACAACTAGAATTCATCAGTTATCAAAAGAGCTGAAGTGACGATCGAAATGTCTGTAAATCCCCTCCTTTCTTAAGGATTTCTTTTACTTGTAGGTATTACATGTAACACGATGCTTTTCTTGTTTGTTTGGGTTTTTTCTTATTGTAGTTCAGGATGTTGCCTACACATGCTTAATCCAGAGAGCAAGAAACAGCCTTCTTCAGAACTTCTTTTTTTATTTTAATCAGAATTGAAGATTGTTTTCAATATGGGGAAGATTGAGCTGAAGAAGGCCGGCCAGTAAATGCAGAAAAAAAAAAAATTTTAGAAGGCCTAGATTCTTGAGTTATTTGGTTTGCTTACTGCACTGTCACTGTTTCCAGATGAGGAATTCATTTGATACGTGTCCTTCTTTTTGTCCTACACATTGGGCACTGTGTATGCGGAAGGGTGGTATTTCTCCCTGCACTCCACAGGGTCAGTCTTGTGCAACTAGGTGTTAACAGCTGATGCTGTCCGCAAGTGCTTGAAGTCCTCCTGTGTTTCGTGTCCTCTTTATCACCTCTTCTTTTTGTCCTCCAATTGGGGAAGTCAGTAGGTGGTGAAACCATAGGCACACAGTATTACAGAATAAAAAAGATTCTCATGGACCTCAGCAAACTTTGGACCTAGGCCCTTTATCCTGCCCAAGATAAGCATGCAGTGGTATTTTGTAAGTGCTGGGGGATAACCACGTTTCCTTTTCTGGGTTTTTCACTTTTATGCTAGTCGTGTTTTAAACAGGCGAAGGGGACGAGGGAGAAAGAGAAGAATGAGTTTTCTCTGTCTGAATCTAGACTCTGTTTTGAGCCTCTGACTAGGCAGGGGCGTAGCTTTTTTTAACCGTACCAAGTCCTGCTTGGCTGCTAGCTCGCCTAAGAGCTAGTACCGCTAGGAGCTCCTAGCTCCGACTGCAGAGGTTTCTGTTAAACCCGGTTATACTACTGTCTGCAGATGCCAAAAGCAGCCCATTGTGCTCGTCAGCTATATTCACTCTGATGGGGTGCGTGTTTCCCTGGTATTTTGATTTGCAAAACAGTTCGATTGAATGACATACATTTCATTTTTCCCAAGAGAATTAAGGAATATGTACCTCTCTAAATTACGACTTTTCTACTGGAGGTGTCTTAAATGCATTGTGTTTTTCCCAAAACCATTGTTATGACTTGTTATGTTATGAGCTGTCAGAGCTGGTTTATCAGAGCCATGATGTACATTCTTCTGCTATCTCATGTTGGTAGTCGTGTTTTGTTGTTCTCATGAAGAGCGTCAAAGAAAAGATCCAGAGGTTTTAGGTCCCAGGTCCAGAAAATGTCATACTTTAGGAACGCGTTTTAGGTATGTGCCTGAAGATAGCGTTATGCCTACGCAGAGTCTATGAATCACCTCCTCAGCCACAGGCACATAGTGTTACAAGAAAAAATTATTTGACTTAACATTTATCCCTACTGGTTCACATAGTGACAAGAACAGAGAAGTGTACAATTACCTCGAGTTAGTTGTGTTCAGCTAATGAGTTGCTGCTGCTTTCCACTCATTGTGGAGAGAAAACATCATCAGGAACCTCTAGATTGCTGATTCTGTGCCTTTTCTTGGTAGTAGAAAATTACCTCATTTTCTAAGATAGGGAGTTCTATGCCTAAAACATTTCTAATCACTATGAATGATCACTGTAAGGAGCGATCCCATCAAATGTTAACGTTCTTATTCGTATTTTCTAAACCAAAAGGCATAGCCTTCACCTGAGTGTGACAAATCACAAATCATATAGCTCGATACTGTGAAAGAAAATGTAAGAGAAAAAATCGACACTGTATTCTTACCCAGTCCATTACATAAAGATTTATATATTCTTATTATACAGTAGTGAAAATGCCAGATACAGTGTACAAAGACTGGCCTGAAAATTTTTCAGCTATTAGTGTGTGGGTTTTTAAAGGCTGGCCTCCAGTCTATCATCAGTGAACTTCACAGTTAACACGTGGAAAAACAAAATGGCAGGTGGTTCAGAGCTCTTGTTTCAAGCTAGTTAAAAATATTCGATGACTATATTAGGAAAAAAAAAATTGTCAGAATCATCAGAGGCAAGTCTTTTGAAAGAAATGAAAGGCTAGAAATGAAAACAAAGGCTTAGAAAGGTTTTGGAATGATAAAAATTGCTGAGAAAAAGCAACAGTGAAAGCTTAAAAATTCTATTAAGTTCAGGTACTAGTTTTGTCTATTAACTACAATAGTTTTACCGTCATGCTCTACCATTAAAAAAACCTCCAAGCCACAGATTTTCAGGGACTTGCTAAATTTCAGGCCTGATTCACGAAAGCTTCTATTTTCAGGAAAGCATTTGCATGTAATCGTTTTGATTCCAATGGAATTCATGGACATGATTAAAGTTAAGAATGGCTTAATTGTTTTTTCTCAAAATAGATGGATTAAATGAAAAAAAGGGATCTCTAAGCAAATAGCAACACCAGCTTCCCCATGACACTGATAGCTGTTCCTCTCTCTGTATTATGAGAAATTGAAATATAGACTTGATCTGGCAGTATTGTAATGTAAGTTTACCCCTGGCTCAGGGAAGACAATCAGACCAGTAATGGCCGGTGAATGCAATGGGAATGGATGGAAGCCCAGAAAATCAAATTCAGGTCTAGTATCTTGCCTCAATAAGGCGTAACACTTTTTTTCAGTAAAGCGGTTCATCAGTTTGTATTTTAATGAATAACTTCTCTTTTATTTCCTCGGTTCTTATAGATGAGACAAAACCTTCAGCTGTGGCCAGCCTATCATCATCAGAAGAAACAGAGCTGAGTGAGGATAAAGGTACAGATTGTAAATTGTGTTTCAAAATATCCATTCCCAAGAGGACATTTCGGAAAGCCTTATTTTCCTTTGTCTAGAAATTGCCAAAACCACAGTTAAACAATACAGAGATAGGTAATCGCTTAGATTTTCATTTACGAAAGTCTTTGCAATGAAGTCCTTGGAACCAGCTGTTATGCTGGGAGGAGAGATGCCGTGAATTCCTAAGTCCTCTTGTTATAGAGTTTTATACTAAAATATCATACATGACATATCCGAAATAAGCCCAAAGCCTGGGCTCGCTGGGATGACTCACAGGCATAAAGTTAAGCGTGCACATCTATCTCAGCAATATTAGCTCCCTATTTGGTGCTCTCCTGATGGGGAAAAAGAAAAACACAATAGCTATAAACACATCAAGAGGAGACAGGAGAAGATGAAGTCATAATTGAGAGGGAGAAAGTAATGTTTATCTTGTGCAGACTGTGCTGGGCACTCAGATCATTTAGTTTGTGATAAATATTTAAAAGTGTCACAGGGCCAAATGACAGGGAGTTTAGGAAACAAGAAAGAGAGATGATCTAATTTAAATGTTTCAAGCTGAGATTTTTCCTGTGGAGTTGTTGGTTTACAGATAGGAACCAGTGCACAGATGTACTGTTTTTGATACTTTTATGATATCACGCTATTAATGGCTTGTGCCGGTCTACGGTTTTGGTGATTTTTGTGGGGGTACGTCAGGAAAAAGCCTGGGTGATTTATAAAATGTTCGCTACTGGTAATTCAAAACAGTTATGCTATCTATAATAAATACTGTCCATCAGTACAGCCTTCAAGAAAGACTAATAGAAAATTTTAATGCATTTTACTGAGATAACATAATTATTAACATCCATTAACTTATTTATTTTAAAAGATTTAATGTGTAATTCAGCGTCTCTGCTTGACTCTCTTCTCATTTTTCTAGATAAGTGTGACGGGGTGTGAGATCTTGCCCTTTTGTTCCAAAGACAAATGCTAGAGAGCCCACATACTTACCTGATTATGAGTTCAAAGCCTTGTGCAGGTTGATTTAAGTGCTTTCTTAACTGATTGATTGATCCTGCAGGGGAGAAAAAAAAAAAAAAACAACCAAAAACCACCAACCCTTGCTGGAGCACTGGCTTTTGCTTTTTATACCTTCAGAGATTGAAGTCGTGGCAAGGCTAGTGGAAGGCAGAAGTAGTGATAGATTCAGCCCCAGCATAGTTGGTGATTGCCTGTCATTCGTTTCTCTTATTTTGCTGACATTTGGCCTGTTTACGTATCCTGTAGCTATAAGATCCCCCATCAGATGTGGGGTTTATATTTTGTAATGCGAGGGTCACGGTGAGGCTTTGGGTTTGGATTTGGTTTTGGTTTTTTTTTTTCCTATCCGCAGTCTTACTGAAGATCCCAATGTTTTGGTATCGCTTTGAGGGCTTATTCCTGACTGTGAAGCCAGTGTCTTCTGATATGCTTTTCAGTGACCACCTCAATGTGTAACCACTCCAGTTTTTTGACCCATTGTATTAGTTGTTTCTTAGGAAAGTAGCCATCTTGGTGCTACAGGTCTCACTTTTTCTCTAATACGCTAAGCGTACAGTGTTTTTCTCTCTTCTCTTGAGAAGTTGACAGAAGAGATAGCACCCTGAGAAATCCAAAGGGCAGTTTCTCTTTGTCCTACCTCTCCTCAAAAGTAAGATGGAAAGCATCTGGTAGGGAAGAAGGAGCGAGACAGACTTGCCTCCCATTTATTTTGTTTGTAACGTCATAGAAGTAGAAAAAAGGAATGGTGGGGAAAAGAACATGTTTTGGGATTTGCTTGCTAGTTTTTTAAATGTAACCAAGAATTTTGAACGATGAGGCTGCTGCATCCACCAGGCCATGGTTTTAATCCTTATTTCCATTAGTAGATATTCAACTTCTCAGATTTTAGATTTAGAGTTGTTTTAAAATGAGTGCTAGTGTTACAAAAAACTTGCTGCCGCTTACGAAATGACACTTTTACAAAATCCTGGCATTTCTGAAAACACCTGCTGCTCCCGAAATAAATTTCAGCCTTCAAATTGTTTGCCCACTGAGTCAACACAGCTAAAACCTGCCAGGTTCTGGAGCATACTCATTTATGTAGTTTATCTTCAACTAAATGAACTGGATGCAAAGCATTTAAAGAAATTATGTTTTTCCAGTCCTTCCACCTAATTACCGTTGTGGCAAATAAGTCTAGGCTACGTATTCCCAAAAAACGTATAGTATAAACCACTCGAAATAGGAGGTTTCCAAGCCTACTATGGAAGTGTAGTAGTCTTCCAAATGTCAGTTCTGGTGAGTGCACCAAAACAAGTATTTTGACTCCAATTAGACTNCCGTTGTGGCAAATAAGTCTAGGCTACGTATTCCCAAAAACGTATAGTATAAACCACTCAAAATAGGAGGTTTCCAAGCCTACTATGGAAGTGTAGTAGTCTTCCAAATGTCAGTTCTGGTGAGTGCACCAAAACAAGTATTTTGACTCCAATTAGACTTGACTAGTAGTTTTTCTGCTTATTTTTTCTCATACTTCTGGATTAGAATATAGCAAACACATCAAAATAATTATTTATTGCTCTAAAATGCGGTGACACTCAAAAAGGAGCACGTGTATCTCTGCTACCATGAAGTTCCAGTATTTTTGTCTTCCCTGACTTGTTTTCATCTTTTTTCTTAAAGGAAAAGGGGAAGGATGGGAACATGAAAGGGGATGTTTCATGATAAGTGCATGGAACAGTGCAGGAATCCTGTTTTGAGAGGCTCTGATTAAAATGAAAACCTACTATGAGATTACAAATCTCATATTAATGTGCAAGTATATCTCTTCTGTTATTCACAATAGAAGAGACACTGTCCAGAAAAAAAGCCCACGTGGGCCCAGTTTGCATGTGGCCTTTGGGCAGACTGAATTTTTCAAGTGCTTTGTCTGTCTTCAGGAAAAAAAAAAAAAGCAGAAGGGTCATATTCCAAGAATATCAAGATGTTTGATGTTATGCTGTGGAGGTATCCACTTATTCAAGTCTGTGCCAAGTTTCTATTTCCACTGTCTGGAAATACCGCAAAGAAATGTTGCAATTTTACCCTTGAAAACTTGCATGCATAACTATTAGCTCTTGGGGGGAGAGCTGACATCTCTAGGCAGCACCTTCGTAGCGCTTCATTACGGTGCATATGGAAGTAGATCTTTTATACACAGCGTATTTCAAGTTAGAGATGCTTCTCTTCATGAAGTGTAAGGGCAGAACAAAGTGATTAAAGTCATTAATGTTTATGCAGCAGATAAAACGTATCAGACGGGCTGCACTCAGTCTAGTATGCCTCTCCATACAAGGTTGGGCTGGGACTAGAAGCTCATTTTAAATGGACCATATTGTATATATCTGGGGATTGGTTTGAACCTGTGATTTTATTTTTTTTTTTTAAAGAGTATGCATGCGTGCATGTGTGTGTGTGTGAGAGAGAGCGTTCTTCATCTTCATCTCAGTTACCTGTCCTACCAATTACTATTTAACCTGATTTAATGATAGGGCTTTCTGGTAGAAAAATTAAAAAAGGCACTGGATTTAGTACAGGTGAAGAATGAAGTCCCCATTATGCAATCACGGTAAAGTTTCTGTGCACAATATGCCGATTTTAATTCATTAGCACTTAATAAGAACTGAATTTTCATTTGAAGGTCAACTAAATTAAATCATATGCTAATTAATTTTAAAAATAAAGTAGCGATTAATTATTTCCAGGTGTGCACCAGAGTCTCTGCTCCTGTGGGAGTGCCATTTGAAGCAAGTCACTATTTTTCTACATTCTCTGAAATGGAGTCAGATTCAGTCAGCTGGAGGGCTTATGTTGTCAGAAACCGAATTAGGTATAGCCTCGGCTAGGGGTTAGCTCTAAAAACTCACTTTGTGCAACCCAGAAGCCTGTAAGTATCCTGCCTGTAAAACAATAATGGATATTAAATTCCTGTTTGGCCAGATGTAGTTCTCACCGTGGAAAAATCTTGACATCCTAAAGACAGAAATGATTGAGAAAGGATAAATTGAGAGATGGAGCATTTCAAATGCCGGGCAGCTGTGCAAATCGACGTAAATTAGACATTGATAAGTGGGTGAAAAAGATTGACTGAAAGGGCCAATATGTTAAAAAAGAGGTGTTTAAAATCAGCTCTTAAGTATATATTAAGACATCTAAATGAATGACCCGATTTTCAGAAGTGCTGAGCGCTCAGCAGCTCCCAATGAAATGTTTTTACTTCACCCTTGGGCTATGATTAGACCTGGAAAATTTCAGCCTGAAAAATTTCAATTATAGGTAACTGAGAAAGAACCTTTTTAATGGAAGAGTTTCAACACCCCCAACCGTAGCTGTGGCTCTGCATGCCAGCTACAGCGATAACGTTTTTCTCTCCCTTGGTCAGAAGGATTTCTATGAAAGCAAATTGGCTAACGCAAGCTTAATGCTGTGGTTTGGAGTTTTTTTTTCAAACCAGGTATATAACCATCACCATCCAACCAAGCGCCTATTCTCCGAACACCCTCTATAACGGTCACTTCGAGCTGTACATAGTGTGGTTTATTCACTTTTCCTTTTAATCTGACCTATCCGTAGCATTGCGTGTCCAGACAGAGTCGAGCCCATAAACTACTCGAGGTATTTCTGCTCTACCCTTCACCGGTACAGGCAGCCACAACAGCTGACACTAATCTACTTAGCAGCTGGTTTATTTAGATCCTACTTATTTTTACATATTAGCTGACCTGGAGCCATCCAGCTGCGCTCCCGTCAATCCGATGTGAGCACCTACTTCTTCTGTCTTCCCCTCCTCAACCCTTACCTTCAGCCATGCGGCATCTTCTCCTGGGAAGGGGCTAACCGAGGCGGCCAGGTTTTTCTCAGCTTTTTCCTTTCCCAGAGCCCTGGACGGCAGGCGCTGCCCCTTATGGCGGCAGCAGGATGTCCACGGTTATCATACCACCTGCGCCTGAAATTTTTCTTGTGGACAGAAGGTGAGGTTAAGAGGAGATGCCCTTCTGTCGGCTCGAAGCATAAGCACGTGGGAGCATTGCTCGGTGGACCCCACCCGTGGAGATGAACTGCCTCGTCTATTACCCGAACACTTGCAAAAATATCTCTACAGGTTGTTGCACCTAAAAAGGTCTGTTTTACCAAGCCGTGTAAACTTGGGCTCCAATAAATCTAATCTGTCATAAAGATAGATTAAAATGAAATCTTAGTGGATATAAAAATAACATTTTAAAGTCAAAGCTCAAGAACATCTCCCTAACTTCTCATAAATCACCATTTTATAGTACTTCATTTTAACACATTTTCCTCGGTTTATGAGGCAAAAGAATACCCTAATCATGTGGCAGCCTCCGTGCACACCATTACCTGTAATTTTAGACGCCTGCTTGATTTCTTTCACTCTGGAAATATTCCAGTCATTTTTCACAGTATCATGCTTAAAAAATAAAATGCACTGAACCTGTTTCTTCATAATGGCCAGCTTTTTCCCTCTTTAATCTTCTTACAGCTCCCTAAAACATGGTGATTTATCTGTGCTGTATGGGGGGACCCAGGTGTGTTGCACATTAGAAACGACTCAGTAAATAAGCTGCACGGAGAGTAGCTGGGGAAGTGAATTTTAAAAGATCATTAAAACCACTTAACATTCAGATTTTACCATTTCTCCTCTTTAGCATTTGCAAAATTTTGTTTAAATGGCATTGCTTTATACAGACAAAAAAAAAATGAATGGCATGGAAAATCATGGGAGTTTATGCAGTATTTAGACAAAATTGTGTTTGATTATTGGCAGGAAGGGTAGGATTGATAGTTTATTGCAAGCTACACGGTTTTCTTGGAGCTGAATTCAACATACAGCTGATGTATTGGAACAGCGAATATGCTTGGGGAGTATTCTGACTTAAAGTCCAAATATTTTCTTCATGAGTTGTTGAAGGTTGGGGCTGATTCCCAGGTGCATTCAACCACGCAGCCCCACGAGACGGTTGTTTCGATACAATGGAGGGGTGCAAAGCCAAGCGCTCCTGACGGGGACACTGTCACTGCGGCCACAGCAGGTTTGAAGGTACTAAGGGATGCTCAGACTTCAATGAGCACTTCAGTGCTTGATGTGCAGTAGATAAAAGCGGCCTATCTTTGGTTCATTTATGTCATTAAATGTCATGTTTGGTTCATTCATGTGTGATCAATGATGACATTAGAAACTGTGCTCCAGTGTAGTATCAGAAATACTGATTATATTCAGTCCTGCCTAAAGGAATGTTAACCCTTACAGTCCCAATTTGGGGTTACCCACGGTAAATACTGCCAAGCGTGTGTTATCAAAAAACTAAGCGTACTGTGCTGCGAAGTCATATCCTGACTTGGATTGTCCGGTATGACTTAACAGGTAAGCAGCTGTATGAGGAGAAGGCTAACACTGCTTTAGAGTTGGTTCCCGAGCCAATTAGAGATGAACAAGGGCTTTAGGGATGGCTAGAGCTTTTGTACACCCCAGAATCGCTTGGGACTATGATACTGGCTTATGCCCAGTTGCATAAGGCTGTAAAGGGCTAAGCGAGCACAGAGGGCCAGCTGAGCCTGAGGAATACCACTAGCCTACTGAAAACTTGCACGCAGAGAGTAGTATATCATCAGCATTTGTGGGATTCCCAGCGCTGCTCGCCAGCTGAAATGGAGGTGGCACTCTTGCCTTGTATCCAATTTGGGAACAGCTTTTATTGACCGGTGCATTTGGTCTTACGCTTTTACTCTTGCTTGGCTCAGATTTTCTTCATAAATCTGGGTTTGTTCCTTTGCTTTATTTTATTCTTGTTAATCCTAAAAGTAAATCTGTCTTCGGACCTTTTGGCTTGAATATTTGATCTAATATTTGCATTTGAAAAGAAGAAATCTTTGACACGGTCTTGACCTTAAAGATTTTGAAACTCAGAATCTGCATGCTAATGTAAAGACCGATTTCTACTGCTGAAATAAGAGCGTCGGATTCTTACAGCTAGGCAGTAACTCCTGCCCATGATCTGCTCTTTTCAGAAACATGCTTTACAAAAAATAACTTGTGCAAAATTATCCGTGTATATTGTTTGGGATAAATTGTAATTCTGCACAATTAAATTGCTTGCTTGAACCCTGGAACAATTAGAAAACTGTTTATGATCAAAATGAAAGTTTAACATGAAATTACAGTCCCATAATAATAAACTGTGCAGAGCCAGCTATGGGGATGTGTGAAGATGTGCCAAACAGCATAGGTGGTCTCTAGCTGTGGCGCCTAATGCTGGCGCTCGGCACAGCTGCGGGGTCAGACTGCCAGCTGTGCCAAAGGGCGGCAGTAGTGACAACTCCCCACGCTGTGCAATAACCATGGTTTGCCCTAAGCTACACGATGCTCCGTGACAAACAGCACCGTGATGGGGCACATACATCAGCCAAGCACGAGGCTCCTTAAACTCCATTTGTTATTATTGACCAAAGAGCGTAATTGTTCCTCTGATGCTGGGGATTGATTTTTGCATGAAATTGGAGTCATTCCTCATTCTAGGAGAAAAGGTGGCACCTGTGAACTGAGATTAAAAGCACGGGTCTGGGAGTATGAAGTACTGTGCAATAGGTGTAGGATAAGATAGCTCTAGGGGTCCGATGGGACCAAGCTGCATGCATCTCTCCCACCCGCAGCAGGTAATATCACGCTTTATCATCACTTTTGGCTGTTTAAAGGGCTGTGTTCCAGCCCTGGCTGCACAGTACTTAAGGCAGAGGACTTCTGATTCCAGCTGCTCCATGCAGTTCCTTTTACAAACACGCAACCAAGTCATACAGAAAAAGATTATATTAATTTAGGGTACGGGGCTACAGGTGCTACAAGTCTTGGCTTGTTTGATATCCTGAAAGCTTTGTCAAAAACTTCAGCAAAGCTAGAATTTCACTCAATGGGTTTAAAGTTTGCTTGAAAAATTCCCTACAGGTTATTAGTGTCATTCCCATTTATACCAAGAGGTCCTTCAGCTTGCTTTTCGATTAAACTTGGAATTTGATGGAATTCTAATTTATTTTTCCTCTGATTCGGGCTGATAGGGTAATCCCTTGTAACTCGTAGCGCAATGTGGCATCCTAGTATGAAAGGGCAGCGCAGTGGTCCAGCTGATAGCAGTGAGTAACATTTTAAGTCCACAGTAGGGTGAAAAAAAAAGTGCAGCAAGGGCGAGTTTTAGCAAACTGTACATCGGTGAGATATTGTGCTTTCAAACTTGGATTTATAAACTTATTGTCATGCCACGAAAGAAGTAAGAAGCTGTGCAGGTAATTAAATATTTGCCTTGGGGGATTATTTGCAGTTAATTAAAGCCGCACACTTTCAGTGCATACCTTTTCTGCAGATTATTAAATTTGGATCAGATGTTAACAACGCAGCTTTCTCACTTATCCATCAGAGATTATTCTTGGCAAGTTTCAGGAACAGAGTTTTACAGGGACATCCTTTGGTATATTGCAAGATTTGCTCTGCTATATTGTAGAAAGGGACCTTCCAGAAGTAGAGCCGTAACAAGGCTGTCATAGCATAATTTATTATCACGCACCACGGATCTTTTGGCACTGTTAGTTAAGTGTTCCATCTAGCAGCATTTTAGAAAGTGTTTCACTCTGGAACACAAACAGTGATTATCTGTTGCTGTTGTTATGACCTCAAGTGTACTTAGGCCTGTAGTTTGCAGAAATGTCCAGTTAGATCAGCGGTGTTTTTTAATGAGGCTCAAAGAGAGCTCTTTATGGAGTGAAAGCTGCGTGTTATGTGGATGAGCAGAGCTAAAGCGGATGGCTGTGATTTCCTGACTGCGGTGGAATGATGCGTTTCTCCATCCCCACGTAAAAACTAAGGAGTGGCTGTTGTCAGAAAGTGTCGTTCGACACAACAAAATGATGCCCTGCGTTTATGAGGACTGCAGATAGCATAGCGATCGGACTTATGTCATCTCATTTAAACCTCACTGTGCCACTGGTTCAGAGTATGGCTTTGGGCAGTTCATTTTGATGGTCTGCCCCAAAAGGAAAAGCAGTCTGGGCCATGATAATGACCTTGGGAGTTCTGTCATCAAGTGAAATGAGGCTAGGATTTGCGCTGGGATTTATAGGATTGAATATTTGTCGAGCTTGTGGCAATCAAACCCTGAAAAGTGTTGTTCTAAATAAATAAGAAATCACTTTGTTAAGTCCATGGTTGGTGCTGTTTCTCATAGCTTTGTGCCACTTCCATTTGTTAGAAACAAAATTCTTGGTAGCTCTGCTGATTGTTCTTACACATCCTTTCTTGCCAGCTCCTTGTTTAAGGTTTGTACTGCAGGCAAAAAACTGCTCAGTAAGTGTACGGGTTCTGAAATCAATTTGAATAATTGAGACCCACGAGTATACTTTTGTAGTACATAAGAGTGTGGTTAAACAGATAGAAAATCTGTCAGCGTATCACAATGCCAGATATGAAGCTAGCACCTAAGGGCTACCTGTGTCTGAAGAAACTACCAGACTTTTCCGGCATGAAAACCGCTGCAGGATTTGTTTGCTTGTTTGCTGTTTCCTCAGACTCCCTGAAAGACTCCAAAGGCGCGCGGGAGAGTGACCCAGTGCATCCTGTGGGGTGTGAACAAGATCAAGCCGAAGGTAAAGTTTTGTATTAAAATTCTTTAAGACAGAGATAATGAACCAGTTGGGAACCCTAGTTCTTCCAGTTTCAGCATCCAGTGGGTTTCAGCCTGATCTCTGCCACCTTAAGAAAATGCTGGCGGCTAGTAGAGGTTGTGTGCCAGCCAGTTGTGGTGCGGTAATCTCTGGTGTTGCTGGAAAAGACACGCGTCTCCGAATATGTGTGTTTAACTGTATTGATCCCGGGATCATAGCATTGGTGTTATTGTCCTTCTTTTTTGTTGTCATTTTAAAAGCCTGTGGGGTGATTCTATTCCTTGTGCTAAGCTGACACTGCCAAGTGGCAGCGTTTTGCAACGGCTCCTATGAGAAATGGTGTGTCAAGGCTGAGCTTGAAAAGAATGCTTAGAGTTTGTTAAGGGATATTTTCATATATGAAATAAATCCAACGTTGTTCATTTAATAGGAAAAAAGCTGTACTGGGCTGAACAGTACTGTGCTATATGTGAGGTTTGTGTCCTGTCTTGATGAAGTTGCCGTTGCCTGCACGCAGCCGTCACGCTGACGTCGTTTTCAATTTGTCGTGTTAACAGGACAACGGGATGTTTCTGCAGAGGAGGAGATGAAAACTGGGGCAGACTCCCAAAGCTCCTGCATGGAGATAGAAGGTACTGCATGCGCCTTAAAACCAAAAAGCAAGATTAACAGGCAAAAACACTAGTTATTGCGTGGGTATAATTACCAGTAGTGTTTAGGTTCCCTTTCTTTCTCCCTACCTGCTAAGCTAAATCTGTGGAGACGGATCTTCCTATGGTAACTCTAAATTCAAACCTGAGCAGGGGAGTATCTATGGATTCTTGGTGATAAAAGCTGACTTTTTAATGACTGCAGCTGTTAGAAAAAGAAGTGAACACTGCATTTCTTATTCCCGATGACAAGCGCTTCAGCCTTATATGTTCAGAGCATGGAATGCCCTGTTCCCAGTCCAGCAAAACACTTTGAGTACGTGTGTCTCTGGGCTTGCAACAAATCCCGGTGAAGGCCCATGCTTGGAGCTAGACAATGGGATTTTGTGCAAAATCCCAGAAAGCTCAGCATCTTGGAGGATCAAGGCCTTGCTCTCACCTACAGCCCCTTGGATTTTCCCCAAGACAGCTTTTGTATCTCTGCTCTTGGAGAAAAGGATCCTTTTTCCTCTGCTGGTGTTTTTAATGGTAATCTCTAGTGTATGTTGATCCTTTTATGTCTGTTCTGAAAAGCCTTATTGTTCCTCTTCTTTTTATTAAATTTATTCAGAGCCATTGTTGAACCAAGAAGACACAACAGAAGTTGAGATACCTTTGATTCACGGGGCAGAGGAAAAAGAAGAAGAAGGAAAAGAAGAAGAAGAAGGAGGTAAGGCTACTTATAAAATAGATTGAGACAGAGAATGCTGCCGGGCTCATGTTCTCCTTTTCTGTTGTGCCGAAACATGGAAAGAGCACATAAAAGCATTATTATTTTTTTTTTCCTAAGAAAAATCCTTTTCTGCCTATCCTCGAGTGTTGTTTTGATATATTGGACTTGGATTTACGTAGGAAAATAAGTGCGAAAAAAATGAACACTCGGGTTCTAAAGTGACTTTAAAGTAAACACTCTTCTCATTGTTGGTTTTCTGCCTTAAAGTACCAAAGGCTGATTAAACAACCGATTTATGTCCGCTTAAGTACCCTCTTGATCGAGTTCGCTAGAAGCATCGAGAGTATTTACAATAAATGGGTATGATAATTATTTGTGAGGTCATTAATAGAGATTTAACTAGTAATTAAATAAAAGTAGTAATTCTGATAAAAAAACCAATATTTGGAGCAGGAACACAGAGTCTTCCTGAAGCAAAATATTTAAATCCTTAGCAATGCTTTTGCAAAGAAATGTGGAAGTTTAATTTTAAGTGTTGGACTCTTTTGGGAACCCTGCATTCAGCCCACTGTTTGTAACAGGGACATGGTTATATAAAAAATAACGTATTATGCCAATAATTGTCTAATTGTAAAGTAACTGCAAGTTAATAATTATATGGTCATTTGTAGAACACGGGGATGAATTTTACAGTTCCAAATTAAAATGCAGACATGATTTTTATTGAAAATTCAGGTCAATACTAACTGTGTTGTCCTAATTATGAACTCCTTTTCCCAGCCACATTGACACCAACTTAATTACAAACCTGTGTCAGTAATATTGACACTTTTCTTCGCTGCAGACCCAGGTTAATAGAACCTCTTTGTTCATATACAGCTAAACAACATTTCCTCTCTTCCTGGTTTTTTATTGCCTATCCAAGTTGAGACTAATCATATCTCTTTATTATCAGTCATATTAATGGTATCGGTTTTGTGCTTTATTACTGATGGTGAAAATAGAATTGATGTAATCCTTACTTCAAATCCAGGTAAATGGTGTTGCGCTACCTCAGTTGCAAATCCAGGTTATATAATACAAGCTCAGTCTGATTGCAAATACCAAAGTAGTTATGTTAATTTCCTCCTAATAGAAATTATTTACATTTTATTTTATGCCTCATCAAAAGCAAGTTGGACAAAATGTACTTTCATTATTTGTACATTTCCTTCTCTTTAATACTTCAGTGTCCCCTACAGCTAGTCACTGTCATTTAGTTCTCAGCGGAGAGATTATATTTCACCATCTGTTCTACCTACTATTAAAATATGTAACATTAAGGAAAAAGAAGGTAATGTCAGAAAAGTGTTGTTCTTGGAACTTACCCTTTTCCTGACCCTGATTTAAAAGGTTCAAGTATGAAGTAAGTAGAAGGTTCTTTCCAAACATTTTTGAACGTGTTCCTACCTGGGGGCTCAGGTATTGCTCCTGTGCAGGATTTGTCTGATCGAAAGCTCGTTGAAGCTCGTAGAAGTGCTCTCATTGATTTAAGCGAGCTTTCCGTCAGTTCCATGATAAGAGGGGATGATGCGTTGAGTCTACGTGCAGGACAACAGCACTTAGGTAGCCGCATAGATATTCTGTTTAGCTGCTTCTTCTGAACGTACTGCCTTTAGGTCAGGGAAAGTAAATGGGTGCTTTTTTAGGGTTTTGAGAAGGGAAGGAAATGAAGGCTTTCCCTTGCTTATTTTCATTCTTATGTGTATAAGAACACATAGAGCACCCTCAATGCTCGTCTTGCTAGATGCTTCCAGTTCTGGTGAGCGCATACTCTTGCCACATGAGTTTTGCAAGTCCACCACAAAGCAAGGTAGATCTGGACAAAGAGAGGTAAAAAATAAAATCAGCTGAAGTTCAGGCTGATAAAATAAGGTATATTCCCCAAAGAGAGACTCCCCTTAATGGAAAGAGATTATCTGGCGTAGTTTTAACACGTAACGTTACCTCATGTAACCCAAGTGCTACCTCATAAACTAATTAAGGTATATAGTTGTCTAGCAGCATCTGCAGTACACTTGACATACGATGAAATGGCATATTTTTGTCTAAGAACACATATAGAAAAGCTAAGATGGGACTGCTAGTCCCATTAAGTAGAAATACAAGGATCTTAAGTGATTTTGACCTGTGCTAGACCTATGTGCATTGCCAAGCATTGCAACTGCTATACTGCAAACTGCCTGGCCTTTCTGTTCTCTTTGATACCTTTTTGTGTTACCAAGCTCATCCTGGAGCAAAGGGTAGCACATAGCTGCCTCTCTCCTCCCTCTCTCTCTCACCAGGAGCCTTTAGGTTCATGGGAGACATCTGTGACCTGTGCTGTCCCTAGCACTGGAGCTGTGGAAGGCACTAAATGACCGACAAAGATCAAAGTCCCTTTTCCAACCTACAGCTAGATTTCTGCTTGTTACTGATGGTGGCTTTGAAGCGTGCTAGGAATTTTTTCGGTGGTCTGGTTTACCATGGAAAAAGGACTGTTTCTTGCTGGTTTTGAGATGTGTCTCGGTTTTCGCAAACTTCTGACAATCCGTCGGTAAGCTTCTGATCTAATTGTGCAGGTTTTACTACCAGCTCATCTATGTGTTTTGGGGAATTTTGGGGCTTGCAGGGTCCTTTCTGTATAGCTCATTTGGCCTCACAGCTGCAGGGGCACGCTGAAGCGCGTATTACCAAGGAGTCACGGATCCTGGTGCTTTCGAGGTTCTGGGGCGCTGGGAGCCCAGAGGAACGAAGAATCAAAGTCTTGGCAATCTCAGTACTGTTTCCCATTGCCAGCAGTAAGAAACGAGCCAGATTACCCTGAAGAATTTGACAATGTGAGGCACTGTGTGTGTTTCATAAAAACCTGCTGTTGCTTTTTCCAAAATCAGTAATAAAATATAGTATGTGCCAATTTATTCCTCTTTTTCCCTACCGTAACGTAGTTATGTATTACCAGGGAGCAACTGAAGAAAAAAGACAAACTAAGATGCTTTTTAAATTTTTTTCCAGCTACTATAATGCCCTCATTCTAGTTCACAAAAGACTAATGAAAACCTATGTTTCTTATAAGATTAGGGAATATTCTCAAATCCCTTTATTAAAAAGCAGAGTAAGTGGTGATCACTGACCTATTTGGTGACTAGGTAAGTGTACATGCTTTTAATAGACCCTTCGGCCGTCCCTTTATATGTACACTTGGAAATAGTCCTGTCATGTTGTAATGACTATGTATTCAGCATTTAGTTGGAGTTTTAATCAGGACAGTTTTTCCACAACACGATTTGCAGCACTCATAAAATAAAACTCATGTTTATTTGTGTGAATATGTAGCCGTTTCCTCCTCTGAGCCTGCTTTCCCCTCTGTCTTCTTATTTCCCGCCTCTATCTCCCTTCGTAAAGACATTAGATGTGATGATTTCCCTCGCCGATCATCTCTGGAAGTTGCTTAACTCTTTGGAGGATAGGATTTCTGTGAGAGCACTGGAACATGAACAGAAATAGCTGTTACTTCTCTGTTGGCTCTCTTCTGTATTCGGGCTAAAATATTTTGTCTTATTGTGATGTTTGGAACAAGATTAGAGCTCGACCTGGGATGTTCCTCCACCCAAGAAACAAAATTAGAGTGGTTGGGTAGCATCATCCCTGGGCAAAGGACACATTTATTTTTCCTTGGACAAGCCCAGAGATGCAAAAGCCGGTTACTGCTGAAGCACAATCAAGGAGCAAAATGCCATCATTAACGCCTATAAAAAGGATATTAAAGTGTCCAGGGACTTAGCTTAAGAGCAGGACACAGCCCTTACGATTAGCGTTTCTGTGCAGTTGCATCCTAGCCTGTTTGAATGCTGTGTGTGAGGGACTGTATTAACCACCTTTTTTTCTGTATGAGCCATGCAATGTTAAGGTAGGCTTGGGAACAGGCTGGGGGAGGTTTCGCCGTTTAAATCCTTTGCACTATACGTGATTTCCTTTGCTCATCTTCTGGTCAGTGCCTGTTTACTGTAGTTGGAATTCTGCCTAATTTCTGTTCTAGCTAAGCCCAGTTTTGTTCAACAGTCTTTGTTACATGAGTAGCCATGTAACTCTGTAGCCATTGTTTCATCCATTTTTCACTTAAACAGCTGGATTTTTCAGGTCACTTACCCATCTGTACTTTAGCAAGAGAGATAATTTTATGGCGTAATCTTGGAGAGAATTAAATATTCCAAAACTTGGAGGGAAAGAGCTCTCAAATTTTTATAGTTTCAGTCTCAGGCATTTATAGGATTTTACATGCATTGGTACAGTCGTAAATAATGTCAAAATAATGACTTTCTTTGATATGACGCTGTGGCTATAGAGAAATGAAATACTTCTTGAGAAAGATCTTTTCAGACAAATCTGACATCTTTATTCTTGAGTCATGGCAATTGTAACTACCTTTTATTTCTTAACCAAACTTCTTTTCAACTTCAAGTGGAAATGGAGAAGACATTTTGGGAAGAAAAAAAAGAGACATTTAAAAAAAAAAATCTTATGTATCTTTAAAAAGATACTTTCTCTTTGTTTGGAAATAAAAGAATGCAAAGATATTTTGGAGACCTGGTATAAAGGCTCTAACTTCTTTTATTCAGTTGCCCAAAGAAGAAAGGAATAAATATCCCAAATCAGATACAGCGTGTTTGGTCTTTGATAACAACCCATACTGAATGGATCAGATGACATTTTTTTGGGCTGTTACAGAATAATCTGGCCCTAAGTATGAAATATATCTTTAAAATCTGCTTCTGACAGGTATTGATATTTGGCAAAGGAAAAAAAAAAAGGGTGTACCTTTGGACCTTTATCAGAAATGCTGGAAGTGCTGTGGAAACAGAATATTGCAAATGGGTGTTTAAACTCGCGTGTCTGAAGCTCTAAGCTACACAGAGAGGCGGGCTGTTGCAAAGCAAGTAGCTGGAAGTAGTTGGAGAGGTACACAGTGATGAGATTATCGCTGGAAAGCCAGAAAAGTGCCCTTAACCAGGGGATACCTTTAGGTTTTAAGAAGCCTCACTTTACATGCCTTTATTTTCTCGAGAACTTCACGAAACTCAAGTGAACTTTGCAGTTGCAGTATCAGCCAGATGAGGAGTTTTTGCGACCAGATTCTGCTTGCCAGCCTGCTGTGGTGGATCTGTGGTGGTCCAAGTGCTGTTCGGTCTATATATCCCAGTGCAAAGTGCTTTGCTCTTCTGAAGGCATCATAGCTGTGGCAAAAAAGTATATCCAGGTAATTTCTATGCCTTGTGGACGTCTCAAAGGCCATAACTGTAGGCAGGGAGAAGAAACCTTTTAGCCTAGCAAAAGATTACTTTTGGAAGGGGAGGTGGCATTTTCCTTTTTTTTTTAAGTTTGCAAAGAGCATGTTGAATTTCATGACCGCACTTAAAATGTCCTGCACAGGTATGGAATTGGAGTGGCTTTGTAAAAAGCTGAAGACAGGTGAGGCTGACCTGCCTGTGAGTGGCTCTGCACGAGCATGTTCTGTGTTCCACTTGGACCTTGCAGCTTGCGGGGGAGGAGTGCGTTTTTTGTGTCTGTGATTATATTTGTGGTGGCTTTTGTCAGTTCTGTACTGGGAGGTCTCCAGGCTGTTTTGTCAGCAGAGGGTAGCTGCTATCAGCGATTGCTTCACTGATGGCGAAGGATCAGCGAGATTATTAGGAGGCAGCATCGCTTCTGTGGGCCAGCTTTGCCGATCCATGTTCCCTTGTGGGTTGTCATGACCAGTGGTATGCGCCAGCAGGACCACGGAGGTGATGGGGTTCATTCATTTTCTAAGCACGGGCCGGTGCAGAAAGTCGTACCACATCAGGCAGCACAAGCTGCCCAAAATGATGTTCCTCCCCGGCTCCGAGAGAGGCTGCAAATGGGTTGCGGACCCCCTGCAGGCCTTCCCTAAGGGTGCTGCCCAGGCCGTGCCGAGCACGCTGTGCATTGCCAGGACGGGGTGGTTATTATACTGTCGGTACTCTGCTCCAGATATTGATTTCAGTCTCCTGGGGGAAGAAAAGTCATATTTTTTTTTCCTGCCACAGAAGGAATCTATTTCTTTTCATTACTCTCCGTATATCAGATTCTAGCCTGAATGTATGTAAAGAATAGATGGTGCAAGATCAATTTTAAGTTTTAATTATTTTTCATTCATCTTTCAATGACAAATGATATATCTTTTCTGTGTGCTTAAAAAGTAGAAAACGTAAGGAATTTCTCAGCTTAAACATTTTGCCTGCTGTCACAGTCACTTTATGTTATCAGGCTTGATGGTAGGGTACAAAACAAAAAGCCAAAAGGAAAGAAAAAAAGAAACAAGAAAAGGGAATACTTTAACAATGATAGTGTTTAAGGTTTATTGTGGGTATTTGATTGCTTTCTTTGTTTCATTTTCAGTTGGCAGAATGGAAATACAATTATGAATTGGCAATTTTTATTTCATTTAAAAATGTTGTGTCTTTGTTCTTGCTGAAAGTGTTGACAATGTGGCCTTTGTTTAGTTTAATTAACTCATGTTACAGTACTGAATTGAAACACACTCAGCATTAAATCAAGTAAAATAATTTTTAGAACTCCTTTCCATATCCAGAAAATAAAAAGAAATAAAAAAAACCCTAAATCCTCTGAGAAGCTGGAGGAGAAACTGGATATTTTTAATGGGATATTTTGAAGTGCCATTTTCATTTTTATTTTCCGTGGTAGGAATGCCAAAAAATATAAAGTCATGAAATCCCACCGAAAAGCAGATGCTATGAAGTCATTCTAAGTCCTCATATGTTTATAATAGTATTACATGATGTTACATGTTTTGTACTTGTGAGCTACAAGGCTTAAAGAGCTTTAAGATACTGATAATGCCCTTTTAGCATGTGAAAACTGGACAGATAACGGAATCCATATTTCGTGTGGTGGTGTCCAAGTCTACTAGGCTTTGGTTTGAGCTCAAATCTCCAGAGAGGCAGCGGTGCCTTATGCAAACGAAACACGTATCTCTCTGAAATCATCTCAGATAGCACCCAAGGAACAAGTGAAAGGAACATGGGAAAGACGCTGACATCTTAGAAACTTTTTCCTGTAACATATTGAAAAAGTAGGGCTCACTGGCCCAGGACTGCACTGTTACAGATGGCATCGTAGTTAACAGTATATCTGGAAATTAGCTTTAGCACCTCCAGAGAAATGGCACCATTTTTAAATATACTATATAGCTACAGAGGCGTCTGTTTGAACAGTGGGCTTAACTCCTGTTTGCGACAGTAAGAACTTCAGTCTTAAATTAGAACAGGTCCAGCAGACCAATGGAGTGCAGGGAGCTACACCGGGAAAGAATTTGATCCCTTGTGGACAAATTTTATGTTCTTGTGCCGTCCGCTACAAAAGGAGGCTTCATTGTGTTATGCATTGATTAATTTTGGAATCCTGCCTCCTTTAATAAAGTATGTCTTTGATGGAATATGCACAGATCCAACGGAGCTGGCTCTGGGAACTGGAACTTCTGCGCTCCCCCTTGCTTGCGTTATGTGTGGACGTACCACGCTGCCCAGGTTGTTGCACTGTTTTATAGCTGTTTCATAAACACAAATGGCCACACACTTAGGGCAGCAGAGAAAGAAACTGCACTTAGCCAGGGATTTTCCTAAAACCGTGTGAGCGGAGCGCGGTCATAACTAAGTGTGGAAAAAAACCAACAAGCACTGGGAGTGGGGAGGGGATCGTTTTGGAAGAACTGTCTTTTATTTCAAGTCCAGAACAGGAACGAATTCAAAGCAAGCACCATATTTCCTAAGATCAAAAGATTCCCTCGCTTGTTCTTTTAGGGGAGCAGGGGAAACAGCACTGTTGCTTCGCTGTCTGTAGTTTATTCCTGTAGTTGTGCCCCAGCGGTGTGGGTGAGTAGTTAACCTTGTTCCCCTACGAGAAGGGTGGCATTTACACACCGTGAATACTATCAGGTGGGTCAGGAGGCACACTTTTTGATTCAGCTCTGCGCTGCGCATCCCCGTGGTGTTGGCTCCGCTGGGGAGGTACACCATAGGTGCCTTTGCTCCTGGCACTCGGAGAGGAAGGCCAGTGCTGTACAAGGAGGGACTATTACACAGGAAGGGGGAAGATGTGTCTATAACTTGTAAAGTGGAGGTCTGCTTTGATAGGGCATGACCCCGACTGAGATTAAATCTGCTTCTCGCTACTGCAGACCCTGAGCAGGAAAATTCCCGCCTGATCTCATTCAGATCTTTGAAGCGTTACCCTTTCCTCGTACCTCTGGATCTCCTCTTCCTTTTTTCTGCCTGTTACTCATAATTTTTTGGCAGCAAGTCTTCTCTCCCTGCACCTTTCCTTAATGTAGTTGACAGGCGAGTGTTCTTTGGAGCGGACCTTGCCATCTGGAACAGTTTTCCTCCGCTTGGTTGGCTTTCATCACACTTCACCTCCAGATGAGCGTGTGAGGTCACCACCCGTATACCTGGCCCATAGTGTTAGCCCAACAGCCCAAGCTGATCCTGTCTCTGGTCACTGTGAATTATCTGCCAGGGAGGAGCTAGCGTTTAATATCGCCTCCTGCATCTCTTTGCACCTGTATCTTAATCATGCAGTAGTGATATTTCAGCATATTGGTGCAGGAGTGCAGCTCCTTGGCACTTCCTGTTATTTAACAAAAAGTTCAGCATCTCCTTTTTGGGGTCTTGCGTGAGCTTTGGAGGTCCTTTCCTGGAGCACTCCTGTGTTTGTAGCTGCAATTAAACCAGTCCGGCAAAGCAGGTGCTCTGGCTGATGCACTCCGAGTGGCAGCCTGACAGTCTATAGGCAGCTGCAAAAACATCTGGTTTTGTTTGAGAGATCCAAGAGAAATATGAAGAGTACAGAATAGCATTGTCTTTTACTTACCCGTACACTTGTTGGGACGCTTGTAGCATGATTGTTCCCTACCTGATTAACACTGTTCTCCGCTCAAATGTTTATTAAGAGTTTTTCTCCCAGGCTCAGAATTTACTTGTGACTTCTGTCGTGAGTTTTAAAATCCATAGCTTTCTGCAGCCGGCAAATTTCAGTCACAAAGCGCCCTTTGTTATTGTTTCACTGGTGCAGGGACTTTACCCTGAAATGTTGGGACGTGTAAGCCTTTTGTCTCACTATTCCCCTTGGCAGATGTGCAGCCTTGTTTGTTTGTTTGTTCCCCAATCACTAGTGTGAAGGGCAAAGCTCTGCCTGTAATCATAGCTACCACAGAGGCCAAAAATGCCTTTATTCCATTTACAGCCTCCTGTCAAAAAACACTCAATACCTACGTTACTTGACAGCCCTTGAAAGACAGCGTGTTTACACGTTCAGCATTTTCTCTGTGGAGGAAATAAGCAGTCACTTACAGGATATACCGTTCTTACTGGGATAGAAAATCAGTTAAACTGCGTTCTGGATTCTAAGAAGAAAAAGTCAATAATGTTTTCTCAATTGCCCCCTGGTTACAGCTAACAATGGTACGTAGTTAGGGGGTCAGGGTGGCAAAGTCACTGTCTCGGTGGCTGGAAAAAATTGAGATTCCCAATTTGTGGCCAAATGCTATCGTGGTTACAAGGTGTTTCATCAGTTAAAATGCATTCGCTGGATGTGTTTGTATGATCTGTCAGCCTGAAATGTAGCACAAAAGCATCAAATGAGCACAAATGGAGATACCTCAGGTGCTTCAAAATAAGATGTCACTGTGCTGAAAAATCAGTACCTAACTCCAGCAGCTCGATTCAAGGAAATTAAATTGGCTGATTCTTCCAGCTGTCCAGGCAACAGGGAAGATTAGCAGAACAGCTCGCAGACTAAACAGGGAGGTCCTCAGCAGGGCTGCGTCTTAGCGTCTCCTCCTCTCTGGGGTGCTGGTACCCGAGCGTGGTGCCTCTGTCAGCCTAGGACCCAGGTGATCCGGAGAGGATGGAAAACTGAGCAGGACTTGCTGTTTTCGGTGTACGGCAGCTACACTGCCTTTTGTTTTGCTTATTCCTGAGTCCTCCACAGGTCACACATTTTGGTTGATGGTAGCCCAGTGTGCATGGGAAGAATGGAAGGAGCTTTCCCTCGCACCTGCCTTGCAGGGATCTCTAGGATGTGTGAGGGGTAAGGATTTGACGCCTTCCAGCATAGAGAGGGACTCGAACTGGGATTTATTTCCAATGTGCTCTAATCAGCAAGGGTACGAGGGCAATGGTAAGCACTGGCACAGTCTCTCTTCCTCACTTGGGTTTGGACGCTCGTGGCTGCTACAGTCAGGTCTCGGTTCGGTCACTGGCCCTGGCTCTTGTTATATCACCTCACGCGTTCACAGTGACTTGGCATGGTCCCTACCAGCTCACCCAGTCCTTCCGTTGGATATTAGGAGCTCTTCTCTGGTGGTTGCGTTGGTCTGCAAAGCTGCATCTCCAAAAGAAACCAGAGTTGTGGTCTCGTTTTCTGGGGCCACCTCCTTGGGACAGCAGATTTTTTACAGTTCCTTGTACATGAGTGTAGCTAACAACTCCCATGCTGGTCTTGGAGTGGCAAAACTGGCATCCTGTGTGGTTTTGCTTGTCTTATCTCTCTGTCTTCCAACGTAGTAACTGTCCAGTGTGTAGTAAGCACAGCTATTGTGCTCACTATATACAGTTGTCATTTTTTCAAACGCCTGTCTCATCATAAATGTGCTTACACATATAAACCTGAGTCGTGAACTGCACGGTCCGCACTGGATGAATCGGTAACCACATGGTGGTACTGCAGCCCCCCGCAGCATCAAGGGCCAGCTGGAGCAGAGCTGCTTTTCAGGTAAGTGTCCACAAGTTTGGATGCTTTTTTAGCTCGGTTTTAAATCTCCTGGCCCTGCAACATGGGCAAGTTTGCTTGAAAAAAGAAAAAGTCCTTAAACAATGTTTCTAATATCGCCTGCTTCCAGCATTACACAGGATGTGGAGGGGAATAGATTTTCGGCAGGCAGTTCTGCTTGCAGATCCAGTTGGCTCTTGAAGTGTGTGAGCATGAAAAGAGGATGATAAGAAATACATATATATCCGGTACCTATCTAAAGTAATCCAAGTTATCTTAGAAATTGATATATACAGAGATCACAGAATCTGCTTGTGAAACTGTTCCCTCTGGCATTAAATGCAGCCAATGTTTAACAGTACTGAAATAAAAGTGTGATAGTTTAAGACACAGGAACTCTTTCCAAATGAACCTTCAAGGGGAGCATAGTGGAAAGAAATTCGCATTGAGATTTGGCTGAAGAATAGGGTTAATGTCATTTGTGCTTATCACAACTGCTATGGGATATTTAACGACCACAGGTAGTCAAGGCCTGGGTTTATATCTGATCCTGGAGACAGCAGTGCAGTGCAATGCGTTAGATCGCTGACACCGCTTCCTTCTTTTAACGAGGTCTCCCATCCAAGGACGGATATAGCCTGCTCATGCGCAGCTCGCGAATCTGACTGGATCGCAGCACCCAGCTGAAGTAATTGGAGAAGAATCTGCGTGTGGGAGGGAAGGAAATCAGCTCCTCGTGTTCACATCCCGAAGCGAGAGTTAGCGTAGCGCTGCTTTTTGGCAGGGGTTTGGTCACAGCTTCTGGTGTGGAAACCAGCTTGCTCTTTGCTAGCCTGCACCTGTAGTCAGCTGTAGCTGTATCCAGCTCAGTGAGAGGAGAAGGCGAAGGGGGGAATCCTCATTTGGATCGCACTGGCACGTTTGCAGCTCATGGCTGACAAAGCCATTTAGAGCAAAGATAGCTCAGATTTTGCTCCGGTGTGCAAAGTTTGCCCTCTGAGCGCTGTGATTTTTCTCTAGCCGGTCTTAAGAGATGGTAAAACACAGATGAGCCTTAACCAGGCCTGAAGAGGCTGGAGCACATCAGCTGCTTGCCATATTGATGAAGCACCTGGGGCATTCATTTTGAAACCTAAATGCAGGCTGTTCACCTGTATTGCCAAGTACAACAGAAGCTTCTTTCTGGCTGGCCGGGTGGTATTAATTTAAAGAGAGCACCATCTGCAGGGCCTTGGAGAACAGCAATCGGAGGAGAGAGATTGCCGGGAAAAGTCTCATTCTGATCCGGAGGCCTCGCTGCCCCCATCTATTACCTATCATTTCTAATTAGTGGAGGTGTCTTGGGGAAAGCTGCTCCGATTCGCTTTCTTACAGATGCTTTTCTTGCTAAGAGCTGTTTTTGCTGAGCCTCCTAAGCTTGTTTCGCAGGCTTTCACAGGCATTGGGAGCAGTAATGGTCTCAGTGACCCAGTAATTAAAGAATTCCTGTACCTCCTCGCTGCGGAGAGCTGCCCCTTTGTCCTTCCTCGTTCTTCTCTCTGCCACACCACTACCAGATGGTTGGAGATTTTTCACCCTTTCAAAGGCTTCGTGTTTTTCCCATCTCATCAAACATGTCTCAGCCATGCTTAATTAGCTTAAGGCTTTTCAGCCTGCCCCCCCACTTCACCCCCCAGGAGATCAGTTAAGGACCTGAACAATTTCAATAAAGAGCTTGGAAAGCAAATCCTTAGGGGCTAGGCGTAACTGCAGGAGAATGTAACGTTATTTCGTGTTGAGGACCAGTCGTTTGTTCTTTCTTCTCTCCCTTCCTTCTGTCTATCCTCCTAGCCATCTTTCCTTTCCCATTCTTCTCTCTCAGAATATTCAGGGATGCCCCTCGGTTCTTGGCAGCGTTTGGCAGTATCTAATAGCTGGTGGTATTCAGAGGAGGGCTGTCGCCCTTAGGCTAGCAGCAGAGTACTGTTGCTTTTAACCTGCTTTAATCTCTTTGGGTGCCCCAGAATAAAAAATGGCAAACATAATTAGCTAACCAGTGCTAGGAGACTATTGGGTTGGGATATTTTGGTTTAGGGTGGTGGCGTTTTTTTGTTTGCTTAATTCCCAGACTTGTTGGAAAGTAGCTCGTGAGCTTTAGTTGCAGACGGGAGCAGTTGAGATGAAAGCTTGGTTAATTAACAGAAAAATAGATTTCCATCTCGCTTTGTATTTGACATTGAACAGCAATTGTTTCTGCATTGTCACATGCGCACTTTTATTATTAATCTCTGAGCTTTAGCTGTATGACTGCAAATGAGCTTTTTAAAAACACCAAAACGCAACTCCTTCCCTTCTTCCTTCCCTCCCTATAAAGCGCGAGAGCGAGCTGTTTAAGCATGAAGCACAGATTTTGTGTGGGATGTCGGATACCTCAGAGGTACCTGTGGACCTTTCTGCTGCGTAATTGAATTCAGTGGCTCGTGTTTTGCATTCACAGGCAAATGAGAGCACCCAGCCATCAGGTGTTTGTATCACTAGAATTAAATACCTACTAATTTAACCGCTCTGGAGATAAATATTTAGATACAATTAAAATGACTAGCTGTAAATACATGAAACGGTCCACGGATGACGGAAAAATGCGGGAGGAGGTTTCTTCACAAACGTAGAGGACATGACCTCAGTTACTGCAGTTTTCTCCCCGACACCCCGCTTCATATATGGTAAGCATATATAAAGTAGGTGTTGATGGGCACACGCTGCCCAGAGGAGAGCAGTGCTTTGTAGCTAGATTGAAATGCTGTTCTTTTGCTATTGCAATTCTTGGTATTTTTTAAGCCATCGAGGGAAATAAAATGTGAAGAGTGTGTCTAAATGAATGCACACCGTAGTTTTGTGTCACAGGGAAGGCCTGTAACATTGCTACCTCCGTTAGAGTAGCTCGGGCTGTTAAACAAAGAGGAGTGCAGCTCCCTGGTGTATTGACACTGCTGTTTACAGACCATGTGGTAATCTTTGAAGTGCTAACTGGCTTTTTTTTTGAGAGAGATGCTGCGTTTTGCTTTTATATTTGTTTTCCACAAAAAGGACTGTTAGTATTTTTATGATGGCTGGTGCTTAGCGGAGCTCCTCTGTGGAAGGATAACAAATGAGTTATGCGACCTGACATTCTCCCTGGGAACGTGCTCAGAACGAAGCAAGCCAGTGGCATTTCAAAGTCTGCCTTTAAAGTAGCTGGTTATATGCTGTGGTTATCACACTTGCTAGGAAATGCCATTTCTCTGGTATTTTGCACCTCCTCTTAATTGTGTGGAAGGTGGAAGAGTCTTTGGGCAAAGACCCCGGGACCCGAAGGATATGTATGCAGAATGAAATGGCACCACTGGAAGCTGCTCCGTGCTTTGCTGTATCCCTATCCTGCCTGGCAGCTTGAAGTAGTTAGGCCTGCTGCAGGCTTTGGAAATGAAGGAGTGAGCTCTAACCCTTCGAGAGCAACTGCAGCAGGTACAGATTGCCCAGCGCGCTTCACAACTACTGTCTCACTTGTCCTCTCTCTGTGTTGCTGCTGGGAGTTGCTGAGGAGGCATTGCCCCGAGCAGCAGGGGCTCCCCAGTTACTGAGCAGCCCTGCCACTGGTGATGCGTGTCCCCACGTGGGGAGTAAATCAGAGCTGGGAGGTTATGTCTATAGGGAAGCTGGAGGAAGGGGCGGGAGGCCGGTCCAGCCTTGGCTGTGCTCAGCCAGGGTGGCCGAGGACACCGGAGAGGCTGCCACCCTGCAGCCCCCCAAAGCCTTCGTGACAAAGTTTGTGCAAATTCTGGGTTTCTACAAAATGCTTTGTCTTTCATCTAATACTGTGTATCACCAGGAATTTTGTTTTTGGCAAGAAGGCAACTCTTTTTCCACATTTCACCGGTTTCTAGTTTCCGGAGACTTCACAGTTTTGTTGCTATAAACCATGACCACTTAAACTGATTAGCCCACTAGCAGCCCTTGAAAGACTGTTTGAAATAAAACCAGCTAAGGATAGGAAACAGCCTTTCCCGAGGCCTGATATTCAAATCACTTTTATGCTCCCCTCGGGAGGGATGGCCTTTGGTTATAAGCTCCGCTCTATCAGCGGAGAGCCGGCTGCGCGCGACCACAATGGTAGCACTCCAAGGACTGAACTCAATGATGAATGTCACAAAATGCTGCTACATGCGCTCGCTCTGGGGAAAGTAATTCTGTGTACAGTATGTGATCTATGTCACCTGGAGTTCTTATCGTTTCTTTCAGCTATTTGCAGAGTTCTTTCGTGTTCGGGCTGCGGACGGAGCTGCATTAATTCAGAGGACAGGCAGAAATAAAATGAATCTGAACTTTTAAGCTTGCTACAGAAAATGTACCGTGAGAGCGAAGAGTGGTAAACTGAACTTAGTGAGCTTTAATTTGGGTATATTTTCATTATACTTTCTATTGTACCATAATTGGTACACTATTAAGTTGTGTCTTGGGTTATGAATTACTGCTGTGTTAAGGAAATGAAACTTAAGTGAAGAGTTTTGCTGGGAGGTAACGTGCAGGAGGATAAGCAGGATCTTTTTAACCATTAGTATTGTTACTGTCGTCGTTAATCGTTACTGCCATATAGCCATGCGGCACACTTCCTAAACTTGAACTGATAATATCACGCGAGGTGCTGTACGCAGCTGTCTCTACCCAAGGGGTGCACAGCCGAAATTTCATGGCTTCGCACACTTACCAGCCTACTTGGAGCATCCATTTCATGGCTTTCCAACACAGTTGTACTGCTGTCTTAAACGTGTATCACCTGTGACCAGCAGGCTTCCTCCAGCTCCTGCTGGTTGAAGAATTAGCTTGCTTAGCTCATCTAGAAATACTTGTTGCATGAATGCCCAATACACACACTCACAGGTGCTTCCTGCTAGCTAGTCAGAAGCGCTTCCCTCTTGTTCCTCCCTCCATGCAAGTTTTTTACAAAATAAAAGAAAATTCATTTCGTTTTAAATTTGGGGGATTTTCTTACCTTTCTTTTTTTTTAATAGAAATCTGATCACTTCAGTTCATACTTTTGTCAAGAGCCAGCAACGTTTCTCTGGAAATGTTGGGCTTCTCAGGCTACGTTTGTACGACTCCCTGAAAACATGACATTTCCCATAAAACTATCTGTTCTTTTTAAAGAGGAAAAAAAAATAATTTGATTCAGGAAAAGGGTTTTGTTAGAAATATTTTGATCAACTCCACATGTGCCTTTTCTAGTCAGTTCCCTTTACAGCAGGACCACCCGCTGCCTGCGGGATGCAGCAGCTGCGGTGGCTTTGGCGTGGCGTTGGGTCTGCTGCCGACTGCCCGGCTGGTCTCCAGCCTGAGCCAGGCGCTTTCCCAAGCTTTGATGGTAGGAGGCAAAGCAGCCAAAACCTCTGCGAGGTGCCGCAAGACGTGGCACGACATGGAGACTCTCCCTCTCCTCCTCCTTCCCTGTGCTTGAGGTACGTTTGAGACTTAGGTAAGGTTTTGTTTAATTCAGCTGTTGCATTTTTGCAGGACCATATTCCCTGAACAAACCTAAAACCTGTGGCTATCGTGTGTGAATGCAGGCTAGCCTCTATTGTGCAATTTCCTCGTGAACTTGTGCTGCGCGATGCTTAAGTCCAAGTTAACTTTGCACAATACTCCCCAATTTCAGCAGGATTTATCAGGGTGAGGATCAGTGGTACTCTGTGCTTAAGAGCCTGGTAAGATTTTCAATCAAACCTCGGCATTGTCACGGATATTCGGTATGACCTGAAACAACCCATTAAGGCACAAGGCTTATTTCTCCCCCACCACCCCAAATAATCTTTACACGTGATAAGTGAAATGCCTCAGACTTTTAGCTGCAAGCACATCTCATGTAGAGGCCTCTTTTAGGTGCTTACATCGGAATAACAGGGTAGCTAAGCAGGTAAGATATTTATCTAGATTTGCTGCGAACTATAAACTCTCTAGGCAAAGACCACCTATTTTCTGTGTAACAGGCCCTTCCTTCTTAGGGTCTGCAGTATTTAAAATAGATTCTATGTGAAAAGAGCCATGCAAGGTGTTTATTTTATTTCCTTGCTTTCCTTATATACATAAGAAACATCCTGTGCACGGTTGTGAAAAGAAGTTGCTTGAGTCTCCTCAGACTGTCAGATGGATGGGTTTTGGTGCACTGAAGCGTAGTAAAAAATGGAAAGTATAAAACAATATAACATGAATTGTCTAGACCTTTAAACCTACTCGGGAAATCAAGAGAGAGATATATATGTATTTAAAGGAACTCAATAAACCTTGTTTTTAAGCTTGCGAAATTTGCTATTGACAGGGCTGAACATAAACATGGTTCAAGGCCAGTGACTTAATTCTAGATGACACCACTCCTAATCCTTTATGGCTGAATCCTTCAGTTTTATCTGTGACTCTGGGAAAACGTCTGTCAAGGCTGAAGTCACTTGCACCAGGGGATTAGCAATCTTTGCATTCTTTTGAAAGCTTCAGTAGTTCCCATGAAACTAACAGACGCCGAGGCATTTGTGGAGACTGTGGGCAGTGGCAATCCTTGCACCGGCGTACAAATTCTTGCAGACCTGGACCATAGTGCGCGTCTGTGGCCTCTAATTCTGACTTTCATGCTATATGTGCTGGCAAAAGCTCTGTGTAGTCCTCCAGCTGTGGGTGCTCAAGGGGAGGAGAAGAGGGGAGATGTTGCTGCTGGCTGACCCAAGGGTAGAACCACTATATCAGTTTCTTTTTTTTTTTTTTTTTTNATGAAAAGGCTTTGGGCATCTGCAAGTTCATGAACTAAGCAGCTCTTCATTATGAATAAATCATAAAATGGGGTCCAGATTCAGCAATCTGAAGGAGTTTAGCTCGAGGAAGTATTTTTAATGTGTGCACGTCGTCCTCTTCTAGCTGGACAAAAGTCTGCTGCTATCAGCTGCTAATACAATTATTCTCTTCTGGCTTAATTGGTAGAGGTCTTGACTTTGGTGCTAAGATCCCAAGTATAAGCCTTTGCTTTTTCTGGCAGCCCGTAGCAGGGGATGGCATTAGGAAGGGCTAAGTACTGGAGCGTGCCAGCCTGGGTTTCAGTACTTTTATATGGCATGTGGCATTTCTGAGTGTCCCACAGCACTGGCTGCGGTATTCTGGCTGACCTTCAGGACACCTCATTGTAAGGAACCGTTCTCAGCCGTCAATTATTAAGAGGATTTTGGGAGGTGGTATAGACTTGCTCAATAGCTTCAAGGAAAATTACAGTTATCTTGTTAGACTCAAGAATCTGCCAGTTTTCATGATAGACATCAATTTTTTTTTTAGCAGTTCTGTAAATTCTGTTGTGGGAAAAAGAAGGCAAAAGCCATGTTGTTAGTTATAACGTCCCTGAGCTTTCTAAGCATGGGTTAAGAGAGGTGGTGTCATCCCTAGTGCAGTGAGAATTGGCATCAAATTTTTAGTCCGTGTTTAGGATCCCAAATAGGTGGCCTGATTTTGAGAAATGCTGAGCACATCCCAAACACCTTATGAAGGGAGACCATTTGAAGCCAGCGAGAGCTGCTGGGCGCTCGGAGCTTTTGAAAATCAGGATCTAAACTCTGTTTTAAATTGCTCCTAATGTTTAGTCACCTATTTTTGAAAAATACTGACCTATATCTGCTGGCATCTAGAATAACCTCTGTGTTAAAAGAGCGTTTGATGGAGGGAGGGGAAACGATCTCCAGCGCTAAAGTTAAAAAAAAAAAATGCTCTTTTTGAAAACACATTCTCTGATAAGAAACATATTGAGACAAAACTGAAAGTTTCCTCCCCCCCGCCCCTTTTTTTTTTTTCTCCCCCTAAAGACTTTTGCTCAGACTGCGTGTTATGGGATTTGTATTTTTGGCCTCCAGTTTCTATTTGGTGCTTGGAGATATAACAGGACTTTGCGGAACCTTCAATAATTTGGAGTGTAGGGAAGATGGTTGAGGAAATAATGTGCTTAAACTTTCCAAATGAATTGCTCCAGTTTTTACCCAATTTAACAGTAATGGTCCGGTCATAAGCCAGACTTGTATTTACTTTCTTTTGATTCAAATAACTCTCTGATATGTGTGAAATCTAGAATAAATTTCTGCCCCCTTGTTCTCCTGCTTTAAAGTTGCCAGAATGACCGGTAACAGCAGGATGGACCTCTTCAAACAGTGGGAACGAGCTCATACAGGGGGAATTGTTATTGGGAATAAAGCTGTTTGGGAAACAAAAAAGCCGCCAGTACTTGCCCTCACCCACCTAGAGTGAGCTGCGAATCTGGTAAATCACTGGACCTGAGTGTCAATGTTGGGAGATAATCGGAGTTGATGAACCTGACTGAGGTCTTCTCCAGAGCGATTTACTGGGGTTGTAATGCATATTGCTGGCTTTTTTGCTTGCAAAGTGAGTCTTTGTGTGGGGTCCTGAAGAAGAAAAGCTGGCTCTCTTAAGTATCCTGCAATCAGAAAGCTGTTCTTGGGGGATGGCCTTCCTCTTGTACTTATCACATTCCCCCACCGCGCTCGGGATCTTTTCCCCAGACTACAAACTGGAGCCATCTCCATAACTAAGTCGGGGGCAGCACAGGGAGCGAGACTCGCTAAAATCAAGAATAAAGAAAAGAAAAGAAAAACCAACCAAAAAACCTGAATGTTAGATTATGGGAGAAAGACCGACATATTCCGCTTAAAGCAACTAAGCCAGATCCCTGTTTTACAAAGCTGAGGTCAGTTGGGAAGTACTCTGGAGCTGTTTGGAGGGGGGAGGATTATGGTTTTAGTATTCTTTGCGTTATGGTATCTAAATGTAAATTCCTGTCTCTGATGTAACATCCTAGTTAGACCCTAGAATTTATGAACCAAACAAAGGATGAAATGTGAAAAAGTTGAGAAGAAAAATCTCAGCTCTGTCTTTGTGTAATTCTTACTGAGAGCTGATATAAATGGAAGACAAATCAAAGGCAACAATAGCGCCGCACATTTTATCTCACACCCTGTGATGCATGTTAGTGTTGTTTCCCATTGTGAGCCAGAAAGAACATTTACAATTTTAGAAAACACTGCATAATGGCTCTCCGCAAGGAAGAGAAGCGGGCGTATGACTACCAGCACTGACACTTGCTTTTTCCTGGCCTGCAAAATTGCTTCTCTGAAAGCTCTGTTGCGGGCACAATTTTTTCTACCCTACACCGTGAATTTTGAATTTGGCCTTAACGTTTTCTCCAAGAAATGTAGCAAATAAACCTCACAGATTTGGTAATCTAAATCCAGTCTTTAGCCTTGCCGGGCAATACCGGCCAAGCCAATCATCATGTGGCGATAGACTGCTAAGGTTCAGATGATAACACTCAGGCAGGTGGATGAATTTTTTTCCAAAAGCAACCGACAGGAGTCATCTTCTCCGTTGCGCTTTTCAGTGTATTGGAAATGTTCCTGGCTTCGTGGGAATAGGTGAGTGTCCGGAGGATGTGCGGGTATTTCAGGTGTTAAACACCGACTACGCCATTGCTGTCTGGCTCTGCATCACCTGCACTCCCCAAAATGTCAGTGGTAAAAGCTGACTTTTAAAACATGCCACTGAAATGAGTGGAGAGTGCGATTGCCACCACAGAGCTGAAACACCTGCGGTAGTAGCTAGGTTGTTCTTCTAGGTTTGTCTCGGTTTGGGAGTAGGCAGCATGCGATTCCCTCTGGCAGCGCTGTGATTTGGGGATTTTGGTCCTCACGGCTTATTTCGATGTGCTCTGTGTTCAGAGGAGGATGTGGTTATTGCCTGCTGGCATAGGGCAGCCAGAGGTTAGACCACCCCTCGCTCTCATGCAGTTCTCGTCTTTCCTGGGGAAACATCTTACTCCATGTCATCGTTGTAAAATTTTGCTCTTTTATTCATCTGGTTATCAATAGAAATTAAAAATGGCGTCTACGCTTAGGAGACAATATAGCGCTTGCAATGTCTGCTTTCCCTCGTGTTCCTTTGAGGCTGGCTGATGTTGGCTCATTCACTGCTGTAGAGGAGGATGCCAGGCTTTCACCAGAGAAACGGGGGCAGCAATCAGCATTAATGACATCCTCTGACAGCGAAAGCTGCATAAATCTCCAGATTTCAGCGATAGCTTCTCTCCACGGGGCACATGGCGCTTCGCAAGCAGAATGGGGAGCATCGCCTTGGGTAACACATCCAGCACCACCATCTATCACTGCGCTATTCTCTTCTTTACAGAGGGAAAACAACTCCCAGCCATTTATTGCTTACTGCCCTTGAATGTAAACGTATACACACAAGAGTGCCTCTGTGTGTGTTTTATTTAAACATCTGTTATATTTTGATGAGTCACCATCCAGGTCCAAAACAACAGCCCTGAGAACTGGAACAGGTGAGGAGCTCAGTAGCAAAATTTAGTCCTTTAGAGCAGGTTTGTGTTTATCACCATAGAGTTAAAGCTGCTGTAAAATTTCTTTAAAAGGAAGTCAGAGCAGAGCTCGGTTTAAAAAAAAAAAAGGGTACATTTCTTTAATTGTTTTTGAAAAATGAACATTATTAAACATGCGTCTCAGTAGGGAAGAAAGATATGATAAGTATCATCTAGAAGGTCTTTGTTATTGAGTACTTGCCAATTACCACTTCTTTTCAAGCAAATGAGTTTCATATGACGTTCAGCTTGGTTTTAGGAAGCTAACAGGTTTCTAAAAATTAAAATGGAGAGCTCGGTCAGGAGGTGAGGAGCCTTTAGAAATTCAAGTACTCTTTCCAGAAAGAGCAAGACGTTTCAGCCGGGTGCATTGTATCCTCTACCTCTGATTATCCAGGTTTTTATTGAGGTTTGTTTTTTTGGTGTTTGGGGTTTTTAATTAATTTTTATTTTTCATGCTGGCTGTTGTATCTTTGAAAATGACAACGTACCTTTAAGGTCACATATATTAGCAGAACTTTGTTGAACTTCATGTGCCTCTCCTTATTGTCAATATTCTGTTTTATTTTAAACTGCAAAATTTAGGTTGGGGTCTCTAGATAAACAACAGGGAAGAGTCTTCCTCCCACACCGTACATTGTTCCTGCCTTTCAGGTAGATTCGTATATCTTCCTTATTTACCCGTCTGCTGCCGTTCCCTGCTACTTTGAAGCTCATTCTTCATATACCTGGCAATAGTCTCCTTGAAAAGGAATTGAACAGAATATTTTCCAGGACTCCTTTGACTCAGCAGTAATCTCTTGCAGAAGCAGTGACCCCCGAAATAAAGGGTTGCAACCCTAAGGGTGAGCAGCCCCGCCTGTACGTTACCAGAAACTCAGGCAAAGCCTCCTTTTGTCCTGCGCAGAGGCGTGCTTTTTCACCTCATCGGCCTCTCTGCCGTAGCCGTGGAGCCGGGGACTTTGTAAAAAGATGAGGGTGCTTGTCTGAAAGGAACTTTTCTAACTTCCAGTTCTTAGACAATTTGCTATTTGTGTCCTCTCAAGTTCTAACCCTCTCCCTCCCCACCCTTTCCTTATAATTTCTTTTATAAATACTGTTTCTATTTGCTCCCAGCACCCACCTAGCTCTTGTGCAGCTGCTCAGGGCCGATGTCTGGCATGGAGGAGCAGTTCCTTTGGAGGGGAATGGAAAGTTTCTTTCCATTTCCTGAAATAAATAGCGTGGCGTTCTGACAAACCTGGCCTAGTTAGGAGATCCAGGACCTCTTGGCTTTCACAGTCTATTGCTTTGCTGCGGTTGCCTCAAGACGATTTGAAATGCTCAGAAAATACAGTGAATGCAAGATTGAAATGGAATAGGGGCATAGGATGCACTGATGGAAAATCCAGCGGCAGCGCGAGCTATTGAATTGTTTGTGATGGAGGGGAAGGCGAGGCCTATTATAGCCGTTGGGCTCCCAGATTGGTTCTTCAAAATTAGGGACCGAGTACTCACCCCAGATTAGTGGTGCAAAGAGGAATTAAACTTGCCGTACGAGGACAGCTGGAGACAGACTAGGTACGTGGTAATGAGCACGGTGAGTGTGCGGAGAAAACAATGCTGTGATGGGAGCGGAGGTGCAGGTATCGTTTTGGCAGTGGGCGGTCATTCAGTGGCCTTGCTCCCGTGGCCGCGAAATTAGAAAGACGTCTCTGAGCACNTGTTCTGGCAGCGGGCGGTCATTCAGTGGCCTTGCTCCTGTGGCCGCGAAATTAGAAAGACGTCTCTGAGCGCCCAACATCGTTCCCCCGTGTGAAAGCTGAGCCTTAGCATACCTGGGGATTTCCTGCGGATTACGCAAAAGGGTCCTCCAGTGCTGCAATACCTCACACCTACGCAGCTTTTTAGGGTCCAGGAAGCTAGTCGTCAGGAACTGAACCAATTCACTTACGAGTTTCATGAACAGTTGAAGGCGGCAGGGAAAACGACAGACCGGGAAAGAAAGGTAAGTAGTTGTGCCATTTCTATTCATTCAGAAACCCTTGACTTTTCACAATACCGCTGAGTATGCTATCTGCCTTATTTGTAGGCAGGGAAATGGAGCACAAGGGCTTTGGAAGCCGTTCGGGACAGGTGGTCTCCTAGTTTGGATAGGACCAGGCAACATTTTAGTTGCGTTAACAGGCAGCGGTTGGGGAACGTGATGAAAGCTTCTGGGTGCTCCGCTTCAGATATTCCGTGCTGCAGGCTTCTTCTCTGATGAGAGGTTTCACAGAAAGAGCGTCTGGAAAACAGCAACGTGGCCTCTTACACAGCTAAGGCTTTTTCAGAATGAAAAAATTCAAAAAGGGCTTTCCTTAAAATGATGCGCCCTTGTATTCATCATGAGCCTGCTGCGTGCAGGGTTTATCCTGTTGTTACAGAGAAACAAAAGACACAAAGAGCTCCTGATGGGCATTAGTGATTTTAGAGACACCCAATTTGTATGGGTCTTATGGACCATATTGCTGAGAGGCAATCCTCACTGCGCTCCCATTCCCACCTTTAGGGAAAAGGAGGCGTAATGAGATTTACTAACAGTATGTTTAATAAAGGGCTGGAAGGGGATAGGGATAAGCGGATCTTAGACACTTTTAAATCGCGTTAAAAAAATTGCGGTTCAGCTTGAGCTGGAAATAACAGTGGCTGGAAGCAGTGCGATGCCTTTAGGTACAGTTGCGTGCACAAACACAGAGAGCTGAGATGATGCACGCTACACTGAAGGGACGGGGAGCTTTGTTGCGCCGGGTTACTCTGGGAGACAAAGCCAAAATGCCAAAAGGGAGAGGGTAAACACTCCATTTAGCGATGAAGGGGCTGCAACGTGAATCCTGACAGCCCACGCGTGGCATTAAGAAACGATGCTCGCTGCCTTCAAAAGCCCGGCAAAGCTCGCGTCCCGGCCAGCACGCTCTCCTCTGAAATCTACATCCTTGAGTTTTCTCTTCAGCTTTCTGGTGACTGATTGCTGGAGGGGGGAGGGGGGTGTTGATGGAGGTGGAATATTCCTGATTTAACAGATGGAGATGTTTGTTGTTAACGAAGCCACGCTGAATAGCGAGAGGCACCTTTGCGGCAGTGCCATTCCTGCGAACTCAGCGCTGTTGTGCTCGACCTGTGTGTCACGGAAGGATAGCGAGGGGGAAAACCACCCAATTTGAACATAACACAATAAAGACGGACCGTGATTGCTGTGTTTGTTTTAGAGCCCCGAGAGCAGCAGGTTGGGTGTTTTGCATGGAGAGCCATACAAGAAGACAGCATAAATCTTTTATGTGGTAGAATCCGGTCTGGTTAAAGGGGTCAGTCATCCCAGATGGAGGTGTCAAACTGAGCCCTTGTATCACGGACAGCTTCTGTTCCTAAGTGAGGCAGCATTTATAATGCTACTAAAACACAGCGGTAAACAAAGTACATGAAGGCTTGACAGTCACATTAGCAAAGAGCTACAGTGAAATGACTGCAAAGAAGGAAAAAAAAGCTCGGGCTATTTGCAGAGCAAGAAAAATGGAACTGGTTTTGACAGATAAGACAATGCGGCTCTGGGTCAGAAGAGCTTTGTCTGTCTTTTTTGTTGCTGCAGATGAAAAATGGTGCCTTCAAATTTTAACCAGAGAAATTTGGATTTTAACGAGCCTCCATCTCTCAGAGTCTTCCAATTAGGGGAAGCATGTTTACAGATAAACTCAAAAGAATAAATTTTATTCGGTGGGTATGAATTGGGAAAATCTGGATCATTCAGCATAGCTGCAATGTGGTTTTCATATTGTATAATGACAGGTGATTTTTTCAAAGTATATAACACAAGTAGAAGCAACCGCTTTACAAATAATTTACGACTAATGAATTTCCCCTGATTGCAAATAGTGTGTGGCCAGAAAAGTATTTTATTGGAATTCCTGTGGCATCACCCAAAATTGCTGGGCAGACGTGTTCCAGGAGTAACATTTTGCCTGTAAAAATAGAAGTAGTTGTCTGGACTGTTGTATTATTCCTCAAATATTCAGAGTGATCCTAGGGCCAGGACCTCCTGTTGCAAAACTTCTAAAATTGTGAACTTTTTAAGATTTAAGTTATCTTGGTGTTGCCTGATTACACTGATAGAACTCATGTATGCATGGCATCCGTTTTTCTGTTTGTCTTAAAGCTAGTCTATGACCTTATAACAAGCTAGGAACTAATAGCAGAAATCCAGACTCCGGATTGGGGAGCCCACTTGACGATCCCTTACCCACACCTGGTGCAAGGAGTCTGCCGAGGCTGGGCTCGAAGGCTGGGCTCTCCCAGGTGCCCTTGAGAGTCAGTAAAGAGAAATAAACTCCCCTAAGGTGGGCAGCTCAGAGCAGAAACCCCGCTCAGGCGCCTTCCAGGAATGATCCATCGATTCTAGGGAGACTACGTTGGGATTTTGCTTTGAATTACCTGGGAGAGGAGCCTGCCTCTCTCTCCTGATTACAAAGGCGCTCTTCGGTACACAGTAAAGCCTTGCTGATGATCAGGTAAAAGAGTTTTATGGATTGCTCTGTGTTACAGCTTCTAAGCATGGTTGCCTGCTTTTATCATTTGAGATAGATGTAAGCCTCATGCAAAGGGAGGCGGAGGGCTACGCTTTTTACTTATTAGTATTTATCAGGGGTGTGGAGAATAGATGTCTGACCTCTGTACTCAGGCACTTTTAAAACCGATGCTAATGTACCAACCACCACATCTTCATTTTAATCTTGTGAATCGTACGGGAATCTGGAGCTGCGTTTCTCTAGAGAAAGAACAGTGTATTAGCTGTAACCGCATGGAACTATTGACAGATTGTCACTATAAAGGAGAAAAAAAGATGAAATTACAGAGTTTTCTATCTTCCTGGTATATATTTGTCTTTTGTGTTTCAAAAGGCTGGGAGCCCTCCTTGCTCACGCCAGAAGCCTGTTGTCACTTAGTGCTAGGCTGGTTGTGTAACCAGCCTGCAAAGGGTTTGGGTAACGAGCCCTGTCAGGAGCGCAATCGGAAATGGTAATTGAAATTGAAAGTGGTATCTCCCAGGCTCCCTCCCTTCGGTAACTCTCAGCTCCTGCTCCGAGACCTGAAATACCTCGCTTGTTTGTGCTCTAACATGAAGCAATCAAAACGAGGGGGTGAAGGGAGGCCTCTAGAATAAACTGGTTGTCAAGGCAGTTCTGGTATTGATCGGGTTTTGCTGTTTGTGAAATGGGCTCATTTCTGTGTGGCACTTGGTTTTACTGCACGATGGGGAAGAAGCATTTTGGATAATACCCTTTCCACATGCGTGGCAGTATAGTGAATTCTCCTGTCCCCCGCCAACAATAATAGCGAGGGAAGAAATGAAGATTTACATTAACATTACATTACATTGACCTTATCTCTCTCTACAGCTACCTGAAAGGAGGTTGTAGAGAGATGGGGACTGACCTCTTCTCCCTAGCGACAAGCGATAGGACGAGAGGAAATGGGTTCAAGTTGCACCAGGCGAGGTTTAGGTTGGATATTAGGAAAAATTTTTTCACTGAAAGGGTTATCCAACATTGGAATAGGCTGCCCAGGGAGGTGGTGGATTTGCTATCCCTGGAGGTGTTTCAAAAAAGGGTAGACGTGGTACTTGGGGATATGGTTTAGAAGTGGTTTTGTCACGTTAGGTTAATGGTTGGACTAGATGATCGTAAAGGTCCCTTCCAACCTTAACAATTCTATGATTCTATGATTAGGTGAGTTTGAAAGTCTTCCCAAAAATTGGACGTCGTAATGTGCAAGCCTCCTCCCAAGGTTTATGGTGGTGCTCGGCTTTGTTAAGGTTTAAAATATCTTCTGCCTCGTTTGTCCCTGAACATTGTTTCCCACTGTCACTTTCTTGCTGACAATATCCAACAATCAACATACGCTATAAAAAAAACCTCAATACGGCCATAATCCTCTCCTAGAATGACGGGGAGTCAGCTATTCTGATTTGGAAAGAAGGTGAAAATGCAGAATACGTATTAGCGGTCTTCTGACAATGTTTATGGCCCTAAACCTCACGAAAAGTAATTTTGCAAATTTGCTGCTCTAGGGCTGCCCACCCCGAGAGGCGAATCTGTAGCTTTTGGCATTGAGAGCCCTCGACGCCTTCTGCTTGCGTCTCTGCAACGGCAGCCCTAATTAGCACATGTGCACACGTGTGCACGTGCTCACATGCACGCATACGCCCAAAATGTCCTGTCTTTAATTAGGTTCTGTCTTCACCTAGCGCTGTGCCAACACTCCTTTACACCTGTCAGCTGCGTGAGAGATTTCTGAAATGGAAAGCGAGAAACCTTTTGGCAGCATGGTGAAGCCAGGCGTGCCGGCTAGTTAATGGGAGATCTTGGGATAGGGCCTGGGAACTTCACACGGGCGCCTTTAGGAGCTGACAACAGCAGAGCGAGTAGGTCTCTCTAGCTGTTAGAGAAGCTGGGAGCCAAGGCATAACCTGTCATGTCATATCTGCTTTATTTGGTTAATAGACAGTGTTTCGGAGGCGGCAAAGTCGGACTTGGAGGCATCAGCTGCCAGTCGCAATGCATTGGTGTTTAGTGGGGATCCCAAATCTCTACATCAGACACCTGAGTGTCTTGGTGGGAAAGACTGCGTCTGCTGCTGGTGGCACTCGTTGTGGGAGGTTCTTGTGGTGTTCCAAAATTTTGCTTTTCATAGAACGGGTTCCTCCGGCTAATCGAAACTTAACCCAAATTTCAGCGTGTTTTTCTTGATTAATTAGTGTTTTCATAGTCACCCAAATTTCATATTGATTTTTGCTTAGAGGAATTCAAGCAGGGATTTTGAACATACCTTCTCAGCCTCGTGCTTGACACGCTCCTGGCATACGCGCATGCTTTTGCAATGGGGTGACCTGGGTTTATCCTTTGTGTCAGCAAAAAAGAGCCAGGGACGAGCGCTGGGAAAGCTTGGGCCTGTTGGTGCATAAGAAACCTCAGGAGAAAACCGCACTCGCTCTCTTGAATTCCCTGGAGAAGCATCGGGGATTTGACGTGCCTGCAAAGGGGCCATCTCGGGCATTCACTGACACGTGGAGTTCACTATCACAGATGTTTGCAGGCATTTTGATTGTTTGTACGGAGAGATGATTTACACCGGTGCAGAAGAGGTGGAGCTGGTGATGTGGCAATGCACTGAGGGATTTCTGCAGTGGAAGTAGGAGCTATCAAAATGATGGGTGACATCTCTGTCACTGTAAAATCATCCATCGCACTTTCCCCCACGCTCGCTAAAATGGCTAACTGAGCTTTCCAGTTGCTGTTTTTTGTTGGGTGCTGTATTTGCTGGGTCCTTGTTTTAGCATTTCGGTGCTTGGTAGCACCACAAACTGCGCTGGAAGTTGCCTGCAAGAATAGCATTGCCAACATAGGGAGCACAGAGGAGACTAAAATCTCCGTGACAATGTATTGGCTTGCGGATACGATTAGAAGGAAAACCGGCTGAAAACTTCAGTGGTAGCTACATGTTTATGGACAAAATAACTGTAGTGCAGTGAAGCGCATTAAAAAAGCCACTTCAGACTTCCACAGAAAGGGGAAGGAGGTGTTTGTGGGACTGTGAACGTTTAATCTCTGTTGCTGAAGAGGTAAATGATTTCAGCTTTAAGAGTAAACTGTTTTTGAGATGTCTCAGTCCTCACTACACTTTGCAGTCTCATAATAACCACCCAAATGTCTGGATCGCTTAGCAACCAATAGCTTGACATCCTGCAGTTCAACCACAGGATAGGTGCAACAGGCTTTATAGCGGCCACAAAAGTAGAGAAGTAGCGTGATGGAAATGAACTAAAAATTGGCTTCTCGGCACTCTAAATGGCAGAATATTAGGAGAACTGTGTTCGAAACAGCAGAACCGCCTTTTTTTTTTTCCATTTCAGATATTGTTAGGAGATTGAATCTAAGCTTCCAGATAAGCCTGAGGCACAAGAGATAAAAATGTTGAGTTACAGCGATAAAGTGCATTTTCCTAAATTCAGATTCTGGTTTGTGTCTGACTACCCGGTGTATTTGAACTCTCACTGTATCCATTTTTATTCTGCTAGCTAGAGAAACTTTATAAGTGCGATTAGGTCCCCGTCGTATATTGCATTTATGAGCAGAAGGGATTCTTCGAAAATGATGAGAAAAGAATGGCAGGGAGGCAGAAGCACACGCCATGGTGTGGTTCTAACAATCCCAGTTAGAGAAGAGTGCAGATGGCTACAAATATTCAAGCAGTTATTTTCAAACTCTGTTCCTCCTCCTATATCCTCTACCCTCTTCTGTAATGGCTGCTACTATACAGCCGCAGAGTCTATAAAGGTAGGAGCGTGCCAGAAGAAAAAGAAAAAGCCAGGCGCACAGAGTCTGAGAATTGTGCATTAATCAGGTAACGTAAGGACTGATTTTTCTCCTTCTTTGGCTTGTCTTACAGGGATGCAAGGGAAGGAGGAAACTTCTGTGGAGCCTATGAAAGTTGACCTCGCATGTGAAGCAGCAGACGTTTCAAATAAGGATGGTATGTCATTCTAATATTTTAATTGTCCTGAAGTGGATACGTAGCATGCCTTTCTGGGGTTTGTTTTTACGCTTCCCCTCAAAAACAGGAGTTCTATTTAGAACCTCTTCAACGGAGTCTTCTTGAGAGTTTATGCAATCTCTAGTGTTTTGGAAGTCTGGTGGAAGTACCTTTCAGTGCCATAGCCCTGCTTTTCTAGTTGACTGGGTTTATGTGTTCAATCGGTGTGGTCGATCCACTTGCCTTTTAACTGAACGCTATTTTAGGGCCACTATAATTTTGGTCTGGTTGTCGAATTGGCCAAGACGTGTGTGGTCTCACACAGGAGTCAGAAGGTAATATTTTGAAAATTTCTGTGCTAGTGCCTGACTCCATCATGGGGTAAGCGTTGGCTGTATAACCACTCTGAACTCGTATGTTGGCCGCCTTCTAGCTCAGCGCTGATTTCTCTTCCTCCTCCTCCTTCAGAGTCCCCGTGTAGCTCAGTCTGGTAGCAGATGAAAGTTCTCTCCTTAGAACAGTCACTAAAACTGTCACGATTTGGTGATGCAACAACAGTTGAGGTCAGGTTTGTGGACATTATCAATCCAAGTCTCCTGACTTGGAAGTGAATTTTTTTTTTTTGTTATTGACCTCAGTGAGCAGATGACCTAGCTGTCGTTGGGCGAAGTCCTGGCAAGGGCTGAGTACCGGGATGCTGCGCCAGCTCTGCAGCGCCTACCATGTTGTTAAAAAAAAAAAAAAAAATGCTGGATGGAATCGGGGTCCCGGTGCTTAGGTTTTGGTGAGGCAAACCCTTTATCGCTCCTCCAGATACGCTCTTACAGCTTAATAAAGCTACGTGAGGGGCTTTGTTGGTTTTTACCCAAAAAGGCAGTACTTTTGGAATTCCAGTACCTGTTTTATTATCATAAGCAGACCGCTCTCTGGAGCAAAGACCGATCTAGGATTTCTCCTTTAACCTCTTCAGCATCGACATAGTATAAATTGAAGGCATACTTTTTTGCAGCTCAACACCAAAAAGAATTATATTCTTTTTGATATTAGTTACACAAAGAATCTAATGCTGATTTCCTTTCTCTGATGTCAGATGATGCTGCAGCATTTGAATTGGTGGCTGATTTAGATACTGGCCTGTAGGGAAGTTTTTGCAAGCGCAGGAAAAAAAGCGTGCATAATGGATTTTCTTTTTATAAAAATACTAGAGATTATGGTTATGTAAGTGTGTAGAATAAAGCCAAACCAGCCTTCTCTTCTCTTCTCTTTCCCTGAACAAACCAACCAAAAACTTGTAGTCGCACTAAAATATTTGAATTTCAGATCCCTGGAATGGTCTGGGCTGCTTAGTGAAAACAAATTCAAATTTACTAAGAGAATATTTGAAGGGATTTCCCACTAGAAAGCAAAGCGATCGTGTAGCTCTTGAACATGTGCCGTAGCTCAGCACAGCTGGATCAGCTGACAGCTGCTGAAATGACAATCATGGTAGGTTTCTTTGTTTCAAATCTTGCTTATCTTGTAAGGTCTTCTACATATAACTCATCTTGTAACTTCCTCTTCTGCGAACTTGCTAAGTTATGTGCAAGGACAGGAAAAGGGTGTTTGCTGAGGCTGCGGAAAAGTACTCTGCTGTTCAGGGAAGTCTTCGTTCCTCTACAGCTTAAGCTGCTATTGGGATCATATTGATGATTTTTTCTTGTGGACGTATATTACGTGTTTAAAAGAATTAGAACAGAGGACGGATCAAACTCCTTATGCTCTGCTTTATCTGAAGGATTAAGCTTTGCTGAAAAAAAGGCCCTAAAACTCTTATATGTACTGGGTACTAGTCGAGATAAAAAAAAAAAAAGGCAAAACAGGTTTCCTTTGACAGTATTTTTTATGTAAATTGCCTATTTTTTCTCTGGCCCCCTTCCTTCCATCCCAGGAAAGCTCACGGCTTCACAGCTGAAAGCACAAGCGTATATCACCAGGTAGCCCTTGGCAGCCCACCTCTTGTGTTTTCATTTCATGTACCGCGTCACAGTGGAAAGTGCTTTAGAAATGCAGAGAGTTTAGACAGCTTAGCTGGATCTCGATATCGGTTCATCTAGTGGGCAGGGCCGGAACGGTGATATAGCTCAGAAATTACTGTTATTTGAAAGCTGGGCGTGATCCTCCATCAGGAAAGATGTCAGCGAGTGAGCGCGTAAGCCTAAATAGGGATGTGTATACAGAGATACAGGTTGCTGCTGGCAATCTCCATCGGCCACCAGAGCAAAGACCCCTGGATATTAATTTTTTCATACCCAGGACAGATTTGCCGATTAGTATTTTTTAATGATGACAAAACCCACCTTTAGCGATTGGCTTCCTGGATGGTGTTTCCCTGCTGGCAGCCTTTTTTAGTCGTCTTTTTTTCTTTTTCTTTTTTTTTAATGCCACCAAAGCTTTAAAGATTACTAAGGTAGATGTTAGTTTCCAGTTGGAATTAGGTGGATCAAACTCTTCACTCCTTTCATAATGTGGTTACTCATTCACCTTTTTTATTTTAAGCCTGTGGAAAGCTGCATCCTCACTTGCTGACACAACAGGAGAAAAGAGAAAGATGAAGGCAGTGTCAAACCTGAAATTTCACTTTTTTTTTTTTATAAGCTTGTGCAGGCTGATGAATGATCAGCAACCTGCATCATAGAATACCAGGTTGGAAGGGACCTCAAGGATCGTCTGGTCCAACCTTTCTTGGTAAAAGCACTGTCTAGACAAGGTGGCCCAGCACCCTGTCCAGCTGAATCTTAAATGTGTCTAATGATGGGGTATTCACCGCTTCCCCTGGGGAGATTATTCCCATGTCTCATTATAAAATTTTCCACTTGTGTCCAATCGGAATCTCCTCAGGAATAACTTGTACCCGTTACCCCTCGTCTTTTCCATGAGACTCCTTGTAAAAAGGGAGTCTGCGTCTTCTTTGTAGCCACCCTGTAAATATTGGAACGTGGTGATAAGGTCTCCCCTAAGCCTCCTATTCTCAAGGCTGAACGAACTCCGTTCTCTCGGCCTTTCTTCCTATGGCAGGCTTCCCAGTCCTTTCATCATCTCCGTGGCCCTTCTCAGGACCCTCTCCAGCCTGTCCGCATCTTTTTTTGCATAGCGGGGACCAAAACTGAACACAGAATTCCAGGTGTGGCCTGACAAGCACTAAGTAGAGTGGGATAATGACTTTATCTCTGCTGGCGATGCCCTTGCTGATGCAACCCAGCATCCTCTTGGCTTGCTTTGCCACAGCAACACATTGTTCACTCATATTGAGCTGCTTGTCCACCAGGACCCCCAGGTCCCTTTCCACAGAGCTGCTGCCCGGCCAGATAGATCCCAGCCCGTGCTGCATTCTTGGATTATGTTTTTCCCAGATGCAAGACCTTACATTTGTCCTTTGTGAACTTCATAACCTGACCTTCGTGTGATTCACCAAAGCAATATAAAAGCAAGATCTTGACAGCTAACACCCTCATGCTTTTTATGGTGTTGATGCTATGGTATGATGCTTGTGGTGATGATCCAAGAAACAAGTAACTACCAAGTAAACGGGTGCACCTGTTTAATCACCGCACGGCAGGTTGAATTCAAAATAGATGGTTTTCTTTCTAGGCGGTCTGGAGTTACATCTGAATGTGCTATAGCCAAGGTATGTAGATGTAGAGGAGGAAACATTGTTCAGGAAGTGGCTGAAGAAATAGGTTATATTTGCAAGTAAGAGTCTGACGGAGCTCCTATTTAAATCAAGACGGTTTCATCTGCAGTCCGAGTCTACAGCATAATATCCTGGGGTGGGGAAATGCACTTGTCCTCTTACAGACGACTCTCAACTTGGTTTTCCAGTCTCCCGGTTGCCTGTCTTCTCTACTTAGACGCTACGCTGTGACTCCTGGCTAGCTGACCTTTAAGCACGTAGCTTTCTTGCAGGGGAGAGGCAGGGTGCCTTGCTGCTGACGCACATCCACCGGGTCAGCAGCAACTGCAGTGCTTTGACAGATGTAAGCTGCGTGCTGGGTTATTTCTTCTCCTCTTGCAGGGAACTTGCTTTTGGGGGGAAATCCTTCCCTGGTTATAATTTGAGAGCTGCTAAGCAGCTCACAGATTGAGAGAGGGGGTGCAGATGGGTCCTCTCTAACAGGCCAAGATTTAAGTGAAAACACAGAGGGAGAGTGCAGTCCGTTCCCATTGCACAGGAATGTCCATTTCTGGCATAAAAGGCCCTGCGTGAAGCTGCAGAAGGGGGAGCAGGTAAAACTGAATTTAGGAGGTGCGCGCCCTCCTTGAACTTCAGATGCCTCGCTGAGCTGCTGGCTATTGTAGTGCATTACATGAGGTGCAAAGAGACCAGTAATCGAAGTTAGCAGTTTAACACCTCTAAAAACGTTGTTTAGTGGGGAGAAGGCCAGTTTTGACTTGCAATGCAATCGGGTGTAGCGTGCCCGGGGCTAACGGTGCGTTCTGACACTGACTCGTGCTGGGAGGTGGCGAGGGCTGTGAGTCACATCCCGGCCGTACCCTGTGGCAGCTCCTTCCATCTGGAGGATTGTGTAGGTGGCCTCGTAGTGACATCTGTTGTTGGGGTTCACCCAGTGGTCTGCGGAAGCTTCTCCTTTGGGTGGATCTTCCTGTCTCTACCAGCGTTAATGCAAAGAGCTGAGCTTAATCACAAGCACATAGGAAAAAGCTAAAAATGAAACCTGCCAGTGCGTTGGCACTTGCTAGCCGCTTCCTCGCTGCGGTGTGCACGGCGGATGCTTTTTGCGCCGCCGATGCAGCCGCCTGGCTGCCATTTCCGCTGCAAAACAGCGGGACTCAGTGATTCCTTTTGCTTCCCCACCGGCAGGGGCTCCCCCGTGCTTTCTTGTTGCCCTTAAAGTGTTCCCAGGCAGTTTGCAATTTGTCCCCCTCTATGTGACATGCTATCAGCATGCCTGAGTGTGCTTAAATGCTCGTTTGAAAAAAAAAAAAAAAAGGGGGAAGGCGAAGGAGGAGTTGACGCACCCTAACCTCAGGTTTCAAATCAAGCTTTATATTTGCAGATCTCTGTAGAACGTGAGCAAAGCCGTACGGTATTTTCAGAAAACCCAGCCAGTGAAACTGGCCGGCATAATGAGGCTGAGAAAGGCTGCTGTCGTCAGTGCGCAGCAGCCTTCCCTTAACCATTTTTTATTAAGCATCCTGTCTTTGCTATGCAAATGTCGGTAAAGAACACAACATCGCTAAATACGATGTGCATCAGAGCTCCGTAATCAGGAGCGGATACTTTCCTTATTATTCACTGCATACATCCAGGAAGCTGTTACAGTACCTGTTCTGCATATAGATGATGAATAATTTACAAATAATTCATCAAAACCCTAACAGGTGTATTGACATGATATTGACTCAGAAAGAGATCATGCTGCCTGGCTGGAAGTAGCATAGTTATTGATTTTATTTTTTTTTTTTTTTTCCTTTTTTTTTTTCTNCATCTTCCCTTAGTTTCCAGATCTCCTATTCAGGTTTGAGGTTTTTTCGCCGTCACCCAGGTCAAATGACTCGTAATCTGCAGTTGATACCACAAAGTAAAGCAAGGTTAAAGAAAGAAAAAAGTCTGAATACAAATGGCTTCATTCAGATTCATTGCAGAGCAAATACTAAATACTAATCTTAAAAATGCACGTGCGGAAGTAACCCTTTTATATTTAGCCTAGGTAGGACCAGTCACACACGCCATAGTTTAGAAGATATTTTTGATAAAGGTCAGGCTGAAATGAATTTAAATCTTCTATTTAAATTATTTCTTATTTTTTAGTAATATTAAATAAAAAATAAAGAAAGATTGGTTTTGTAAACGGATAGTAGACGAGCGAACTAGTGTGTGTAGGAGTATAATGATACTGCCCCTGAATCCTCTCCTAAGCTCCAGCAATTTGCAGCTCAAGGACACCCGGAGGCAGCGGCAGCATCTCTGTAAGTGGAGATGGATCTGCGTTCAGCCCCGGGTCCTGCCGGGGACTTTGTCAGAAGCCTGCGGATGTTTGAATCACAGGGTCGAGACCACTTAGCCCAGCAAAACTCTAAATCGTCCATTGGACATAGCTGTGTATCTGCCTGCGGCCTGCAGAGAGGGAGGAGGGTCATCGAGGTGTGTACCTCAGCTGGGCGCCAAAGTCAAACCAGGTGGATGCGGACCAAAGGGAAAAGTCTAGATCCAGAGGTTTGCATTTCTAGGGATGCTGAAGCCTACACCCTGGCAGGACTGCTCGTCGGGGCTTCCGTGGTGCCGCAGGTTGGGCCGGCCGGCCTGAGAGAGCGCCTTTTGCAGTTTTAGGGCGTAGAATTTTTGATGCAATTAATGTCCCCTTTGAGTTGGGAAGTGGTTATTACTCGACATGATAAACTTAACAAGTGTCAAGAATAGCATTTGATGACTGTCTCATTTTGTTTTCAGCGGAAATGAATAGTCAAGTTGAAAGTATAAATGATCCTACAGAAACAGGGCGGGAAGCTTAAGTAACAGGTAAGACCTTTATGGCTATTTTTCCCCCCATTTCCTACTCAGTTTCTATTTGAAAAACTGCTTTAAAAATGACATTAATTAAAGTTAGACTTTACTAAAAAAAAGAAAAAAGAAAAGACAGAATACAAAGGAAAAGAAATTGTCTAATATGACTGCTATTACACCAAAAAAATAAAAATATCCAGTAGACTTGATTTGTCAAGTAAATATTATAGTAGCAGTCTGCAACTGTAATGGATTTAGACAGCGCACGGTCTTAGATCATCAGAAGGCAAGACAGCACCGAGATAAGGAGCAGAAGAGTAACCGAGTGAACAATTTTTGGCATTGCTTAGGAGAATGACAGGCAATTTATACCGGTTGGAACCGAGCTCAGTTCTGTACGATTTGTATTCTGGAAACAACAGGTTCACGTCACGAGGGGTTTATTGCCCTTGGCTCTTCGACGCCTAACGTCACTTGTAGCGATACAGCTGAAAAACACGGCGAAGTCAGCGAGCTGCCTTCGGGAGCTCTGCTGCCTTTCGGAGCTTTTTATGGCTTTAAATCGCTAAATGATAGTGTATGGCAGGAGCGTGCAATGGTTCTTGTTGTTGCAGAGTTCGGCATAGGCGTAAGCGGCCTCGCCCCTAGATAAAAATGAATAATTTGATAGGAAGACAGAAGTCCGAGGCTTATCCCCAATCACAAGAAGCAGTTGCCATTTCTCCCTCAAAAGTAGTTTTTAAGCGTTAACGCACACCGTTTCCTTCGGCGTAGGGTTATCGTGAGATGCCAATATCATATACAGCAAGCTGCATTATTTATGCTTGTAATGGGATTTCATGTAGCTCGAGACCAAATATAGCGGCTTTACAACGGCGCCAGCTATATCACAGAGATTTAAAATACAAGGTCTTATTACTGAGCGTAGCCCTTTGTCCTTGTCAGCGTATAGACGATGCCATACTGCTGGAATGAGGAATAGGCCTGATGGGGTCCCTGGGAAAAAGTACCGAAGCAAAACTAGAAGGCACCCTGGCCGTTAAAATACGGCTTCCACAGCTCTTCCTCCCCCCTCCCCTAGCTTCTGGTTGTATATTCTGTTCAGTGAAAAAAGGAAGAGGAACTATTGAAATCCTCGCTGTTAAAAATACATGGAAAGGTTAATACCTTGCCTCAGTTTAAAAAAAATATATATCTGACGGTTAGTACGGCTTTCACGCGGCCTGTAGGAAGTCTGTGTTCCATGCTGCATTTTCCCAGGGAAAAGAATATCTATGAATGTTTTGGGCTGCAGTCGTTTTTACTTTACTAAGGGAGAGTTCACGGGAATAATCTGACAATTAGCAATCAATTAATAAATCCCTTCAATCCCACTGCAAAGCCTGGCTCTGAAGCAAAGGGGCCCAAGCCGGGGCGCGCCATGTCTTGCCCTGCATTTTAATGGCACGCACGTGATTAGAAGCAGTCATTAAATCCTTCACAGCTCTCTATCAAAGTCCTCCCGACGCTGTTGCAGCTGTTTTAATTGCAAGGAGCGGGTACCCGGGGAGGATCGATGAGCCTGTTAGACTTCAAAGGGTCTTGCAGAGCTGAGGAGATCCCTTTGCTTACTGTGCTTAGTGTTTCAGCGTGTTGTTTTTAACGTAAGTTCTGTGGTCTAGCACCAAAGCACCCACCAAAGCCGGGGCCCTCTGATATCGAGCTAGGTAGCACAGTGCTATGGAAAGCCAAGAAACCCTAATGAGCGCAGCCAATTTGCTATAGAGATAATAGTGGCTGCTATATATAAACCGTGTGACACATACACGTGCTGCGTGCGTGACGGAAAGAGAAACCGTAGGCATCTGTGCTAAAAAAAGAGATGAGAGGTGGGTTCTCTGCAGACATTTGAAACTTTGCCTTTTTTTTTTTCTTTTCTCTCTCTCGGCGTGGCAAAGGAAGGATGCACGAGAGGAGAGACCCGAGGAAACGCGACGGGCAGGCACTGACATCCTACGGCATCATTCTTGGCAGAAAAGAGCACGCAGAGATGCTCCGCGGGTTGGGAGGGAGGGCGCTTTGGGGAAATGATTCTTTGCTTTAGTTTCTCTTTGTTCTTCATTGCATTTCGTTCTGTAAGCCTGTTGGAAAGAAACATAACTTCCCAGTTCTAACAATGTTTTGCAATTATCCCTGCAATTACAACAGTTTCTTCTGAACCGTGAGTCCCTGTCTTGTATCGGGTCTCTTTTGCTCCTGCATCATATCAGCAGTAGCCTGTTTCCAGGCCCCTTTTCTATCTTCTTTATTTTCTTTCCTGGTTGTCTGCAGGCAACCTGTGGGAGCCACCTTATTCTCCTCCTCTTGCCCCTTTTTTTTTTTTTTAACTGTTGCCTAGGATATAAATGGAGATTTGCTTGGAGAACATGACCTGCCACAAAGGATTATAATCCGTGCACGCTGATAAACAACCGCCCTCCTAGTGCTAGGGATTTGAAAGACTAGATGCTCCAAAATCTCAGAAATATTGATAGAGACAGCCCCGCACGTTGCCTGCCTCCAGGCTCGTCGATCGGCACCTCCGGCAGGTCACCGTGTCCGAACCCCGCCTGCTACAAGAGACGCTGGACGGATTCCCTCGAGTGCGTGCTGGAAGCGGAGTTTGCGCATTAACTCCATCATCCCGGTGCCCCCAGGGGCGCCCGTGGCTCTGCCCTTCGCCTTTCTCTCTGGCGTGGGAAAGCTAAACCGTGACCAGCCTATGCTGCGCCATGTCTTTCTTTGGGTCCTATACACCAATGATGTGCAGGGCCTCGAACAGCCGGCACCCTAAATCAGTCCCGCTCTTTCCCGGTTAGCTCCGCACACCTAAAATCATTGCCGGATGTGTGACCTTTGGGTGCAGGTAGGCAACAGATATTTCTTCGAGCCTGCGAGTGACAGAGCATAACAGGCGCTCTGCATTCACGGCATCTTTAAATACGGCTCCCGGCTTTAACAACTTCACACCGTATCTTGTGTGAGCCCTCATTATATTTTCTACTGCATATGCATGATTTCTTTTTTTTTTTTAAATTTTTTTTAAAAAGCAATTAACAGTTATTTGGATAAGAATGTCTCACCATATGTCAATTGTTCTGCCAGCAAATGCTGCACTGAAATTTTTAGAAAAGGAACAAAAGGTTTCACATGCATTTCCTAACCGTGCTATAACGGAAAACCGATAGACGATACACTGGATGGAAGAGCACGCAACCTCTGTCCCGGGTGTGATGTGCTACAAACTGTATTTTAAAATACCGCTGATAATAATTTGATTATTTTAAGCAAAATAATTGATTCTGTTCTTTCCCTGCCCCCAAAATATGCACAAATTCCAAAATAGTTATCCACTACCTGGCCAAAAAAAAAGTAAAGGGGGAGAAAAAGAAACGGTAAAAAGCAAAGTGAGATGTATTTCTATCCTCCTGTGGTCTGGGTTTATCCCAGCTGCAGTACGTTTGGTGACAAACCATCTGCTGATGTAACAGCAAGTCAAGTGTGGCCATAACGCACCTAGCACTGGCTGCTGTCAGCTGCAGGTTAATTCCAAAGGGTGTCAGGACAAACAAGGATTAGAAAGGAAAACAAGAAAAACCCCAGATGTCATCCGGTGAGTACAGCCCCTAGAAAGGCAGCCTCCTATCTCCCTATGGGTGGCTCCAGCTTGTGGTGGGCTCAGAGGAATATTTCCATGTGCTGACTCCTGTGATATTTTAACCCAGGTGACACTAACGCCAGAGAAGATCTTGAGGAGCTGCTTCATCACCTGTTTCTCCTAGAGATCAGTGGATGTGTAACTCTGAATTGGATCAGCTGCGGAAGGAGCCAATGAGCTGA
>RSEF01000003.1:6300932-6315151 GCA_003993805.1 Himantopus leucocephalus
TTACTGAACAAAATTGGTCCTGTTTTACCTCAAATCAGGACAGGCATCAAGAAATAACTTACCATTTGGAACCTTTCTCTAGCTCATTCCTCAGGATATCTGCAGGATAAGATCTAAGTCGTATTAATTACAACAGCACGTTATAATGCCCTGGCATTACGCAAGATGTGAAGTCTCGAAAAATAAGTGGCATGTTATGATTTAACTTAGGGAATACAGGTCTCTCTCAAGAAATTATTTTCTCAGTTGCTGACTTTGGTGAGAAACTTGCAGCAATTGTTTAGGAGTGCCAGACAATAAAGCAAAAAACTGTAATTTACCATGTAGAGAAGCAGAAAATGTTTTGCTCAGAGTAAGGCACGTTATCTCCCATTCATGAAAAGCTGGGAACTGAAGAGAGGGGTTTTTTTTACTTCTTTGTTTTGTAAGAGTCATGTTTGCTGTCAGAGATGAAATATAAAAAAATCAATATTAATGAGAAGCAGATAGTGGAAATGCTATAAATCCAACCGTGCTGTCTGCACCATCTTCCTGAAATGCTGTTATTTCCTTTAAAAAATGACAATGAAGGAGGGGAAAAAAAAAACAAAACACCAAAACCAAAGAAAAAAGAAAGGGAAGGGGAGAACAGCCCCCAGCCCAAGGACTTTGCTCACAGATGGGCCGGTCTTTTTGCCGCTAGCTTGGACGAGAGCGGCGTGGCTCCGCTTGCCAGGCTATGAACTTTTCAAACACTTATGCCATATGTGTACTGCCGATTGGGTGCCGTCTTCCAACAAAACGAATTACAGAGGCTCCCTCTGGTGCAAATTGGACACGTTCTCAGCTTTCTTTAACTTTTAAGCCTTGCGTTTTCAGCCAAAGCTGGTCCTCAAATACTTGGCGTGCGAGCCTGTAGCAGAACGAGGAAGCGAGAAGGCCAAATGGTGAAATGGCAGCTCCCCAAAGAGGCTCCTCTCTAAAGAGCCCTTCTGCTCACATTAGGGAGCGTCTGCCGGGGACAAAGTCGATGGCTGGAGAAGCGGGGAGTGAAGAGACCAGAGGCCCTTGATGCTAACCAAGTGCGAGATCCAAGCAATGTGTGTTCAAGAAACCTACAGGAAACAGAAATTGGATAAATTTGCTTAGTTTGGAAGGAAGTTCTTGCATGCATTGCCTATGCAGACCACAAATTCTCACCAAGCTTGAGATGCACTGGAAAGTATCCTGCAAGACAGGCATACTTCATAGCATCTTATAAGCAACTGACAGACTTATCTGGACTTCATCCATTCTGGATAAAGTCCCTGAGAAAACTTCTTGAAAGCTTGAGATGCACTGGAAAGTATCCTGCAAGACAGGCATACTTCATAGCATCTTATAAGCAACTGACAGACTTATCTGGACTTCATCCATTCTGGATAAAGTCCCTGAGAAAACTTCTTGAAAGCTTGAGATGCACTGGAAAGTATCCTGCAAGACAGGCATACTTCATAGCATCTTATAAGCAACTGACAGACTTATCTGGACTTCATCCATTCTGGATAAAGTCCCTGAGAAAACTTCTTGAAAGCTTGAGATGCACTGGAAAGTATCCTGCAAGACAGGCATACTTCATAGCATCTTATAAGCAACTGACAGACTTATCTGGACTTCATCCATTCTGGATAAAGTCCCTGAGAAAACTTCTTGAAAATGTCTCTCAGTTCCAGAAAACTTCTGAGTTCTTAAAAAACCCTTCTAGATCTTTCATGTGGAAAATGGAGAAGCTATCGGTGTGCTGAAATGAGACACCCTCTGATGATTTAATGAACTTCCTTTTGGAAAAGTCAATCTTCAAACAAAAATATGAAACAGTAAGAAAAAGTAAGGTTCATATTTAAAATACTGTGAAACAGGCTCTGGTTTTCATGGCCTTTACAAAGAGATCCCCATCTCATTTCTGATCCTTCCGTTAACCGCCTGATTTCGGACAAGCTATAATAACTTGCCACACAAGAAAACATGTTTAATTGTTAATGTCAGCAAAAGCCTTGTGGAGCCTTCCCTAACGGGAGTTTTGAGCGGGCAGGTTCCTCTGAACACCAAAGACATCAGCGCATACCTTATTATAAAGATGTCAATACTCAGACTAGAAACCGTCTCCTCTGGTTCTCCAGAAAGCTGTCAAAGCATTACAATAGCTATCTGGTGGTCCACTTCGGATCAATAATAGTAATTGACTCTTGTCTCTACTGCTGTCTTCTGTGTAAAGTATATCAGATCCAACAACGTAGAGCCTTTGGATGGCCTGATTTGATACAGGTCCTTTGGAGACAGCAAGCGTACAAGCCAATATACACCAACCAGTGATAGACTCATGATATTTTCCTCTACATTTGGTTATTGAGTCAAGACGTCTGAGCACAAACAATTTGGTCAAGAAAGTACCTGCTTCAGGCACACGCCACCTGAAGTCCAGAGGAGAAATCCTGGCTCCATTGATGCTGAAGGCAAAGCAACCCCTGACATCAGTGAGGCCAGATATCCTGTAGGATATCCCTGGATTTTTGGAGTCTTATGGGATGTACAACCACTCTATTAGCCATTTCCCAGGAACATTTCCTATTTGACAGCTGCTGATTTGTCTGGGGCTCGTTTGTCACTGACTTCCTCTGCTCAGCTCTCCAACAGCCCCAGTGACACACTGCCTGGGTTCTTCTTTCCTGTGTGCTTCAGGAGCTCAGATCTTTTTTTACTTTTATTTATCCCTCTGTCTTTATTCCATCCCCTACTTCGGTAATCCTTATCAAACATTTATGCTGCTTTATTTCCCTGCTGCAGACCGTTTCATCATTTTCACTCTGCTATGATGTTTTATATCTCTGGCCCGCTTCTTTCTTTTCTTCTTAATTGCTACACAGAAATAGTCAACGCCTTATTTCATTCACATGGAGATATCTTTTTATTCCCACTGCAATCCTTTCTGACCCACACAATCTGTCTACAGTGCAACACTTAAAGATGCAGACATCACTCCTAAGACACTCTTCCTCTCCTCCACTTTATCTTTTGCCACTCAGAGTACCTCAGCTAGACATCTGCCTCTCCTTCTTTTCTCTCCTGTGGATATTGACCTCTAGATCATAATAGTCTGGACTTTTCTTCATTCTAGCTGATAATCTTGATGACTGCATAACCAGCCTGGTAAATCACACAGGAAGCATTTGGGACGGTTGGACCCCATTTGAATTGATTTTGGAGAGCTCAACGAGCAAACAAGATAATCCATAAGATCGTAAATGTGGTCCAAACACTGTCCCTTGCTCAGACCGTCGTGGTTGAAACCAAGAAAAAGAGAAAAAAAATACAATCCTACACCCCCAAGTCTTGAGCTTCCTGTTGGGAAGGTGAAGCAACTCAATTTGCCCAATTTTTACCTTTGGAAATGTCCGTTTGGCTGTGCCTCTTACCCCCCAACCTGCAATAATCACAACAGTCGATAAGTCGACCTCTGGGTGAGGTGTCACCTTGTCAGCAAAATAAATACACTAAATGTTTGAAGCGTGTTGTCATAAACTATGTCATGGTTGTACATGGATAAAAGTTTTCCAGTGACTTGGTGAAATCTCAAATCAGGTCCTAGCTCTTTTTTTTTTCTCCAACTTTCTCACCTCCTTTCGACTGGCTAAGTTATTCCGAAGTGGTAGAGCAATGCTTGGTGGTACATAATAGCCACTACCTTCAGAAAAAAAATGGTGCATTGCATCCACTAGCGTGACAGTTTTCTGAAGGGAAGAGATTTTAATGAACATATTTTACTAAAATATACCTGTTCCCAATACATTTATAAAGAAAATTCTGATTTTTGAAAAATACAGGACTTCCCAGGAAATAACACAGGTGGCTTATTTTGCCTTGGAAAGTGCTTACCCACTACAGGTATGAAGAAATTGCACGGGCGAAACTTCACCGGGACACCAGGCAGTGCTTCTGGCAGGCAGCACCGGCAAAAAAAATCACTCCAGAACGGCAAGGGGAGGAAGTTCCCGAGGACTGCAATAAGCCGGCTGTCCTGTGGATGTAATGAGCAAAAGATGACATAAAAAGCAAATCTCCCAATTTTATCGACTGTTGTGATTATTGCAGGTTGGGGGGTAAGAGGCACAGCCAAACGGACATTTCCAAAGGTAAAAATTGGGCAAATTGAGTTGCTTCACCTTCCCAACAGGAAGCTCAAGGCTTGGGGGTGTAGGGTTGTATTTTTTTTCTCTTTTTCTTGGTTTCAACGTACATACCATTTTTATAAAGTCAATTTTAACAGCGTCACAATTAGGCAAGCATGCCAACGCGAGTCGAAGAGACAACGGAAGCACTGCAGAAACGTACGGACGCAAGAGGCCCCACGAGGATATGACGCCAGATCAATACCCCGGAAAGTTAGCAGGTTATTAAGATAAATGATTATCACGAGATTGGTTTGAAAGTTTGCAATACCTGCAGAAATTTAAAGCCCTGCTTAAATTATGGCGGCAACATACTACTGTTTCAGAAAAATTCTTCAAACGGAAAGAACACTGGAGGGAAGATATATAGAAAAAAATCAATAAGTGGCTGTGACCTAAAGCTGGGTTTTCAAATTAGTTTTAAAGAGTTTTTTTTAAGGCATTTGAATCCTCAGCTTCTGTTGAATTGCAGCGTTTAAATGTAGCAATATCCTGGTTCTACAAGGAACCTCATGAACAGGGCAAATCTAAGCAGTATTTGATAGGAAATGAATCTCTATGAAAAGGGTAAAGAGGTATTAATTTCTTTTTAATTAATTTTTCTAAGGAAGGAAGTAGTTCTTAGGTAAAACAGGTGGGGCACAAATCCATGAAGCCCACCAGCTTTTTCTGTCCTTGTGGTGCTTTCTGCTGTCGTTTAAGTCCCAAAGCGATGCGACTTGAAAAATTGTCATCATTTTGTCCCTGATGAGGCATAGGTTAGATTCATCTAAACAAAGTCTGATAATCCATTCTTACTCCAGAGATAAAGTACACAGCTTTTTAACCACATTGCCACGTGCAGCTCTCCCTCTGTTTTAATTCAGAGGTTCTGTAAGAGTTATAGAAACACTGATAACAACTAAAAAAAAAAAAATAACTATAGATAGATGTTTTGGTTTATGATAAGCAGAGTAAGTGCAGCTGGGCAGACCGCTTTGGAAAAAATCCTGTTGCTGCTGAAGCCCATGAGAGATTTGTCACTGCCCACCCTGGAGGGTCAAGTGTCACCTTGTGAACGCCATGAGGTTGATTTTCCCTATCAACAAATCAGGGATCGCAACTCCGCCTTTCTTCTCCCCGGTGAGCCCTCCTCTCTGTTTACACTGCGGCTTTTCAGGAGGGCAGTGCTATCTCCAAGTATTTGTCCGTAACATACTTAACAAAGCGGGACCTTGCTCTGCGTGGCCTTTCCATGCTAACACGAGTACCGACAGAAAGAAAGTACAAAATCTTGTGCTGACCAGATATCAACCACAACCTGCAACTTGGTTGGCTCTAAACAAATCCCCGGCATGGTAAAGCACTGCATTTTGATGTCCTGTTAAAGTAAGAGGGTATCACGGCTTCCAGCTGTGCAACAAAAACACCTTACTCTTTTGTTACATGGGATGTGATGTGGCCTGAAGGTCTAAGGTCAGACTGGAAGCCATTGGGTTAACTGGGTTTCCATTGTTTTCTTTTTTTAGAGATGGGGTTTCAACACAAACCACTTTTCTCCTTTGCTTTGCTGGCTTGGTACGTCCTGGCAATGGAAACCCCTTCGGATAACTCATTTCTTGTGGCTGATGCAGAAGAGGCCTTTAACATTTAACGTGCTTGGGGTACACTGTCTGGAGCAGCGCTTTGCTGCCAGCTCCCCAGCCCTCCCTTCAACAACTTTGCAAAGGACATGTCTAGAAATCAACTTTAAAGCATGAACAGGGGCATCTGCAAGCTCTGGGACATCCCAGGACATCTTTTCCGGGACCACTATAGACACTAACCACCCAGAAGAGATCTCCTCTCTATATAAAGAGGAGACACAGAAGAGAACTTGATAAAACTTTTGGAGCTAAGTACTGTCCCGTGTTTTCAACTGAGAAACAACAGCTTAAAACAGTATCAGACGTGGTTGTTGTAAATGTGAGAGGGGGCAGTTCAGAAAGGGAGAGCATTGCAAAGGCCTCCCCCGCACGTAACTGAACAGTGCACAGGCTGCACCTTGCAGAAGGAGGAGTGTCTAAAAAAAAAATTGGTTCTGTGATATACAGAGCAGGTGTTTGCACTGTAATAGTGCCAAAGAAAAAAACCTGAAAGTTAAGTAAGGTTGAAGGAAGGAACAGCAGAATTTTTACATTGCAAGAGCTGCTATTCAAGGACAATGATAACTAACTCCTTTGTTTAAGATAACAAAAAACATGCAGGACTAGAGATAAAATGAAATTTTGCACAGAAAGTGGACAGCCTTGCACATCAAGTGCCTCTGGGTACTACAAACTGATGGTAACAACAAGGACTGTGTTCATGCCTCTTCCTGGGGAAAGGAATTGGAGTGAAAAGCAAAAAGCCCCAAAATGTCTCCTTGTACTGGAAGAGCCTCCATTTTATATCCTCTGCCATCAAGAGGATGTTCTTCCTCTCTGCAGAAGAGGACCAAAACTCACCATGGAAACATTGTTCCTACCTGATTAATCTGTCCAGAGGGTCACTTGCTTGGCTATCAGGTGTATGACAGACTGACAGAAGGTTCTTCAGGACTTCAGATGGGAGGTAGATTATCCACAATCGAAGGGAGGACTGTCAAGGTGAGCATCGCCCTGAAGATGGTGTAAGGACATGAGACATTAGCACATGAAAACAAACGGAGAAAGTTGAAATAACTTTGAAAACAAATGTTTTAAAAAGATTGGGAAGATCAAGAAGAGAAGACAGAGTGAAAAATGCAACAGTCAAGGAGATAATGAGGCATAAATGGCTGTCAGAGAATAGGAAGCTCCAGTGGGTGGATCAGATGCTCATGACAGAAAAGTGAAAACAGCCAAAACAAGTGATGAAGGGGGAGCTCAGATCTTCAAAGAGTGCCAGGCTATTCACTAGAGGACTGAGATGCTTTGAAGCAAAGGATACAGTCAGGAAGGTATTCGAAAGGGGGTGGGGAGTGAACGGGAAGGAGACAGAGATGAAGTCAAGGGCCGAAGACAAAGGACACAAAGCACAGCGCTGGCGGGGACCAAAGGGAGCCCACGTTTCGTGTGCGGCAGCAGGAAGCACCACCAAAGCAAGCGGTGCAGCCTTGGCTTGTCAGCGTCTACGGGGCAATGGGCATTTCTGCCAGCAGCAAATTCGGGCTGATCGTTAACAAAAAGCAGATATGAGCAGAGACCAGAGGGAACATGGGCTTCAGAGCAGCGATAGAATAGACCGTTTGACCAGTGGCAAATTTTAAAGGATCAGCTTCTGGCTGTGAGGGGGAAAGGGCAGCACCAAAAGTCTTGAATTTAGCATCTACTTGCCTCTTCTGTTCACCTGCTTTCCCAAGCGGCCGCAGCAGGAGGCCTGGTGTCACCACAGGCTTGATGGTCGGCGTAGTGAAAAACTGCCGGAGTTTTCAGGAATCTGCCCCGCCATCATCCTGTAATGAGACATTTTTACAAGTGTTGATTTTCTGTCCGCTAATTTCATCCAGGCTTAATTAAAAGCAACTAGAGAGAGCAAGAGAGACAGAGGGAGGAGGAGAGGGGGGGAAAAATAAAGTTATTGGACTTCACGTTCCAGAGACCCAAGCACAATTTGGCAACTAAGTGAGGCTCTTGAGGGTTTTTTCCTATATATTTTTTTCTTTTTTAATGATATGTGCTAAGTTTATATTTATAGAGCTCCAGCTCCCTGGCACTGTCACTTCCAGCCGGCCTCATTACAGCTCTCACAGTACATGGCCGTTAATACTAATTCCATAATGACAGTGGAGCACTGAAGTAAAATTTAACAGTTCCTCAGTTAATCATTAAAATTAGCCTATCTCGGTGGATGCTGGATCTTCTAATGTTTCAGGGCAATGCAATTTCAGGTAATAAATGAGATGGCGAAAGAGGGTTTTTAATGTGTTATCACCCCACGGAGGGCAATAAGAGTGCCTCCATCCTGGCTCAGAAATGTCAGAGGGGGCTGTGCGAGCCGACTCCTTTCCACAACAGTTCGCTGGGCAAAATCTATTCAGACACAGCCACAAGGGATGGAAAGGTCAAAGACGGTTAAGCAAATCAAAGATAGCCAGACCACATGGCAAGCAAACAACCATGCTGTATTTTTCTGATGTACTTTGAGAGACGATGCGGGGGAAAGGAAAATGAAAAAGAAGGCGCAGCGCTGGTCAGGTTGATCTGCACTGTGATTAATCCCACCAGGCACAGGTGCTTGGGGCTTTTTTCTGGCTTCAGTCTGATTTTTTTTATTATTATTATTCGTTATTTTTTATTTTATTATTCCTGAATTGGATGGTCTTGCCTACAAGATGAAATGCTGTGACGTGACCTAGAGATTGAAGCCACCTCAGAACCTTGGGGGGGACACATTTGAAATGGTTCAGGAAAGGGATGGCTTGCTTACCAGGTTAATGAGGAATTCTTGCTGACAAACGTTTTTCACCAGGAAAAAAAGAAAAAAAAAGTATTTCATCATTGAAAAGACAAGACTGGCAACAATAAAAGATGAAAATTTTGTTCTTCCTTACGAGTAGATGACTGGTGGGAAATCATTATTACAGATACTTCAGAAATAATCACTAGCGGCTCTTCTCAAACGTTGCTTTTTAAAAGCCACAGACAGGTTGTTTAAATAATGGCCTCAAAATCTTTGCTCCTTTCTAGAAGAAAACCACCAAGCTAAAAAACTGCTGGGCTAATAACTACTTTAACTTTTGGTCTAGTTGCTCTTTTATGAGCTATTGGCTTTAATACCTTCACCTTGAGTGTTGCGGCCACACAAATCTGTCCGTGCTCCATAGGGGGATGATTTTATTTTGGAAAATCTTAATGCAATTGACCCTGTGGGGCTGGGGTGCCCACACCCGCATGCTAATTGCGGGTGTTCCCTGTGCTGGTGACGGACAGTGTTTCAAGGCAACCCCTATAAATAAGTGTAAGTCGGTGTAAGTCCGCGCCACTGAATCCGTTTTGAGCTTTAAAGTCAATTTGTGGGACACTTGTGGTACTGCTGCTGCTCTGCGTGTCTTTTTCTTTCTTCTCTTCTTCCTCCCTCTCTGTCTCCCGCCAGTAACAGCCCGATGCCGCCGGCCAAGCCAGGGTTGGTTTTTTTTCTAACAACTGCTGTGAGTCCGTGACGAAAAACAAAGCTCGAAATATTTTGAACAGACAGATGCTGGTACACATTGACCGAGGTTTCGAGTGACTGATAACAGCACATACTGTGCTTATCTTTCTTCAGCAATGAAGCTGTAAGGAAAAGGCAACAGCAGAGAGGAAAACTGCATTTTCTAGAGTCGGTGTTCTCGTCTCTCCTTTTCGGCGTTTGCACATACTGTTTTGCCTTCAAGAAAACAGGATCCGCTCTTCATAACAAAAGCAACTGCAAGTTGCAACTCAAGTAACTTTCCCTCTTGGACCTCCTGTCCTCCCAGACGACATTGGGGCCCTCTCTTCACCTCAACAGACTGCTGAACTGGGGGCATCTCCTTTTCTTAAAAGAAAAAAGAAGGTAAAATAACATTTTTAATGCCAGCGAGTGTCTATGAGAGGTCAGGGCCAATCACGGATCACGTTTAGCTACATGGCATTGCTTAGTGTCTCAGCCAAGTTATCACCTGCGACTATTACATACACTACACTAATAGCTACACCCTGTAGCTATTTATTCCCTACCATTAGCAGGGCAGAAAAAGCAAGTTGTGAATGGCATCACTGCGGTTTTAAGCACGCTGCGGGCAGGGGGCGGCTGTACCTACTCCACGGCGCGGCTTCACCAGGGACCCTGACATCCTGACGTTGCTCCCGGCACCGCCTGTGCGCAGCGCGCCGTGCCGCCCAGACCGCAGTAATAAATGCTAATCCCCAGCACAGCCCGGCGCTGGTTCCCGTCGGCTTCTCCACTTCTGCTCTGTGTTTTATCCAAGGTCACAGCTCCAGGCGAGAGAGTATTTGCAACCCTTCTCTGGCTATTTGCAGGAGATTGTTTATTGCTGAAAATAAATCTTGTCAGGGCGTTAATTGACCTCCTTTCTAGTGTTTGTTATCTTATTCTTCCCCGCGGTTCACAGAAAGAAGGTGTTCAATGGAATAGACACTGCTTGATTTGCCCCCGAGCTTCTGGAAGCAAAGCTGGTATTATCCTTAAGCTTTCCCCGTAGCATCTGCTCGTAACAAATCTGAGCAGCTTGCAGCTTGAAGCCAACCTCCCCAGCAAGGCGGGAGGGTTACTCTCTCCCTTCCAGGTGGCTGCTGCAGTCTGACAGCGATCGATAGACACGGGGCCATGAAATGAAGCTTCGTGGAGGAGCTGGAGAACTGCCTGCAGGTGGGACTGGCTTGGTTGGCGGTTGATTTTGCTGCTGCTGAAAGCAAGGGAGGTTTCCTCGTGCTGCTGCCCCCTCTCCCCTGCCCCTGGCCGCTCTTTTCCTCTGACTGCCGGACACCCAGAACTCCTTCTCAAAGCAAAACGATGCTATAGCATAGGAATGGTGGTAAAATGATAATTAAACAATGTGTTTGATGAGCAGGGAACAAGATCAGAGCTGACTGTGAAGCTGTGAGGCCTTCTTCAGGCAGCAAGAAGAAAACAAAAATATATGGAATAAGGTTAGTTAACTTCATCCGCCTAAATGAACATTAAAAGGACAAATATTCTGTTCACATGTACCCTTTCAGCAGCAAGTTTAATTTGTTAAGCCCAAGTGGATTCATAAAGTGAGCCCCTTTATCTTCATTAAAACTGATGAGAATGAATTGCAAGATGTGGCATTATTATTCTGGCGTGATTCACGCTGTTCGTGAGCCTCTGAAGCATTGAAGAGCACAAATAGGCTGCAGCACAGACATGTTAGGCTTTGCCATCGCCGCCTTGACAAACCTGAGCCATTCTCTCCCTCACCTCAGAATACATAAAAGTAATGGCAGTCCAGCAGCAACAGCAAAAAAAAAAAAAAAATGCAGAAAGCTCTCTCATTTAAGGGGGAATTAGAGGAATTGGTTTTCTGTTGTCAAAAAGAGACTGTCACAAACTCAGCAAGCAGATGCTGAAACAGTTCTTCAGCCTCTGAAAAATATTCCTTCATATCCCTCATTATATGACAAAATAGGTACTTAATTTTTGAAACTGCTCTTTCTAGGCTTACAAGGATTTTAATTAACATTTTCTTCATTATAAAGAGGCTGAGCTGTGTCACTTCTTGCTCCCAGATTGCCTGTAGTATGTACCTTTCTTTTGGTCTCCCTCCCTGGTGCGGACATTGCTTCCAGAGCTTTTCAAGGCTTTCTGAGAAAGCTCATTACTTGGGCCATCAGTCTAAATTAGGCCAAAAAAGAAATTTAAGAGTAAGCAAAGCTTGTAGACAGATTGCTCCAGCTAGCGGGTGCCTGTGAGCTGGGCAAAGCATCCTTGAGGCTTGTAGGCATAACCATAAGCCTTTCTTCAAATGGCAGAAGAACCAGTAAATGTCTTACAGGAAACAGTAATGGCCTGTCATCAATGATGCTACGTATCATGGCTTCAGGAAAAGACATATACGGGACCATTCAAGAATATGCATTATGTGGACACAAGGGCAAAATGCTATAGCTGAAGGAGGAGACAGCTTCTAGCAAACCCTTGCTCTCCTGGGGAAACCCTACGTGAATGCATAAGTCTCTAAACAGACAAGGAGTCCACCAAGCATCATGATGCTTGGTTTTAGTCAGTCACCACGAGCTCACTGTCGGCAAGGCAGCCGTCCCCTGCTAAGCCCGTGATACCAGGGGTAAATTATTTTTGCCTTCTGGGTCACCGCTATGGGCTGGTCACCTGAAGCAGCTTGAAAGAGTTTGATCTGGTATCTCCCCAGGACAATAGCCTTGCCGCTATTAGTTCAGTGCCGCAGCCGCTCCTGCCTCTGGCTGTCTCGAGGTGAGCTTGAGTTCACGAGCAGATGTGCCAGAACTGGTAAGTGCTAAATGCAATGCACCTATAGAGTAGATCAGACCTACTATATTACAGCTTCATTACATCAAACCCATAGCCTCATATGGGCACAAGCAGAATGATTGCCATTTAAGAAAAAGACTTCTTCTCTTGGCCAAAAATATGTCTTATCCCCAAATTCTCAATCAGATCACAATCATGGCATCTCGAATCAAACTAGGAACCCCTAATCATCACCTCTGTGTACTTTCTAGCCAAGGATACAACCTGATTATACACTCATTCATTCATCAATCATCTCCTTTTGTTAGACTTGTTGCTTTGAGATCCTCTGGGCAAAGGCCAGGGGAAGATGAGGTCTGTGTGGAGTTTTGAACATGAGCCGTACATACTGATTTCCCAGAAGAGCGGCTCTCCCAGCAGCACTGCTGCTGGAGGCACCTTTCTGCAATCCAGCAAGCTGGTGCCATCCCCCCCCCCCCCCCCCCTTCGGNCTAGAGAGGATGAATTCCTTGGCCATCAGGGAAGCAGCAGTCCAGCCTGCTTCAAAGATTAAATTCAAGAGCCTGCACTGCAGTAGGAGCAGTGCTGAGCATAGGGCCCTCACCTGATGCAGTTTCAGACCATCTCTGCTTCTTCAGCTGCTTGCAGACATGGCATGAAACAAAGCTGCAGTGGGCTTTGGGCAGAAGTCTAAGGAAAATGCCGCTGTGAGGGAAATGCAGTAGTGGAGCACCTGGAGACGAGTCCGTACCCAGCATTTCCCCAAGGGACACGCAGATGTTACTGTGTGCTGGAGGTGCAGCAGAATTCTCAGTGAGCTGGAATGAATCGAGCGCCTCTGAGGCTTCGGTTCATTTTGCTGTGGAGAGGGCAGGCTTCCCCACCAGATCCTGCGAATCAGTTTTTGACTAGCTCCTCCACACGTTTCTTTTTCCTTCTCCCTCAGTTTTGTTAAACTCCAGACAGTTGCTGCTTATCCACGTGCGTCTCGCTGTGACATCTGTTTAATGTGCTGTCGAGGAAGGACGGAGAGCGAAACAATCCCAGCATATTGGTTATTAGTTTTTGAGGAGCTAAAGGCTCTTTCTGGCATTTCGATGACAGAAGGAGACAGCTCTGTTCTTCTTCAGTGGGATTTATAAATATGGATACGAGGAAAATTCAGAAACAAGAGGCAAGGAGAAGTGAACAGGTTGGCTCTGACCTCGGTGCAGTCACTCACTCGTTTTGCTGGGTGTAGTAAATCTTTAAATAGATGTACATAACAAGGGCAAGGCTTTTCCTTCATGTGTTTGCTTTATAAAACAATGGGTAGACAAAACAAATTATCTTTTAGGTGTCTGGCCACCTCGTGACTCCTTAGAAAGAGATTTGCACATTAAAATCTCTTGTTTCTGCCAGAAAATTTGGTTGTAGCTTCTCCACCGGCATCTCTGGGCAAAGCCGGGTGCAGCCCTCGGGCACCTATTAACAGATGAAGGTTTGATGATGCCACGTCTGTCCGCAGAGCGGTACAGAGTGGCTGATGGGACAGTGGGGAGTGCACAAACCTCCTGTCCCCCGAGGCAAAAGAGCAGGCAGGCATGCAGATTAACTTACAGAAATTAATAGTTAGCTCGCTGAAAGACCTAAAGGCAGCACTTAGTACATGCAGGGAGAAGCCCATGCTGGGGAGCTTTAATTAAACTAAGCAGCTTGCAGAATAACATTGCAAAAAAAAAAAACTGGATAAAAAATGCGCGGTGCCAACGGGTTATTGCCATAAACCTTCACCTGGTGCCTCCCTGGGGTCGCCCTCCTTTCCCCGCCCTTGCAGAACGCCCGGCTCCTAATCCCCGCAAACAGCTGATGCAAAAGATCCCACGCCAGCCGACGGATGAGAAAGCGGGTTGCCAGAAGGGTTCCCCACTCGGGGCTGGGAGAGGGAGCGCAGCACGGCCAGGCAGACGGCTTTCCTCTCATTACTCCGGCGCTGGCCGGCAGCCAGGGCTTTCGGAGCTGGCTCGCCCCTGGGCTGGGAACAAGGAGCCAGAACCACTCCGTCTTGGATTTTGGAGCTTGCAGAAATGGATTATTTTTTAAATTTTTTTTTTTTTTTTTTTT
>RSEF01000003.1:6315178-6335594 GCA_003993805.1 Himantopus leucocephalus
GTCTCCTTTCAGACAGCGCAGCTCAGCTCTTCCCAGATTGTATAATTTTGTCCCTGGGCTTTTCTGGGCAACGTTGTGGCATTTGCTTGGCATGAGCATTTTTGCTGCCCTTTCTTTGCTGGCCCTCTGAAGCCGGGTGCTCTTGCTCTGATCCAGTGTGGAGCCCCAGTTTCAAAAATGTAGGCACTGGCTTTGCTGTTTTCATTGCGTTTCATTGTGTTTTATGGTCACCGCTGAAAAAGAGATATTTATTTGGAAGCTGCCTTCTCTGCTTATATAAAGGAGGGGGAAAAATACTCCACAAATCTTACAAATAAAACCTCATGGCATAAAATAAACACAGGCATTCACATGTGAGTCCTCTTTAGTACATACCTATAATTTAGCAGTGAACTTGGTGCTCTACACTACAGCACACTGCAGCTCCTGAGTGAGCCTGGGGATTACAGGAACCTGCATGGGTAGAACTGGACACAGGAATGTTTGAGACAAGCCTGAAAAAATGATGTGTGGATCAATGCAAGTGAATATTGTACCCCCGCCACAGCCACAAAGCATCACCCACCCCTGCTCATGGTGCCCTGACCGCTGGGGAGGGGGATCCAGGATGACGGCAGAGGAAGCTGGAGTGAGGATTCGCAGAGGAGAGGGTTCAAAAATTCTTTTTTGGGTTGTTTTCACTGGCCTTGATGGTCGTGAGGGGGACGAGTTCAGGCACAGCTGTTCAGAGTCAGCATGCAAACAGTGCTGCTTTCCCCCACTCTGCCCCGCAGCAGGCAGCTGGGCCAACACATCGCCCTTTTCAGGGTTGAATCGCCCCATTGCACCAGCGGGCAGATGGCGAAACTCTGTCAGCGGCGTTTCCTGGCCCACGGAAGCACTCGTGCAAGAGACGCCAAGCATCAAAACCATCTCCTCTATTGGGCACTGCTGGGCCGGGTCTGAAGGCAGAGAGCCTGGAGGACGCCAGTCACGCTGCTGAAACCCCTTGGTGTTGGGCGTTCCGATGCGCGGGGTGAGGTTTCTTCCACCAGCGCGTGGACCCGCGACGCGATGCACATCAGAGGTCGCTTTGGCCATGACGGGGCACGTCAGGCGAAAGGGGACAGTGCTGGGCACCCACTCCTCTGCCGCTTGCCTCCGCGCGGTCTGCGCTCCGCATGTTGCCAATCCAAGGGAACTTTTAAATAATCAATTTTTGAGGGAGGGATAATTACCAGCTTTTAGCTTGCCCACTGACATCAATACTATCAATGAAGCCTAAATGCACGCTCTCTTTTCTGAGGAATTACCACCCTGTAACGCAATACCTTTGGCTCGTATTGATCCACCCGTGGCGGATTATGCACAGCTGTTGACAGATAAGACTGAAAATATGAAACAGCCCCCTCGAAGTGCTGGTACCATACAAAGCCTTTATTGAATAGCAATCTAAACATTCAGGCTGCTCCTCTCAGATAACCTAATCTTTTCCTGCGTTAACACCTCCACGCTGAAAGGAATCAATTATGTCTATCAGTCCATATAGATTGGGTGCTGCGTGTTTGGAAGCTTAGTCTTGTTCCTTCATTATTGGGTGATCAATAAACCCTTTCAGTAGGAGCATTTTACGGTTACGTAATGAAAAACATCATACAAGTTTGGCTTCAGCTGATCCTCTGTGTTGTTCTTTTTTTTGGGGGTTGGATTTTGTTGTTGTTGTTGTTGTTTTATAACTATGAATTAATTACATAAAGCAGTCCTGAAACAGAAATCCAATCTGTCCTTTCACAAACTGGGCTTTCTTTTTGCTGCTTATAAGGAAAAAAAAAAAAAAAAGAAAACTAGCAATAACAAAACAGAAGTCAGCCATAAATATTTCATGTTCCCATTTTTCCCGAATTAACTGTTACTCTTCCCTTATTAATAAGCTACAGAAGAATTGTCATAGCAACAGTGGCAGCTCATTGAGGAAACTACAAGTGAAATGTAACCCTGACCGTACAGAGGCGGCTGCAGCAGTGCCCTGTGCAGGTGGGACCGGCGTGATGGTCCATCCAGGATCCAAGGGTGCTCCATGAAAGGCTGTGCACGCTGGCAGCCCAAGAAAAAAGGTGTCAGCAAACTCATTACACCAGTGTTCGGGGTAGTGGATGCTGCTCCTTGTTCTCCTGGGGCTTCTTACCTTGCTCCCCTTTTCTTCAGAGAGATCCATCACTGTCACTGCCTCTTATTCTATGCCCCTGTGGAGATTCTCCAGCATTGAGCTGCAGAAAAAGAGGTGCCATGGAGAATGAATTTAATCAAGAACCTTCAATAACACATACCCCGTTTTAAAAAATCATTGGAAAGAAAGTTTCCAGATTCCCCAGAGAATTTGCCATATTTCCCCAAGGTCAGCATGAGATGAGCTGTTTTTTTCTTTTAAACCAAAATATGCTGGAACATGGTATGGGTTTATCTAGTTTTCAGAAGGATGTTCTCAGTTTATGAAAAAACTTTGTAGGTGAGGGAAAACTGTGTCTTGAGTTTGGATTAAAAAAAAATATCCGCATTCCCCACTGAAATTTTATTTGAAAATAAATTACCGGGTGTTTTTTATTGGTATGTTTTCTCACAAATATTTTCTGCAGAAGAGAAGTCTGACCAGTTCTGTGTGGGTTGCTTTTACATTGTGTCCTACGGAGCACCGCCAATCCCAAACACACACAAAAAAACCCACGAGTCAGACAATTAAACCATCATAAGACTCGTTATAAAAGAGTGGGGGAAAAAAAAGGCAACAGAAACTAGGGTTGGCACATGGTTTATGTTTATGACTTTTAGGATTTACTGGAGCGACGTTTCCGAGCTTTTCTCTGCAAGCACAGAAGGGTACAAACCTGGAAAGCGCAGGAGATGTGGGCGCTCCTTTGCTGGTGGCCAGACGTCAACAGTAGTCAGGCTTTCGTGGGCCGAGGCAGCCACTGTTTTCTAGGGGTTTGAAGACGTTTCTCTGCCACCCTTCCTCCTCTTTCAGCCAATCACCTCTGTTAGAAGAAGAGACGCAAAATCTGGGATGCTTTCCAGACTGTTTTTTCACATGAGCGAGATGCGCAGTGATGGCAACGTGGAATCCGTACCCTCTGCCTGCAGCAAGGCCACCAGCAGCACCGAGGCTGCTCTTTAAACGCCCACCCGAGACAGGTCAGCTCAGGTGCTGTGAAGAGGAGCCATTCATTTTTCCAAAGCTTTTCTCAGTTTCAGATAAGCCAAGGGACGATCTGCGCACCCGCAGAAAGCAGTCTGCGGGAAGCATCCTGTCAAGCACGACACTGAGACTGGCGATGTGTATCCCCGCTCTCCATCACTCGGTATTCATTTACGGGCCGGATTCAGCGGAGGCAGAATACCCTCACAGCTCTCGTTTCACCTGGTTTGGCTGCTTTAGGTTTCCATTCGGTGGCAGGTAGAAGATGCCTTTTGTAGGAGTTTCCGTCGGCTCTTGCAGTACGCCTGCCCTGAACGGTTTGGCCCCAACGCCAGGTCTAGCAAAGGCTGCTGGCAGAAGCCTGCACCTCCGAGAGTCTTTCATTCCTCCAGAGCCTTCCCCGCCATCAGCCCCGGCGCCGCACTCCGCCCCAGCACTGCCTGTTCAGCGCCACACTCTCACGCACGTCGGCCTCCTGCTAATTGCTTGTTTGCTCCCAGCTTATTTATAAAGATTTAAAGACCGCCCTGCCTCCCTTCGCAGGCTGGAAATAGGGGACCCCGTTCAGCTTTTCAAGTGTATCCGAAAGCACGCTCAGGCTTCGTTTTCTGAAAAAAAAGCCTGTGAACAACGGGATGCACAAAGCTGTTGTTGCCAGCGACGTGCCCAGTCATTGTAAGATGACGGTGAATGCATGCAGATGAACATCAAGGTGCAGAACAGCTATGGGAAAAAGATGAATATCAGCCAAACACATGCAGCCGTAATAATTACATCGCACTAAAGAAAATGTCAGGGAGACTCGATGAAGTGTTACAGAAAATGGTTTTCCAGGCTTTACTGCGCTAAAGCAAAAAAATTGAAAATGTGGCCCAGGAGTCATCAAGGCAATAATAATTTTGCAATTCTCTCGGAGAGCCTGGAGAGAACGACTCTGGAAAGGACTCCGCATCCCAAAGCTTCTCAGTGGGCGGTGGCAGAGTGCCCTAAATCCTACAAACGGGAAACCTGAGGCACTCGTGCGCCAAGTCAGCAACTGATATTAATATTATATGCAATCTATTTGGAAACGCTGCAACGGAGCTTGACTTGAGAGAGTGGGAAAAGGCTGTGTAAATAATGCTTTTCCACAATGCCTTCCATGGCAGGCTGTGCACAGTGGCAGGCTGCGCTTGCGATAACAAGCATGTTGCAAGTCATGTTTTCCAGGGAGGGTGAAACAGCTACGTGATGCTCTTGGGGCATCCAGCTTTGGAATGTGCCATAGTGTGTGGAGTAGAGTGGAGTAGAGTGGAGTAGAGTGGAGTAGAGTGGAGTAGAACAGAACAGAATAGAACAGAATATTTTCACTTGGAAGTGACCGACAATGAGCATCTAGTCCACCTGCCTGACCATTTCAGGGCTGACCACAAGTTGAAGAACCTTATTAAGGGCATTGTCCAAATGCCTTTTAAATACTGACAAGCTTAGGGCATCGACCACCTCTCTAGGAAGCCTGTTCCAGTGTTTGACCACTCTCTTGGTAAAGAAATGCTTCCCCATGTCGTCTAAACCTCTCCGTGCCTACGACTCTGTAGCCCTCAGGATCCCCCTTTGCTAATGAAAGGAGTACTCCCATATGCCCAGAGGGGTTGTCAACATCTTGCAGACACCAACATGCACAAGAGAAGTTTAACCAGGAAAAGAGCACCTGAATCAGGAGATAGATACAGCTGTGTTTGAAACATGGCAAGAAACCTGAAGAAGCAACTGAATTCCAGAATATAAATGGAAGTGAGGAGTCCGCAGACAGCGTTCCTCTCTGCAGGATGCCATGGGGCTGTGGAACGAAATGGGTATTGTGGGATACCAGGGGAAATACCAAGTAAGACCGCAAGCTTGGCTTGGGTTGTTTTCCTGGTTTTCTTCTGTCCAGCTTTTCCAAATCTGTAATGGGATGGCCAACGCTTTACTTAAAAAAAAATAAACTTAACAAACCTTCTATAATTAAAAGGGCTGCTTGCAGAGGTATCTGAAACACCCTGGCATCTCTCGGAGCATCTGCCCCCAGCCTGGATTGGGACATCTCTGGACCACCTGACTGACAGGGATTTTCAGCAGAGCCCAATTTCCCCATTTTTTAAAATGGTTTACATGTCTTCCAGCAAGCTACAGCAGCAAGTGGAAGAGCCAGTGATGAGAAGTGCCACGTCAGTGGAGAAAAACCTCCTTTGGCATAGAGAAGCAGGGCCTTAATTTCCTAGGTAGTCAACAGAGAGCAATATGGACCTCAGAGGTACAGCTTAGGTTAAATGCCTAAATTAGGCTTTCCCTCTACACACCTTCAAAACACCAAGATGCCTTTCCAACAGGCACTTCAAATCACAAGTTAGATGCCTGAATTAGACCCAACTCGCGATATTCTCCACCATCGACTCCATTGCATTTATCAACGTCCACTTTTCTACTGCTCATGATATAATTGCTGCTAAATAGTGAAGTGCATAGCTATGTGTTAAGCTAGATACATACATATATAAGTATTATATAAAGTACAATAAAATACAAATGTTATACAATGGATAAGTATTACACAATCATAAATATCAAAGAAAATCACTAACAATATCCTGTGCACAAACCAAAATGACATGGAGGGTTTCTTTGTGGTTCTGCAAGACACGCTGAATCCTACAGTGATTCATTGAGCTGCCCATCAATCCAGACCAGTTTGGTGCTTTTTGCCCCCCACTGGGTAATCGTTTGGCTAGTTTGCTTGCAACAGCTGATTAACTGTGGCATGAAATACCTACCAACCATTAGCCTTCTGTAAAGCACTTATAAATGCACTCAACGAGTAATTTGTGACCACTTCTTTGGGAAAAAACCCCCACCATGTCTACTAGGAGTGCTTCTAGCTGCATATTTAAAATTCATAAATATTTGAGTGTTGAAATTTTCCCCTTCCCAAACTTGATTGCTCTAATATTCATGGTAAGTGAACTCCAAAAGCCTGGAAACAAATTTATTTTTCCTTTTAGGCAAAGAGAAAATTTCCAGCTGTATTCACCTAACTTAACCTCTCTAAGAAAAGGTCCTTCTCCCCCAAACCTTGTTCACAGAGTAAGTGCGCCCTCCCAGGGGTCCCTCTCGAGGAACGCTATAACCTTCCCCTCTGCCATTCACTCTAAGGTTGCGCATGCGTACACTAAGGAAAATAAAGTAATTAATATGGACCGAATGTGTGCGATTGTTTCTGCGAAGTAGCTTAAAAGTACTGAATTCATAAAAAAAAAATAAATAAATAGAGGAACCGCTTATATTGCTGCAACATTTGTTTGTTCAGAAAGCCTCAGTCACAAACAAGCCTGACCCCATTATAGCCCGAAGTATTTCTTAGTGCACGGGAAACTCAGGTATTGACTGAGTAATGGTTATAGCTCTTGCTGCCATCGGTATAAACTTGTCAAACAGGAAGGACTAAATCAAATTATTAAACAAGTCAACAAGCTGAAAATTTACCTTTTCCTCTAACGCTGCTGGCAATGGCTAAATGAACTACTAAATCAAACACATCATAGCAAATTAGCAAAGTATGTTACAGCAAAAATGAAGTTTAATGGCACACAGCAATTGCCAAGATTTTTAATCAATTCTTTGCAGCCTGGGTCCTTAAATGTTTAACAATGGAGGCATAATATAAAGAAGATTAGCTCAGAACACAAAGGGAAATTCCCTAGTGAAGTTAGCAACATGGAAAGGATTTTTTTCCCCCCCTTCAGGACTGTCTCCACAATTCTACTGCGTTTTCACACTAATTTCAATTTGAGTATCAGTACAGCTTAAACTAAACCACCAAAACAAAACATAACTGCAAATTAACATATTCGCTCGCATCCCGCCGCATCTTTAAAGGTATGAAATGGAAGACAGGAAAATTACGAGGAAATAATCAAGTTACGGTCTCCCCTTTCACATCAACACGGGCTCCTCTTTGCAAGAAAAACAACATGTTGTGAAGTTCCTAAAACTGCTACAGCTGTTTGCAAGTTTTACATGCTTTTTTATATCTCCATCAAATATGTAATTTCTTTAAGATGCAGTAGGTTTTCTCAGAAAAAATGTTGACTTTTCTGAACTATTGGGGTTCTCCAGTAAAACAAAGGGGCTCCTGGTGCCAATTTGGCCCATTTGGAACCATCAAACACCAAGGTAGACTTGAGGGGTGCAAGTAAGACACGAGGCCAGACAACGGATCAGTTTTTAAAAGCTGTGTTCAGCACACTTCAGGTCCCTGGTCTTATTAAATGCTGCTATACAGCAGGAGACGTCAGCGGTGTCGCCAGCAATTAATGGAGTTACACTGGTGGGAGTAAAAGGAGGATCAAAACAAGCTATTACAGCAATTGCAGAGCAACCAGAGCTGGGGGCAGAGGTATTTGTGACAAAATGGGCAAAGGAGAGAGATGATGAGAAGACACATATTTGGAAGGATGGAAATGTAGAGATGACTGCTGTGACCACTGCTGAACGTCTAAAGACAAAGGCGTCCCTCCTAGTGAGAACGGGCTACAAGCGCGCCCTTTCTGCACCTGCTAAAACTTTACACTCTGCCTGAAAAGCCAAAATTATTAAATTGTCTGTGTGATCAGAAGCTGCTGTGCAAATTTGAATATTGGCAAAACAAAACTGTGGGATAAAAATCTGTTGTTAGCTTACATAATGTAGCTCCATTAAGATCATGATAACATCAACAACATTTGTCACTAACATTTGGCACTTGCCTCTTCCCCCCGGGATTTATTTTGGCAGATTTGTGTTCATTTCCGCACACATGTGGCTCTGTGCTTCGGACAGAGGTGAGCCAAAGACCTGCCTTGTGTCCAGGGAGCAGAGGGTGGGATGTCCGGGGGTAGCTGACGCTCCGGTGTAAGCTCACCCCACAGCCCCAGAGGCAGCGTCGGCTCATCTGCAGATGAGCTTTGCCCATGTGGTGTCACCCATTGAAGCTGTGAATCTCAGCCACCATGACGGGCCCTGGTGTGTCCCCGGACCGCTGACTGCCCTCTCTACGAGGACAGAGCCTGCTCATCCTCATGCACGCACCAGCTGGGGTATGAATATTGCATTGGGTTCACTGAAGAGTGCTTAAATACAGCCAGAAACTGTTCGTGTCCTCAATAAGGAGGGGAAAGAAAGTCGACTGACTTCACCCGTTGATACTTGCAGGGATACAACCTGGCACCAGGCTGTACTACAAGGCGAGGGGGCAAACCAGCGAGGAGGTACCTGATGTGGCTGTCACAGCATGTCCAGAAACCGCAGGTAAAAAGCCAAACAAGGAGAGGAGCAAGAGAACTGAGACCTGCACCCGGCACAGCACCCTGTGGTCAGAGATGAGTCTCGGTGCTGCCTGTGCAGTGCAGAGCGCGCCAGGGCCATGGAGGGGGTCACGGCTGTGGACAGAGGCTGCAAACCGTGGCACCCCATGCTTGCAATAATTTTGCTATCAGGCGTGCTTCTCCTAAATTACGGACCGACGCTTTAATCAACAAGCGCCCAGCTGAAACGCAGGTTATAAAGCTCAGCATTCTCCAAGAGATCCAGAGGGAATGCTCTGTGCAGTGCTGGCACTGGGTCTCTCTGGTCAACGTGCTGTGGTGAACAGCACAAAGAAGAAAACGTCACGCTTTCTCACTTTCTTCTGGAGGCATCAACCAGGGGACGTGACCCCGAGGATCCAGGGAATTGCCCAACATAAGTAATTTCTACACAGCTTTCTGGTTAAGTGTCTCAATGCCTCCTTCTCATGAGACGAGCGTTTTTATTAACTGAGGATTTTCATTCCCACTCCTCGTGCATCTCAGTTGCCACTGCACGACGTTCTTATTCTTCTGCCATCCTCTGGGGCAAGGTGTCCCTGGCCAAGACTGGTCCCTGTGCAGCAACCTTGGTGGCACTACTGCTCAGGGAAACAATCCTGGTTCAGGCTGCTCCAAGCTCATTTTTGCAACCATGCCATTTACCTCAACAGCACATACACGCATCCATGTGAAAAAACATTTTAAAGATGTTTTCCACTACATCAAGACACAGAAGTAGTAAGCAAAGCTTAGAGAGTGAAGAAACGAACCAACACCTCTCTTGAAAACAGCTATCAACCAAGGACAAAGGATTCTCAAAGTCAGTCTTCAGCTGCTTTAACATGTTTTTGGATTTGCATGATTGTGTTAGGGAGCAAAACACTTCCTCTTTCCCTCCTGTGGTCCCCGAGAGGACGGGCTTTCATCTAAAAGGAAGGACAAGCACTCAACCTGCCAGCTCAGAGGAGGAGGGTGTCTTCACCGCCTTTAACACCAGCAGCGGACAATACACTGGCACACACACTACTTTTTTGGTGACACCATTTCAAGTGAAAGGAGGGGGAAGATGCTGACAGAAGACCAAAGCTGGAGTAGCTCTGACTTGCCTGAGACGCCTCTGGGCTGAGGCTGGACAGGCTGCTGGAGCAGAAGACAATCAGAGACACTCATCACACATCCAGCTCTAAACCAGGTTGGTCTCACTATAAAGTATTCATACGACAATATGTGTAAACATAATTCAAAACACAATACAATTCCCTTCCAACCTCATCCCTTCTGCAAGTCTGTGACTATCAGAGGATTTCTCCTCCCGCTGTGTCCCCGAGCACATCCTCCCTGTCCCTAAGGCTGGTACAGCATGAGCTGTTGTAGTGCAGGCAGTAACGGTGTTCCATGGAGGAGTAAGGGCGTGCCGGAAGGGCACACAGCATTTTTGCTTTTTAACTAAGCTACGGACCTGGCCCTGCAGCTGTGTAAAACACAATCACTAAAACAAAAACCCGGGAGCTGCCAGGACAAACGAGGCCAGCGGCTCATGCCAAATTTTTAAGAAGTTATGAACTCAATTAAGCCGCCCGATTGGGCGTGTTATGCCTTGATATCGGAGGCAACATCAGAAAGCGTCCCCGGGATTGCAGGAAGCCTCTCCCGGCAGCCAAGAGGGCTGCACGGCCCCACAATTTTCCTGCTTGCAAGTGGTTGGAAAGGTGCTTGTAGGTCCGCTGGGTCACGGAGGAGGTCCCTGATGACAGAGCATATTCTTGCTGCTTCCTAAGCCTGCTCTGGGATGGCACTGAGGCCCCTAATTAAGCGAGCAGGCACGGTGCCATGCCAGCAGATCAGCACAGTCGAGCCCCTCAGCAGCCCGTGGGCTCCCAGCCACCAGCAGGCAGCAACAGTCCAGGGTTAAGAAGACTGGATGTCTCCACTCCATCTTGGAGCTCAATTGTACAGAGGAAAAGGCAACAAACCCACATGCAGCCCGGGACGGTGACAGTCTGGCCGTAGGGCAAGAGGCAGTTCATTCCGTACTGGTCCTGCTGGGGCTGGCTGCACATGTGGGGATGTACTGGAGCCACCAAAGGACATCTGAGGACCTAAAGTCCTCCAGCCACAGAAGCATTAAAATAAAACTGACCCAACAGCTCAGGATTGCTATCCAGAGGTGTGTTTATCTCACCTGGGCCTGCGAGGAGGAGCGCTGGGATGCATTTTGTCGGTCCCTTGCTCATCACCATACCCTGGACCTGTGCTGGCACACAAATTCCCAACCAAGGCACTGAAGAACATTTGGTGCTGCAAGAGAAAAGGAGAAACATCAAGACGTACATCCTGGTGAAGCCCATCTGATGATATCTCCTCGCTCCTTGATTAACCCGCACCTCTGGAATGGCAGCTTCGTCTCGCCCGTCTCTCACTTGCTCGTTTTTTCTTGTTTTGCTTTTCCCCCATGCTCTTCCCTCCATTTAACCTGTTCACGCTGTTTTAAAGCTAGCATCAGAGAACAGATTTTAAATTAACATTTAAGCAGAAAAAAAGCTGTTCTGAAACAAACCAAAAAATTTTTAAGTAAAAAAAATTCCACTTTTCTTCATCCCCAACTACTTGCCAATTACATACTGGGCATGAATATTTTCAGTGTTCCTGAAAATATTCCTGCTTCTCCCCTAAAAATCCCCCTGGGACAAAAAAAAAACCCAAAAAACCAAAAAAACCCAACCCAACAAAACTGTCTGCTTGTATTGGTTATTTTAACATCATCTCTTTTACATTTGTAGCATTACGGGCCGCAGTGCCTGGCACACAGGAGCAGCGTTACACCACAGCTGTGGTCTGCCCCAGGAACACCTGGGGACATCCCAGCCACGTACAGACAGAACCTAAAAGGCCAGATTGGTCCAGAGCAGCTAAAACCCCAAAAGAAAACCTGCAGACCAGCTAAATCTCCCTGGACACCTTAACTTTCTTTTTGCCTGCCTCCTCCCAACACAGTGGCACATGCCTTGTGCCCCAAGGTGGCCTTTCATAGGAGCTTGGGGTACGTTTCAGCACGCGGATGCTCCTTCTTCCTCGTGGAGCTGCAGCCTTCTTTCTATATACGTTTCTCCCTCTACTAATAGCTTTTTTTATTTAAACAAATCCTCAGTTACGCATTCTAAGGACGAGCGATGATTCATGAGCAACAGATGTCGACGCCGGCGCTAACAGAGCGGCATTACTCGCTGCATAGTTTCAGGTGCCAAAATAACAACATCTATTAACCATCTCTACTGAGGCCCCAGGAACTTAAAGGTAGGTTTTACTGCTGGCATACCGAAAGGAGAAACAACAAAAAAAGCCAGTGAAGGTATCATTAATAAAACATTTACAAAATACATGCCAAAGCTTAACTTCCCCCTGATGCAGCAAATAATAGAGGAGGGTTTTTTTTTTTTCATTTTGATTTGTTTGGATTTAAAGACTATTATTATGAGACTCAAGATGCTTTTAAATCAATAAGAAATGCTTTGGTGCTCTTTATTTATTTATTTTAAGGCAATTCTAAAGGTATAATGAAAGGTTTTAATCTTATTTCAGAGATGTAATTAAAAAAATCTCAGCTTCTAAGAAGGTCAATATGGCTTGCTAAACAACATTGATTTTTGGAATATTACTGATGCACATAGTGATTTTTTTTTAAGATAGCTTCCATCCCTTCAAGAACTGTGTCAGATATAATTTGATTGGTAAATACCTACTCTAAATTAAACTGGCACAGTAATTACAGGTGCCTCATCACAAGTTATTGGAAAATTATTCAAAATGCTGAAGGAAGTCTGAGGACAACATAACAAATTTTCTTCTACTTCACATTTTGAACGAGACGTTTGTTCGCGAGGCTTATTGGGGACAGGAGGTCCTTGAATTGGAAACCCGGTCCTACTGAACTTCAGGGGACTTTGAACATTGATTTGCGCAGGAGAAGGATTTTAGCTCCGTTTTTTAAATCAGGCTCTTTTATCAAAGTGGGGGTTTCTTGTCTGCAAATTGGGGCTGATAATACGTTCTCTGTCTCGTACAGCATTACCGCACTTAATGCTTAGTAAGCGCTTTGGAAGCTGTAATTGAAAGGGTTGGGGTGTTTTAATTAATCATCATTGTATTGCTCACAGAGAATACCAAGCTTGGTGGGGGGACCACCGCTATAGATTAGCTGTCTGATAAACCTGCCCCATTGATTTCGGTTCTCCTTAGCAGGCAAAAGACTTGGGATTAGTCTTCTGCAGGGGCTGGTGTGAGGACGAGCTCGTAGCTGGTGCGGAGGGCTCGCTCGAAAGGACCGCTTGGATATCATTCAAACACCTTTAGTTTCAGCCTACTCTGGTCTACGGATGGGGACAGAGGGTCCGACTTGACTAAGCCCTGCTTTACAACCAGAACCAGCAATTTTCCAGTGGTAAGGCGACCCTGCCAACACAGGAGCCTGCCTATTGCGTCTCCGCCTCGGCCCTTTCGTCTTGTGGCTCATTTAAACAATTCCACATAATTATTCCACGGGAAATGCAGTCACGGCAGTACCTTTGAGGGGAAGGAGAGATGAAAGCATCATTGGCATCGAGGTGAGGGATTCCCAGCAGCAGAGCAGCCCTCACACAACGGGGACGTCCTGTCGGCAGCTTTCATTGAAGAATAAAACCCAGCTTTGGCTCCCTTCAGTGATCCCGTGCTGATGGATACGGATCGGAAACGGTTTTATTTACTCACGGTAAATAACATATACGGCTGCAACGATCCTGAAATAATTACCTGCCCCGGCGGATACGGCCTTCAAGAATTCTGCCTGAGAGATGAGGCCCAGCTGCTGTACACGAGCATCACCCCCCTGTTTTTGGGAGACAAGTCCGCTTTCAGCTGTCTTAGCATGACCAAGGATTACCAAGGATGCTCTATTAGCTTAAGGAGTAGACAGAAAGGGATTTGTTTCAGTGCCGCTCCTAGGTAAATTCCTGGCCATAACCCTCATTTTATAAAGTTGTTAACGAGCACTGAATCAGGCTAAAAAGCTATTCTTGTAGCTATATACAGCAAATAAGGTGCCAATTATTGCTCCAGTTTTCCAGCCGAACATAGCCGCATTGTTGGGTTTCAGTGAAGCTACGCTGACTTTTCTCTTTACATTGTTTTTTTCAGCACACGAGTGACAACAGCTCCAAAGAGAACCCCGGCACTCTGGCAAACACTTGGGTTTTGTCCTGTAAACATCTCCTGGTTGCTGTGTCTGGTGCCGGGAAATCTTCTTTGCCTGAAAAAAGCGTTCAGGAGAGAAGGGAGGTCAGGCATAGATGTGCACATGGGTCCTCTCTTCTGGGCTCCACTGGAATGTCCCTTGATGGGGACACCTGGAGTCCCCGGAGGTGGGGACTCAAACGGGGCTTTCCCAAAGGAGCACCTGACAGTGAGGATAATCCCGGGCTGATGGGCATCTGCTTACACCCTCACCCCTCCAAACACGTTTGCTTTGGAAGCCCCCATGTCCAGGGGGCTTCCTGTCCTCCCCGTGCACCCAAAAGATGCACAGCACCCTCAGCCCTCCAGAGCCCCCGTGTCACGCTGAGCCCAACCATGAGCCACCCGCAACGGACCCACCTGCACGTGAGCACCGGGGCAGCACCCACGTGGGATGGGTTTGCAGAAGCTGCTATTCCTGCAAGAAACCAATAACAGCCTTTGCTGCCAAGAGTGAAATTAAATCATCGCTCGAGACGCAGAGGAGATGAGACTGCGGGATCGCCCCAGGGCCAGTGAACCTCCGCAGACGCGCAGCTGCGTGCCGTCCCTCTCCTACATGCAGCCTCGAAGCAAGGCCTGGGGCAGAGTTTGAGTGCGGCATTTCAGAGTCAAAAATCGTCCCCCCTCTCCAGCCAAACACTGGCAAATATTAGAGAAGCATCAGAGATGATGCTTTGCTGCAAATGGAAACCACTAATAGCTGTGCGCTCTGTGAGGTTCATGAGCAGCAGATGAAGTGCATCAGAAACTAAAAAAAAAGGTAGTCCACATCGTCTAACTCCCTGCCATTCCCACAATAAATTTGAAATAACCCATATTCCACTCATACATGCATAAATATGTAATATGTAGCTTGTTATTTGGCATTTCAGCCCAATGTACAAGCACCTGACAATCTGAATGAGAGAATCTCCTCAAAGTGCCAGGCAGGAATTTAGGAGAAAAAAACACCAATATGTGGTTTTAGCTCATAGAGGGGTGGAAAGTATTGTCACAGTTTGTACAGTGCTACTTTCTGCTCATAAAAGGTGAACATTTTTAACCACCCTAAATACTAAGTCTCAACCAGAGGGACCTGGTGCACATCCCAGGGAAAAAAGATTATTCCCGTCTCACATACCAAACCGGATTCATCCTCGTTAATGGAACAGGGATGAATTAACTTTTGAATGACTTAAAGATTCGAGGAGTAACTTAGGATATGGCTGTGAGAAGCAGCACTGCATCAGACAAACGGTTTCCATGCCACCCTGAGAGACCTGCAACTACCTTTCACTGCTGCATATGCTCGAGCTCCCATTTCCCCCCAAAAAGTGCTCGGGGGCCAGGAAATTACAATCTGCATCACTCCAGCTAAGAGGTAGGGGATAACAGAGAAAGAAGGGCTTGGGGAGCAAAGCCAAGCGCTGGGTGATGCGATGGGGGCAGAGTGAGCGCGTGCAGCATTCGAGTCACCTGCACGTGCCCCCTTTCCTGGGGGGCTGGATGGAGTAGCTCTGGGGAGAAAAGAAAACAGGAGCAGCACACGAGACTGACACAGCAAGGGAAAGTAGCACTTCTGCAGGGCGAGCCTAGTCCTACGTTTATCTAGTAATTGCGCTGGTCTTTTATTCTAGCTGTTCAGCCGTTCATTCATATTGAGAACAGAGATTTCTGTCAAACAGTTTGTAGCAATTTTTTTCCCTCTCTTTTTGATAAATGAGTTCAAAGAAAACTTAATCTTTTAAAAGGCGGTTAATTCCCTAATTAAGCATTTGTCTCCCTCTCTCATCAGTAACACCAAAAACATATCAAGATAAATTACCCGTATGCAGATGCCTGGCAATGGCATCTTTTCTTCCTAAATCCCCTGGACAAATCCAGTTAACTGCAGCACGAAGTACGAGAGATAACACCTGAGCCCCCTCCCGACTTGCAGCGGGGAGCAGAGATGTCAGTTCTCTTTGCAAAGTTTTCCATCTGCTCCCTTTGATCACGGAGAGAAGACAGAGAGAGAAATATGTAGCGGAGTGGAACTGTAACTTACATCCTTGCATGAGGCTTTGCTTCCAAATTAGGGGGGAAAAAGGAGGAAAAATAAAAATAATAATAATAAAAAAAAGGGGGCCACACACCACCGGTAGAGTTCGGAGCGGCGAGCAGATGCCCCCGGCAGGGTGGAGGGATGCGGGTTTGGTGCTGGAGGAGGGAGGAGCTTGTGGTTTGAGTCTTCCCTTGTCTCAGTTTTGGTTTATAGTAGGCAGGGGTTGCTCTCGCCTTATGTACCTGATTGGGAGAAGATATGAGGCTGAATCCACACATAAGGTATCAGCATNTGCCTTATGTACCTGGTTGGGAGAAGATATGAGGCTGAATCCACACATAAGGTATCGGCATCTTTGTAGGTCGCAGGCTATCTAAGAAACCCCACCCTCATTTAATTTTGCTGCATAATTGATATGAGTGAGACGTTTCATACGAGCAGAAACAAGCCGTTTGGGTTTGAGACCTTGAGAAATGTCATGAAAAATATTCACCAGAACTGAGAGCCTGATGCTTTCGTGCGAAGGCTCCCGTCCGATCCCTCCCAGCCGGCCATTCCCAGGTCATTACTCCACGAAGGTGAAGGGAGAAGCCGCTGCACAGCACCAGGGTTTGGGGTTTCTCCGGCAAGGCAAGCGCTCAGCCCCGTGGAGGCTCTTTCTGCATCTCCTAACCCTCAAGCGGCCCTCCGCATACCTTGCAGCGGCCAGAGAAGGCCACCCCGGGCACTAGTAACATCCCTCAAATGCCCCATCCCCGCTCACTGCATCAGGGCAACGTGCTTGCTTTGCCATCACGAAGCTGAGCGCTGTGCGCGGGGTCCTGGATTGCCAGGGAAACACGCTGACATCAGCCTGAAAATCCTTCCCAGCAACATTTTTATATCCCAAGCCATGTTTTCATTTAGCACCAAGAACCGACCCCCCTCCCAGCCACCTTTCCCCACTGCAGAAGCCAAAGTTCAGCCAAAAGACCATGAGATACAGCTACACAACAGAGGAAACAACACAAAGGAGCAACACCATAGTCGGTGAATACTCTTTAATTATTCCAACGAAAGAGACAAAAAGCACATACCAGCTGACACTTGGCCGCGTTTCCACTGTACTAACTGGCTGCAATTAATGAGACAGCGGCACTGAAGCTAGAAAGAACCCAAGCCAGAAAGAAACCTCCCTGATTAATTAAAAATTACGAGAAACCCAGAAGAAAATCTCCCCCCACTCCTTCCACTCTGCAGCCAGCCTCAGAAAATCTTGCCAGGAAAGAGGCAGGAGAAATCTGAAAGGAAAACAAGCCCCAAAATTCAAAGTGATGCTTCAAAACCGGCCGGAGAACTTGCAGGTTGTCCATCAACCTCATGCAGATCATAAAACCCAGTGGCAGGTGGCCAGTGATGGCCTGAAAATGAATAGCACATCTGCGCTGTTAACATCATAGGAGACAACTTGCATAGATTTATGCTCTGCTAATGCTCGTAAGGTGTTGCAAAGCAGTGAGGATAGATAATACCTTTGATGAGCCAAGAGCTGGAGCAGGGCGGAACCTGCACCGAGAGTAGGGAGAAGCGGCACGCAGCCAGCGTAGCTTCCCGGCTTCAGCAAAACTCTCGCCCTCCAAGAAGCAAACCCTCGGCCGGGAGCTGGGGATGAGCAGCCTTAGCTCAACTCTGGTCCTTATCTGGGCCTTTACTGAATCAAACCCCAAAAGAACCATAAACCAGAAAGGAACGTAACATAAATGGGATTGAACTGCCACAAAAACTGCCTCCAAGAAAATATTTGGGTCTGATCCAAGGCTCAGCAGTCAGTGGTCATCTTTTCACCGTTTCTAATGGCCTTTGGATCTGATCACTGTATAACATATCTTGTTCATTTCTTGCCAACATAGAAAGCTATAAAAAAGCCAAGAGAAATCCATTAGTTTTAGACAACAATAGGGCGATAATGCTTACGGACTTCACAGCTGTTGTGGAGACTAGTAGTATTTTCAGTGCTTTAAAAGACATAAACCCCGTTTTAAACACAAAGTACTTTCAGTAAAAATACCCAGACATCAGAAATAATTTGCACTTGCATTACTCTAACCTCTTTCAGCTCAAACGTTAAAGTCCCAACCTCCTTAGTACGTCAGATTCACACAGGACTCATACAGACATATATATGAGAATACATATGTATAAAAATACACATATTACAAAAGAAACTAAAATCCTAGCCAACTAGTCAAACCTCTCTTGTATTAAAAGAAAATGGCTTGAGTCCCTCCTCAATTTGCACTAGTACAAACGTAGGTACTAATCGCCCACTCATTGAGCGAGCCCTGATTGCATATTGAGCGTGTCTCATTGCCTGTCCTGGGATACCCATGTCACCCAAATTTAGGTCCATGTGTGTGCATCGGGAAGGCATCCAGATGGNGGGGATACTCATGTCACACAAATTTAGGTCCATGTGTGTGCATCGGGAAAGCATCCAGATGGGAGCAGAACTAAACAGTGGTTTCGTCTCCTGCCTTTTTCCTCTTTCATAGCGTTGGCACTGCCACACAGCCTCACAGCTCTGTGCTCGGGAAGACAGAGAAGAGCAGTTTGGGGTGCAGCAGGAACACAAGAAGGGTAACCACCCATCGCTGGGTCACTTCAGCTCACGCAGCTGTTGTCATGCACAAAGAAGCTCTGCAAGGGGGATATACAATGTATGCGTTGGCTGATGTACACCTCAGAGAGGTAAAACTAAAGGGTTACTAAGGTAAGCATTAACGCGCCCATCGCCTGCAGTGAGACGCCCTGCAAACCTTCGGCAGCGGGAGATCTCCAGGCTGGTGAGGCAGCAGATCTGGAGCATGGCACTATTGACTTGCTTCACCTGCAGTCTGCGGTGCAAGAGCTCTGGTCGCCACGGAAATGGTGGACCAGTGAGTCAGAATTCATCCCCTGTATGGTTTGACTATGCAGTGCACTTTCACTCGGTACGCACCACTTCAGCTTACCCCATCTATTTTATTAACAGAATTAGTATAAAGATTTACACAATCTTTAGAAGTCTTTCTGCCATAAACTTAATTTGCCTTCTGTGTCACTCATGGGAAATCAAGGACTGAGATAATCAATGAAGTTCACAGGAGTTCCCGAATCAAAAAAAGTCTTGAGAGAACAGAGTTTCTGTGTCAGGGTGCACTCAGGTGTTAATTCAGGCAAATGCATTATTTTCTTCAACCCTGCTAACCCACACGCTCGGTGATAATAACCTTCATGTTAGATTGCTTTGACCCATCACCACTGTTCAGGATTTGGAGAACGATAGATTCCAGTCCTGGCTTTTTGCCACATCAAATAAAATGAAAAAGCAATTTATACAGCCTCTTGGAGGAAAATGACAGCGCTCAAAGGAAAGGTGCTCAAGATAAAATTTAATTTAGGTGTGATGAGCTTCACACATCTCTCCTGGGTAAATCAGTCAATGAAGTTTCCATCTCATCCATTACATGGGTTAGACTATTTTAAACTTTTTTAAAAAAACTCTTACAGAGCAGGCCAGGAGATAAGATCAAAGGTATTAATAAAGATGGTTAAAACAAGGCAACAACTAAAAGAATTGTAAGGTATCATCAGAGGGAATCCGTACCATAGACCAACCCAGATTTCTGAAGAGCTGAGAGGTGCCGTTGATGCAATGGAGCTGGAGGTGGCTCCTTCCCCACCCTTGGCATCTGCTCCCCTTCTGCTACTCTCTGCTGGACGCCACTTGATGCTTTCGCAGCCTTCATCAGCTTGGTGCAGCAGCGTTTCACATAACTGTGGGATCTGGAAGCAAACGTGCACAACAGGCATGTGGGGAACAGGCCAGATTTGCATAAGAAGGTACCTAAACCCAAGGTGAAGCAGTAACTATATCTCTCGTATTTATATATGATGCAAAGATACTGCTGTCAGCTGCAGGCTTTATATACTAAAGCACTTCTGGTCGACGCATGGACAGTGGCCAACTCTGCGCGGGAGAAAGGACATAAAATGCATGGGGTAAAATGACAACAGACACCATTAACACCTCCTTCCTCAGGGCTGGAGCAGTAGAATACGAATAAAACCTATTTTGTGTGTATTTAGGTCCCCATCCACNCTCCAACACGAATGCTGCCTTTCCTCAGTGTGAAGTTCAGTGTATAGCTGTATCCTTACAGGGACCAGTGTCTTAACAGGGGGGAGGAAAAAAGGCATCCCAGCAAAGCCCACTTGTGATTACTGCTGCCAGAGGTGGCCCATGTAAAATGTTTTCTCAGCTAATAAATCTTTCCCTGCAACAAAATGCCTCGAGAGCGCAGAAGCAAAACAGCAATTTGACCCTGTCATGATCCTCCATGGCAGTAAGAGATGGTAAAACATGAGGTGCTACCTCGTTCTTCACCTCTCACCGTCTCCTCCGCCCACAGGGGACTCCGCAGCTTCCCTGGATGTGGAGCCCAAGTTAAGGTCTGCCTGGGCAGGATGAGTAATTAACGGTAAGCGCTTAGTGCAAACATGCCCGTGCATTGGGCATTAATCAATCAGCTCCCTGCTCTCTCATTGCAACATTGGCTGGGGTTTTCCCTCTTTGTATAAACGCAAGGCCGA
>RSEF01000003.1:6358546-6377159 GCA_003993805.1 Himantopus leucocephalus
TGGGAAGTATCGTGACATCTGGCACCTAAGCACTTGCCTAACGGAAGGAATGTTTAGCCCAAGCCCTTCCCCTGTCCCTCAACACCAGGACATGTTTTTTCCAGGTGGTGCTGCAGTGCAGCACACAGGAAAGCTCTCCGGTCCCCGATTTAACCGCTCTGTTAATTCCCATCTCATCAAGGCTGTCACCAATGTGGTACCTGCTGTTGCGTCCTTTTTCCAGGCGCTGCATCGCACTGCCGGCTCTGTGCCTACACGATGATGGCAGCGCTGGGAAGGCTTCTGGGCTTCTCCTTCCACCTCACACAGGTAGAGCAAATCCATAGCTCATTCCTTTCAGGGCAATCAGGGAAGGCATTTCCACTTGGGAAACGCTCACGGAATTACACAGCCCCTGATGGGGCAATGCACGCGGCACCCTGAATAGATAATAAATTACACTGGAGGAAAGAGAGAGGCTGCTCAGGCGTATGGGCTTTTCCTTTTCAAAATCAAGGGGATTCCAGTATTAAAACAAAAAAAAACCCAATGAAATCAAGAAAAACCCGAGGACAGCAATGGTAACTAATGCCCGCTGAGCCCCTCTGGGCTGTGCGGATGACACCCAGGAGCTAAGAGATGCCCGAGTCACCTGCAAAAAAGCCACCCGAGCGAAAAGCACCGACAGGGACCAAAAGCAAAGATGTTTGGCCCAAGAGGAATAAGACGCAAGCTACAGGCTTCCCTTGAGAAAGGATACCAACGGCTAAATCCTCCGTTTTCAATTTGACATCCCAACTTCCACGCGAGAGCATGTCCAGAAAAACACCACGCTGGACTTGGAGCAAGGGGCCGCAGAAGCCCACGACGTCCACTTTTTAGCTCTGGACATTACTGCGCGACAGCGAGCAGCAGCAGGGGAGGTATAAGGAGATGGCATAACGCTTGTTTGCAGAACTTTTATTGCTAATTGACATTTCTGCAGAGGTCCCCAGACAGTCGCAGGCAGCGCTGGTTGGCCGGGCCATGGGAAGCAGTCTAACACCACGTCCTGCGTGGTACCCAAGTGGGGGCCGTATTTCTGACAGAGACTCCAGCAAACAAGTAACGGGTATAAACGTGCCTAAACGTGCTAAATCTGAGCAAAAGCACTTGCAGCCAATCTTTGTTCAAACAATAGGATTGTCTCGCAAATTGCGTACCTCTTATAATTTCCACATTTGTCGTGAGATGAGCTAAATCCCTCAGGGACCATCAAAGCATCTCATTTAAGAAATATCAAGGTATACAAAGGAAAGCTTTCCTTTCAACCAGCGAGAATGGCTCCAGAAGCTCATGAAGGGCTTTTTCTTGTTTTGTTATTCTCCGCGTTTAGCTCATCCATCTAGGGAAGTAACAAGGTGTGAAGATAAACTTTGCGATCGCAGAGGAACGTTGCTAATGATTTCCCTTTCAACCGCTTGCTCAGCTTTACCTTTGCTAGAAAGGATTACCTGTTGCTGACAAAAGGTGTCATCTCCACTCAGATTAATTGCACTCACATTAATTACTGGCATGGACCAAGGCTGACTATGTGTTACATTATTTCAACACATTAAACGTAACAAGGTTTAAGTAGAGCTTGCTGTAATGGGACAGCACGTGGCTCTTCCAGTTAGATGTAGAATCGCTGACCCCGTTATCCACAACCAAATAATCCTTTTAGTGTGACTCGAACCATGATGGTCTGGTTTTCAAGCCTTTTCTCCCTCATTACTTCTTCTCCCTTTATGTCTGCTTTTCCTCCCCTCCATCATGGTACAGCACGGCACGTTGCCCTGAGCTTTATTAGGTGACTTGTGGCAGCCCATTTCCCAGCTAAGAGCCCTGCAGGAGCAACACTCCGCTCCGCTGAAATTGCATCCCCTAAAATAAGCCACTTTCAGGATTATATTTCCCCACAGCACGCAGCGAGTGCCTCAGACTCTATAAAACATCCGAGCGCCGCTGACTTCAACCGAGCCCCGGCAGCAGGCAGGGGTTGAGGATCTGAGCCAGCCTTGGCTGTCCTGAAGATTTTGCCGATGCAAGGAGGACAACGAACCTGTCCAGCTACCGAAGTGTCCAAGCAAATCCCTGTATGCTGTGCTGGCTGCAGCCTTCAGCTGACACCAGCTACCTTAGGGAGGACGAGCCAGCGCCACGCCAAGAGGTCGGCGACCACAATTTGGCCTTGGAGGCTTCCTAACGCTGGAGTTGGGGTTAGCACTAACTGCCCCATCGGTAAATTTTTACTTGGTTCAGCACCTCCTTAATTAGCTATGAAAGAACATGGCGAGTGGAGATAAGAAATCTAAGAGAACCTGTACCTTAAACATTTCACTCTATCTGTAGCCAAACTCGACACTGCAGTGATGTTGCAGGAGTTCACTTGCCACCAGCCCGCGGGAGCGTGCCGAGCCAAAGCCCGGCAGGAGATTCTCCCCTTCCCAGCAAGGCTCAACCCGGAGATCAGAGGAGCAGAGAGGAGGAATGTGCTTCCCTCGCCTCCAGCTGCGCTCTTGCAGAGAGAGGCACAGCACCACCGAGCCCGGCCAAAGCTCCTCACAGGCTAAATCAGCAGCCCTCAGCCCAAGAGCAGTGCTCACGGAGGGCTTTAAAAGGACTTTTTCCACTAAAACTGAGCTCGATGCTCGGTAGGACAAAGCCGAGAGCTGCGTTCATGGCAGGCGGAATACCTTGCAAAGAGGGAGCTTGTAAACTTAAATGATTTCTCATGCAGCCACAGGGCAAGACACAGGGATTAGACCAAACAACTTGGCATTTTCTCTCCTCATCTTTCTCTACCGTAATGACTCATTAACTCGCAGTGCCAAAAGTACAGCCGGCCTTTGTCAGACACCCTGCGGCGACCCTGCCTCTGGCCGCGTCCCGGCCAGCCTCACCATCGGGAGCTGAGCACCAGACGGCCGCGCGGCTGCTCTGCAGAGCCACAGACTCCAAACACAACCATGGGGCGCTCACACTCATGGTTCTGAGCAAAGCCCATCCAGACACACAGCTCCTCCTCTCCTGGGACCGGTCCTGGAGGCTAGTTAATAAATCAAAGAGCCAAGCCCACCGTCTTCAGGCAGGGCTCACGAAGGCAAAGCTCTCTTACAGGTGTTCCTCCAAACAAACCCTATGTGCTGAAAGGTCTGGGGCATCTCACAAGTACAACCCACCCCAAGCCCTCAGGAGAAGACAACCATGGGGCTGAAGGAAGCCGGCAGGATCCGCTCCGCACCCTCCGTGATCCCACACGAGCCTCTTCCCTCGGGCTGCCACCACAAGCCCAAAAAACCCAAACCCCGCAACACCCAACCCGGTATAACTCAGCCGCTTCGTGACGGCCACGTAGCCTCGTTACGAAGGGGTTTGTCAATATGCCGGTAAGCGGCAAGAAGGTTAAATTAGTTCAGTTCATACATATTTAAGTACCACAACCTGCATTATCAAGCTCCGGCTCAAAATATTTGTAATGGCACAATTAGCCTCAGGCACGTTATCTCACCAGTATCAGCAACTGTATGTATTTATTTACAAATGACACAGGGGGGAATTAAATGTTGCCGTCGCTGCTGTCAGGGAAACAATCTACTTCTAAATTTTTAATTTTTTAATTTAAAATGTTGTATTCTAAGCAGGGATAGTCATTAAAATTGTATGAGGAAAAGGGCGGGGGGAAAAAAACCCCTGGTGTATCTACCTATGGTGGAATTGACGTACACTGTAATTACAGCAGGTTACAGAGGGAAAAAAATGTAGCTTTCATGTGAGACCACAGTTATGAATGTTTCTGCACATTACTTATGATTACTGTTGCTTAAGAAGGAGAAAATAATTTATTCTGCATGTGTAAATCCTCGGCAAAAACTGCAGGTTGGAATACATAATTTACCTTGCGTACTGCAATTTTTATGTAAATACTAGGATCATCACCATAAAAACGGTCGCTCAGTAGAGGTAGATTTATAATGATATAAATGATAATTTGTGTAGTTGAATTTAATAACTAATATCCTAATTTAGTACTTTCACAGAATTGGTGGTACTGGGAACGCGCTCTCCTTGAACAAATAACTTCTAAAGCCTCCGCGGTAGAGATGGACTATCGGCTCTGTTGGGAAAACTGCTGCAGCATCACGTCAAGGCTTTTCTGTAGAAGAAATACCAGGCGACGGCAAGAGGAAAACAGCACATTTTGAATAACATACGGCGAGACTGCCAGTCTTCAGCCTTGCGGACCTTAGATTTACTTGTAATCAGCGTTTCACCAAGGAAGAAATAATACATGTAAATCTTTTCTGAGCCCACTCCTCCGAATACGTGAGTGCCTGAAGATTTACCGTCCTCTGCCAATCCAAACTCACTGCCCCATTCACTGCCCATCTCCCTGTTACGTCACATTCATGTTTTGCTTTTGAAATTCCTGGTTTGTGCGGCGATGCCGTGTTCCCAGTCCATATCCGAGCAGTGTGGGGAATGAGCCGAATCGCTGCGGGAAGCTGGGAGCAGGGGCGGGCAGCACTCGTCACAGGGACGCCCGCTCCCTTGGGGTCCTCCTCGCCGCCTGGCCACGGCTCTCGCTCCCACCCCACACGCCACGGGGAAGGAGCATTTGGTGATGGAGTCAGATGGGAAAGCTTGGGATTTTTTGTTCCCTGGCCTATTTGCGTTACCTGAGCTAATAGCTGGCGAGGAAGGGCTCTCCCGGGTACCCCACGCGTCTGCAGAAATCCTGGCTTTGATTTCTCAAACGTGCGAACCATCTGTCGGCAGCTCCAGCGCTGGGAGCAGGGGCGGCGGGATGCCTTGGAGCCCCTCCTCCGCTCTCGTGTCCTGGCGGGGCCCTCCGGAGCATTCACATGGCTTCACCGAAAGCAGCGCCCACGCTCATCCCGGCAGTCCCACGTACACGCGGTCACACAGCTGGACTGGCTCTCGAAGGGGGAAAACGTGCCCGGAGCCAGGAGATTTGCGGGACAGCTTGGCCAAACCCAACAGCCCTCCCGCAGGCAGCCACTCCAGGCCAGTTTGCCCAGTGCGCTCCAGCCCTCGCGGTGCCACGGGTACCACAGGCACCATCCCAGCACAGCTGCACTGGGATTAGAAACCCGGAGGAATTTTTTAGAATGAGCAGTTGTTTTTGCCCCAAGGCCTGCTAACATGGGATGCATCTCTCTTTAATTACTGCTGGTTTCCACTCCCAGGCCCTTTATTCGTTTTTCGTTACAGCTGTGAAGTTGTTTGGTTTTCTCCCAAGTCTATCCCTGAATAAAAGACCTAATAACACCAGTTCTTGGACATTTTTGTGGCGGGGTTAGTAAGTCACAGCGCTAGCTGTGATTCTGTAGATTAAAGCTGAGGACATTAAATAGCGGCTAATGGGTTAACCCCTTGGTGTCAATAGGTTCCCAGCCTCAGTGACTTCCATTTGATAGAGCGGGAAAATCCTTGACATTTTGCACCAAGGGGTTAATTTGAAAAGGGATGAGGGTTCAGTTTCAGTTACAGGCTTAGGTTTAATAATAAGGGAATGAAAAATTTAGGTTACCTGGAGACCAACCAGAGTGTAAAATTGTCCTTGAAGGTGCATTTCTATGTGAAGGTGAGAACAGGGGGGGTTTGAACATCATAAAGCTGGAGGAACAGAGAGGAAATACACAAACAAATGGGTACTTCAGCTTGCTTTTTTTTTTTTTTTTTTTNCTGGCAATATCTAACAGGACAGTAAACAAATTACACCAAGCGAGTGAAAAAGGATCAACACAACATGTGCATTTAATCTCCAAAACAACCGCAACTGAAACGTGATTTACTTTAAAGAGGGCTTGGAGAAAGGAACCAGAGGAACTGAATGTCGCTGGAAACCCACAGAGAAACCACAGAGCAGCTCCTTCGCCATGACTTGTGGGACGTCGTAGGAAGTAATCAGGGAGTCCTGAGCTTTGCCAGGCAGGTTAACCTGGGGAAGGGGTGTTAGACGTAGCTCTTGAGGCGCCCAAGGGGCACCAACACCCTTCTCGGTCCCCTTCTGCCTCTACCCTCTTGCCACCACTAGTTTCTTGAATGGGCATCTATCACCAGAAGAAAAGTTTCCACCTGAACAGTGAATATTGGCAAGAGCGCAGACAGATCACAGGCTCACAAAACAAATTAGTTATTTTAAGTTCAGTGTATCCCCAAGGAAAGAGATACTGACCATGAAATTTCCAGCAGAGAGCTCTGTGCAGCCTCAGTAACCACAGCCCAACCTCTCCTACCTGGGTAATAAAATCACTCAACCCAAGAAAGTCCCATTCTCACTGATTTTCCAGAATACGATCAAGGCAGTCTGATTTTCCGGCCTTGTCAAGTTCTTGCTGGAAAGGTACTACAACAGCCTTCATAATGGTACAGTGAAAATTATTACATGCCTTTTGTCCTGCAACGTGCAGGATGCCAGACGGGTGGGTAAGAAAACCGCCAAAACTTGCCCCGTAAAAATCTCGTCCCGAATTTAAAGGCCGGACTACTCACTACGACTTTCAAACGCCACCCTTGATTTAATTCACGCAGAACGAAACGCATGTTGCGAATACACCCTTAGCAGGGTCCCAGTTAAGACTGGGAAGCCCGCAGCATTTCTGACTGCCGCACTAAAACCTTGCTCCGCCACTGCAGGAGAACGAGGGAAGTGAAACCCTCCGGCATACGAGATGAGCTGTGCCGAAGGATGCTCTCATTTGCTGGCAGGCTTGCCACATTTGAGCAATTCTGGTTCCGCTCAGCAGATAATGCTATGCAAACGTTATTGTTACCACAGATTAAGAAAATTGGGATATGTGTGGTTTTAGAACAAGCACTTGTTTTTTGTTTGTGGGTTTTTTTTTTTTAAATTTTCTTGCTTTTTTTTTGGCATACTTCCATTCTCCATTGCTTTTCCTAACAACACCCAGTGCTCCTCGCACAACAGATAAAGCCAAAGTCTGGCATATAATTAAGATGTTAAGAGGTAACTTCATCTGGACACATAAACCTGAGCACCTGCTTACGAAAGCAGGTGCCAGAATCAATACGCTCGGGCAGACTGGAAGCTTGTCCAAGAGTCTGATTTCACACGCTGTTGAGCAACCTTTTTTCGTGTCGGAGCACAGAGGGCGTCTGCCGTACCTCCTGGAAGCTCTTGCTTCCCAGAACTGGCTATTTCTTTTATCCACACTGCACTAATGAACGTTCCCAAGCTCAAAATTGGACCGATTTGAATACAGGACAAACTGAGATATGTATCTAATTGCTCACACAGTCTCATGTTAACCTTTCAGAGAGCTGTATTGCTCCTACGTTGTCCAGCACTTCCCCTGTTGCTCAGCTGCTAAAATGATGAGAATTAGAGATTGTTACGGGTGGAAACGTGCCACGGCTTGTTCTTTCAGGCTTGGCTCCTGTTGGACTCAATGGGAACAACAGGTGATTTGATACACAGATGGTTTCGGTTTCCACAGAACAATTCTTGAAGCTCTCATTAGTAGTATGCTCATTTGCACTATGAAAAGGGGTCATTTCCAACCCATGGATCTCCCAGCTATCCACGTTAGGGAATAAAAGACAACCGTGATACAGAAGTCCTGAAAACACACTGAGATTTCCCAGGTCACACAATAATAATAATAATAATAGTGTCCTCCCCCCCTCCCCCCCCCCCCCCCNCCCCCCCATTTTTGAGATTCTGATTTCTGCTGTAATTCACAATAGCAAAGAGCAAGAACACTGATTTTTGCAGAACGCAACTAAAACCTGGTTTTAATCCGCAACCTCCAATCCATATCCTGAGGAAAGAGAAAAACAGCTTACCAGAGAGGCAACCCCTGTCCCAAGGCGACATTAAAATGGGTTAACGTGAAGAAAATACGCTGTTGGGCAAGGATGGTGACAAAAGGCAGAGTCCCACAAAGAACTCCTGACCTAAACAAGGAGGTATCATTAAGTAGAAGGCTCCCTCTCCTCGAACACATTGTTTGAAGAAAGGCTCATGTCAAATGTTAATTACAATGGAAAAGAATATAGGAACGATCATGAAAAAGTACAATAATGCCCCAAAAAGCTGCAGCATGCGAGACCTTTGAAGGCTCAGAAGTTCAAAATATGTAAAAAGATCAAAAACTCGTGTTCCACTTTGCTAGATCAGAAGATGAGGAGATAACTACCTCTTTTCAAATAATAAAGGGGTTTCTTTTTCCTCAACTCTTCCCAGCACATTCTTCTAAACCGTCTGTAAAACAAGAAAACAGAGGGGAAATAATCGAAAAACTTACCAAAGATGAGAACGAGCCATTTGGACAAAACCGTTACGAGGAGATAGAGGAAGCAATCAAAAGAAACCGAGAAGGACTTTGAAAAAGTCTGTGGGCTTTTTTTTCTTAGACCTATTTCTTTTTCTAAGATGAATTTCTTAAAAACAACAGCAAAAACGCTGCCGAAACTCTATGTGAGTGCTACAGGGAGCTGACACTTCAGCTGTCAGCGTGACACTGGAGAAAAATGTCGGCGTTGATAAAGAAAATAAAATTAAAAAGAAGAAAACAGAAACTCCCGTTCTGCTCTAGCGGCTTTTGCTGAGACACAAGGCTAAAGCCTCTCGTCCAAAATCTTGCCTCCATTTTATCAAACGTTAACGTAATCCCTTAATAAGGCTTTCCCACACCCCCACTCCTTTTAAAACTGTTTTAAACTCAATCTCAAGAAGACAAAAGAACTATATCTTTTGTGCTATGGTATTCTTGTTCAGTTGGACCAGCTCTTCAACTGATTTAACGCCGCAGACAGGACAGCGTCATGGAAGTTTACTTATTTCCCCCCAAAAAGCATATTCAGGTCGCAGCTCGCTTTTTCCTACGTGTTTTGGTTTTGGGTTTCTTTTCTGGTCAACTTTGTTGTCATTGTTTTGACAAAAGCGCATCCACAAGAACATTGCGGTCTGCAACCAATTATAACAAAACACTCTTAAAATAATAAAACAACAATAAAAAAATGTGGCAGGATCTATCAAAAATTCCCTTCATATGTCTGCCGAGAAAATATATCTGGACTTCACCCCTCTAACTGGGTCTCGGGGCCTACGCAACTCCTTGGATCTTTAATTGCTCTCGAAGTCTTCCCTGCAAAGGAACATCTTCTATTTCCCACGATGAGGTTTGGAAGCCAACAAATTTTTGCTTTTCAGCTTATCAAACGTGGGTTGTGCTTGGTGGGCTTTTTTTTTTCCAGGATCTGAAGAAACACAGAGAAAACAAACCTGGAGTGGACATAAGAATTTTGCAAAGTAAAAAAAATAAAATTCATTTCTTCCAATTTTGGGGCTTTGGTGAGCCGGCAGCATATAAAATTTCAAGATTTATCACAGTCTAGTACAAACATATTTCCTCTTCTCGTATACAGGAGAGGTCGCATGGACAGTTAATAGGAAATTCCACAATAGCTTTTAAAGGATCACTGATTAAACTGGAAAGATTGGGTCCGATTGCCTGGAGCAACACATTTAGTGTCCCACTTTTTTCTTTTTTTTTTTTTTTTTTTTTTTTCTTTTTTTTTTTCCTTATTTTTTTAANGCAAAAAACTTAAAGTAACCAGCCAAGCTCTTCACAGGTAGGTTTTTCCCCCCTCACAGTTTTAGGGCAGTTCTGAAGACTCTCATCTCTAACATCATCTCCAACAGCGACAGGTGAGCACCGGTTTTAGGACGGACCCTGTGCGCTCTCGTGACAGGGCAGCGCGTGGAGCAAGGGAACCGCCGGGAGCCATTTAACAGCCGGGCTTTGGGGGCTTCTCTACCTCTTTGCTATGTGAAGCAGCATATTCAGAGGATAAGCGCTTCCAGTTAAAGGCGTGAGGGGTCAAGGCCAACAAGTAGGCTTTGCCCGGAGGTTTTTTTTTGCATCTTCACCAAGTTATTGTGCAGAAAAATAGCCCAGCACCATCTCCAGTGTGCCTTTTGGCCTTTTTTGTGCATCCCTATTGATGAGAAACTGCTGTAGGGTCAGCAAGGATATGAGCCAAGTGGTTTGGTGACTTAAATGGAGGCACAACTTCAGTTACACGGGTGGGAACGACGGCCCCCAGTTCAGTAAAGCACTTAAACACAAACTCTGCTTGAAATATAAATAGTCCTGATACAGAAGTTAAGGTTTTGCTTAAGGACTTCGCTGATGTGAAGTCCAATTACAGAGGGATTTTGGGGAAAAAAAAAAAAAAAAAAAAANNNNGGAAAAAAAAAAAAAAAGTCTCCAGAGCCCTGGAGATGACTTTCACAATGTTTTTGAAAGTACCAATATTTTAAAAATAAAACGAACGGAGAATTTTAGAGCCTGAGGATATCTTTACAGAAATGCAGTTTCAACGTCTTGAATATGGCTAATGATTTCGACATGCATCTCAGCTTCTATTGAAAGCTTCTTACGGACTCTGGGTTTAAAGACTGTAGGTTATAAAGAGCAATCATATTTTTCACTGATGAAATTATTAAAAGGTGCCTCTTAGTCCAGCCTAAGCTTGCAGTCATTGATTAAACTCTGGGTACCACTGAAGGATACAGAAGGTGGTGGGAAAAGCTGGCAGCCTGGGGTTGCGGTCCTAATTGCATGCTTACACTGGCGTTTCTGTAGCTTTTAACTTGATGACATTTTAAATGGAGTGATTAATCGGCCTTTACTTTGTTATTTGCAATGTACACATTTAACGCTGCAGGCCAGATAAACTAGCCAACATAAATTAGCCACCTTATTGGCAGGTTTATACCACTAGAGCATCTGGTCCTCCCTGAATTAATTTGTACTGCAGACAGGAACCGAGTACGAGTCGTCTTTTAAATTCATGTGAAAAAATACAAACATTCATATTTTTCACTTGACTTAACTCTCTGTCTAGTTGCGTTTTTCTTATACACATTCTCCAAATCCGAAGTGACACGAAGCGTGGCACTTACCTCTGGGAGTCCTGCGCGCTCAACCCTGCCCGCAGACTAGCGTTTGCCACGCCGCACGACAGAGTTTCGCTCCCCAGGCTCTGTGCCGCTTGCCACGGGGAAGCGCTTGGCACCACCGCTGTTCTTTATCATATTACGCTGCAACGAGGCAGGAGGGGAAGCGGGCCAAGGGGGAAGGTCAGACAGAAAAGACTTTCTGGTTTTAAAGTGAGATTTAGGGTCAAAGCTGCCAGGACACTACGAAAACCAGCAGTACCGTGCCCAGTCTCCGCCTCGGAAGCGTTCACACGGGTCACGAGGGTAAATACAGCCAAGTGAAGTTACCAACCTCCCATTAACGTGTGCAGCAACATCAAACTCCGGTTCCTCAGCTCACCGTAGGAACCCAGCGAGCACCCAACCTCCGCTTTCTGATTCGGGAAGCACGAGCAAAGCCAACCGGCGGTGAAGGGAGGGAGGACACGGCCTCCGGGGCAGCGGGACGATACATGCAGAGAAGGGCCCTGGGAGAGATCGCAGGGGTACAACGCAGGCACAGGGCACGGTAAGGATCAGGAGGTCAGGTCCCACAGGTGAAGTCAGCAGTCCAGTGCAGAATTGCATGAGGGAGACTGGGAACGGCTGGGACACGGTGCAAAACCAGTTTGGGAATCAACAGGTTGGATCGGAATGCTTAGCTTCAAAACCTGGCTCCCAACGGAAGGTATTAAGACGCCCAAGTGAGACAGTCAGATACAGCCAGACACATGCGAAGACACTACAGCCTACCCTGCTGATAACAGGGCTCCAGTGGTTTAGAAATTTTACCCTCACTTTTGTTTTCACTGAAATGAATCAAAATAATAAAAATGTTCTCAAAATTTAAATTATCCATGCTAATAATATTTCTTCTTTTTTCTTCTTCCCTTTTTTTTTTTTTAATTTCCAATTAGAAACGCTTACTGTAGCAGTCTAGGCTTAGTAATGGAACCCAATTATCTTTATACATCATATTAAATGTAAAACATTAGTGTTCCTATAATTTAGGTCATGAAATAAAAATGTCACCGGTGTTGTTCCTTTAGGTTTTAATAATAATTTTCTACAACGTGAAATAGTTTGATGACCAAGACCTACTGGTGGTCAATGATGGCAACTCACAAATAACGCTTCACGCTCCTAACAAACGCCACACAAAACTTACCTTTCATTATGCATTTTAATAACAGGGAGTTGTTCAATTCTGATTTTTATACAACCAATTATACATTAACATGTACACATACTCAATTCCAGTCACAGTGTATATATATTTTTGGATGCGCAGCAATATAAAATGACTTCAACCTGTATATACATGTGCAAGTCTGAATGAGTCCTGAGCAATTTTAAAGTACTATTAGTCAAATCCCGTAAATTTTAACAGATGCAAATAAAACTCAGGTTTTACAGTGTTATGCTATTATGAAGAAGCTATTTTTCAAAAAAAAAAAAAAAAAAAAATNAAATATAGCACTTTGCATTAGCTTTATGCATAGCTCAGAGCTCTGTACAGTGCACAGTATCCACTTACAGTCTGGGTAATTAGAAAACCTGAAAAGATGCTGACCGCATTCTTCAGTAACTATTGCTTCCTCTGCTTCTTAATTAATGGCGAGTGATTCGTTCTGCTTCAAAACAACCAAGTGTGGAAGACTTCTACAGAGTTTAAATTGTATTCTTTCTGCTGCATATGTTTTTATAAACATTCAAGCTGCCCAGGCCCTTTAATTCTTCGGAGGAAAACTACACAGTTATACAGTCAAAGAGTTAAAATGTGTGTCCGGGAGGGGAAAAAAGAAACAACGGTGGAGTATGAGGATTACCTTAAACGCCACAGTGTGCCGTAAGGAAACAAAATTGGAAATGTTCTTTAAGGAACAGCTTAGACAGAAACTGAAAGGCTGCTCAGAAACCCTCTGTGAGCATGGCACACCACCGCAGTAAACACGAGATGCTCTCGCACCACCAGAACAAATTGTCTGAGCGAACGGGAAGGAAGCACTCCCGCTAAGGAGCGGATCCAAACACAGCACGAGAGTCAGAATCTTTGTACTGTATTAACAGAGCAACTTACACCAAAAACGTCTGTATACCCCACGCCAGGCAAATGCAGGCACTAATAGGAGAGCTGGTAAAGGACACAGGCGAGCGCTGGGGTGCAGCTGTCTTTAACTGGAGTAGTTTGGATGCACCTTCCCAGGGACGGAGGAAGATAGCTTTTTTTTCTTCCCTCCGTTTCTCTCGCACCACAAAAGTGAAGGCACGACTCCGACTGTTCTCCTCCGGCAGAAGGGTCCTGGCTCAAAAGTTAGCTAGTCCCGTGGCTGCTATAGTCAAAAACGCCTTTCCTGAAGAAGGGTGAGAATTCGCAGATGGTGTGTTTTGACAGAGTTAGCCCCACTTTATCAATGTGCAGCGGAGACGATGGAGATTTCAGCATCGCAGAGAAAAAGCTCCTGAGGTATTTCTGTGGAACGAAATGCAAAATATCATAAGGTTTACTTGATCAAATTGATTAGGACCACTTCGAAGAATTAAATGAACAGCGGTATTAAAAAAAAAAAGAGAAACAATCTCTACGGTCTGTAAGAAGTCCTTCTAATAACCATCAGCATTTAAATCCATCCATAAAGCAGGGCTACTGAAATAGCTGTACTGAGCTCAGGAAAAGCAGAAAAGAAGTATTTTCCACTTTCTTCCCCTGCCAGGCTTAGTAACTGTTTTGTTCTGTGCTCGCGTGATGCTTTCTGCTTTATTCTGTAGTCATGTAATGCTTTCTGCTAATCATGACCTGCTAATACCGCCGTCTAGCATTACCAAACACCACAGCAGATGCAAACCTCCAATCCATTCTGCAGGAATTTCACTACATATGGACACAAAAGGCCTTCAGAAATCTTTCCCTCATCAAGCCTCCACAATCCTTGCATCGGAAAGGATTTGTTTTGATCGAGGCCATCTGCACAAAGATTGCATGACTTCCATATCATCTGAGAACCTACCAGCATCTTTTCTCTGAGCTGCGCTCTAAATTTCATGGGGTTTTTAAGTCTTACAATAAGAAACATTCCCCTTCCCAAAAGTTAATATTCACTGTGTGACTTGCATCCATTCGTACCTAGAGAAATTGTGGCAGATGTACATTAACACAAAGGTAGTTTTCACAAACCTGATGGGGTTTCCTTCACACGCGGGTTGAATTATTACAATAACGTACCATGATTTAATAAGTCATATTTATAAGTTTGGAATGAAACACAGTAGATAAAACATCGATCAGACGGGTGCTAAAAAAGTACCCTTCGTCACCCAAATAGTTGTAAGGCAAATCTCACATGGAGTGGGGGGATAAACTCCTTTGCTCGGCTACAGACTGACCACACAAAAACATAACTCGAGAAATTATTCACAAATCTCGGACGCAGCGGGAAATATACCTGCAAGATAGAACAGCACCACCTCCTATGAAGGCCACAAGGTTTAGTTATTTGAATGCAGCAGCTTTTGGGTCATGGAAGTGGTTCTATGTTTGGGAAGCAGTCCTAATTATTCACTCTCTCCTCAAGGAGAAATCCTCCCTACTTTAAAAACCTGTTATCTATTTACGTGCCTTGGAAACCAGCTGTATTAGTACCACAGAAAGCAGGATAACAAAAAACAAACAAAAAAAAAAAAGCAGCTGGCACATAAGCTATTCTCTTGGCAGGATTGGTGGATTTTCTTTTTTATTTAGATCTCCCACAGGTTGTATTAATGTTCCCGAAAAAAATTTCATTACAAAAATGCCTTCAAGATGAATTCCAACAGACTAAGAGGTAATTTAAAGTGAGCAACAGATGTCATATCAACATTTGTCATAATTAGTTCACAAAGTAGGGCCCTTTAAAAAAAAGTCCCAATCCAGTAATGCCTGAAGGATGAATATGGTCGAAAATCAAATGTAAAACATGGCATCCTGTTAAGAGTTTTAGCACTGTACTGAAAAGTTACTGCAGTAATTCCAGTTTATGGCTACCGAAGGCTCAAAGGTACCCAAATATCTCACCGGAGACATTACAAGACCTATTGCGTTCACCTTGGTATGTATGGCCAGATAATTGACTGTCATGCCTTTCCCGTAGAGCCATTATTCATTGTTTTGGCATGATAGCTCTAACGGCAGAGCAAAAAAATCCCTCTGCTATAGGCATATACTTATCTGACAGGGAAACACTAGGAACAGCAGATATACATATTTTCCCAGATCTGCGCACAGGAGTTGCTCAGTGAATATCACAGATTCTCTGAACGTGAAAAGGATCCCTGGGAAAATGGCAACAAGCAGACCCTACCAGATGATGACGGAATTCATTTTGTATGAAGGTTTCCAGCCACATGGTTTGGCGTTACGTGCTCTTCAACAACCACCTCTGAGCAAATTAGCCCTCTTTTAAATCCCGTATCTGCATTTGCCCTTGTTTGCAATGCTGATGCGTTAGCATAGCACGGAGCTGATGCGCCCTCGACGCAAAGAAGCTGCTGCTTCGAGGAAATAAAGGCTGCTCTGCCCAGATACGCTGGCTAGGAGTTCAGTCCCGTAGCGAGGGAAACAGTGATTGATGGCAGAAGTGTTTGCTCGCACCACAAGCGTATGCCTCAATGACAGAGCTGTGGCTAGGCGCTAAGGGGGAAGGTTGTTCTCTCCTGTTGGCTGCAACGGGGACGACGAAGCGGTAGGAGAAAAGGAAGAGCGGTGCTCCTTACCGGTGTAACCGCTTCCCAAATTCAGATGGGATTAGGGAGAGGATGAGGGTCACAGCAAGCAGGGAAAGGGGCAGAAGGCACATCAACACCAAGTGCCAGAGCTGACGGAATGAAAACTTTCTCAGAGACCCCAAAGGGACTCGCATGGACTTTGTTGCAACCCAGGAAGGCGCTGGAAGCTGCTGGAGTGGCAGCAAGGCTAGATGAAAGGATCTCCTCTGTCAGGACTCAGCGGGCAGGGGGCTGTTTTCAAAGCTTTTATATGAAATCCATTTCCAGCAGCAGATATGATTTTTCTCTATTTACAGAATAACGTTATTTGTGCTGAGTTAAAACTAGGTGGGAAGCACTCTGGTATCTTTTGATGTGCTCCATTAACAAAAAAAAATAAAATTCTTAGCAGATAGCGGCAAGCTCCGGGTGGCTTCACAGAAACACGTCCACGTTTTATACAAATTAGTGCTGTGACTTCCTACCAGCACTTCACCGCTAGCATCTAAATCATTGCCCCTAGTACGCCGAGCATTACGTTATCACAATCCTACTTTTGCTAGGTTTGCATGATTACCTTGGCAAGAAAAAAAAACTAGCTAACTGCTACAAATATTCCAAAAGGCTTGGGATTATTACTCATTTTCATTTGTTAGTCTTTCAAAACTCTAGCCATTTGTTCTGGATTATTTAGTGTGGTACTCAGTGTTCTTCCAAATGCACTTAGGAGTTTCATTTCACTAACAGCGTTCAACCCGCTACATCGCTGGTTTGCTGGAAAACATCCTAATTATGAATTTGTAAGTGTTTCAGTGTGAGGGCATGGGATCCTGGCGCTACAACAGGGATGTAAAATGGGTAACTTACACACCGATGGTGTCGGTTGCTCAGTCTAAACACACATTCAGCCACACTAGTTTAGAGAATAGAAATACTCGTGGCACGTAAAAAGATTGAAAGCCATGTTAAAAAAAAATAAAAAATTAGGAAAAGCAGCAGTTTTGCCCTCTTGGCATACATTGCAACCTTCGTGGCCTTTCACTTAAAAGCGATGACAGTCGTACTGGTGAGTTTTAACTTCGTATTCTAAGTGTTTGCAAAGGAAACAAGATTGGAGAAAGTGTTGTGAGGCCCGAAGGTTTTTCATTACTTACTAGTTTGAGTAGCTTTCCCTCCCTTTTAATTATGCGAATCGCAAAACGGCAACAATTTTAAAAGCTTATTAAAAATCATTTTAATAGGGTTCACCTTTTTAGCAGTAGGCCAACAGTCATCTCGTGCCCAATCCATCAGCGCAGCAAAGTCATTCTAATGATTTTTGCACTACTTCGTGATGTGGGGACCTCATAATTTTATACATTTTAATATAAATCCATAACTTAATTTAAAGTTATTAAAGTTATTACAACCAAAACGCTTTTTGGAATGTGAAAGTGTTCTTATCATCCTTGCAATTGTGGCATATTAAAGAGGAATTCAGTTCAATGACATTGTTCTCATAATCCATTACAAACAGCGACAGCCTCGGAGACCAATAGCAGAGCTTAGGAAGAATTGGATTTTTCATTAAACTTCCATGTGTTTAAAAACTCATCAGCTCTTCTACTTCCAGAATGCAAAGAAACTTTGAGCTTTCTCTCTCCTACTGCTGTGTCTAGCAATTTCCTCAAAAAAGTCCGTGTTTTAAATTCTTTAAATATCACACTTAACAATTAGCATAATAAATACCACCTGCTAATATTTGACGGAGCTGAAAGCACCACAAACTTTAGTAAGATAAGCCTTACAAGGCTTTGGGGATTTTTGAAACAATAGCTCTTTTTCTTTGAAACAACACCCCCACTTTCAACACCTACACATCAATCTTGACAGTCAAAAGCTTTACCACAAGGTCACAGAAGGTCATCGGTGGCAGAGGCAGGACTAATTAACTTGCTCATCTAACTTCTAGCATCGGCTCCTCTCTCCCTTTAAAATAGATGCTTGTTTCTCTCAGCACCAATCACGTAATTATTCTGTTGACTCGTGTTAAGCGCTGCAAGCTTTAAATCAAATCTTGATTTGAATTATTCATAGAGCAAAGCATATGCACGTATCAACAGCTGTTTTCTATAGGATAGGAATCTGATTACAAAAAAAAAAAAAGAGACAGATCAAAGCGCATTCCCTGACTCTGAAAAAACCACGTTATGCCCCAATTAGATATTTGCAAAGTAAGATCTTCCCGGGGCAGACACTAGCCCAAAACAAGCAGACAGGAACATGCTTCGCTTCTACTCTGTGATCACAAAAATAAGGGTCTGCTCAGAAGACAGCACATGCAAAGGGAGCCCGCTGTAATGCAGGAACTGGAGTGCATCTCCTGCCTCTGTCTTCTAGAAAGAGACAAATATGTCCTGGGCATATGCAAAGGAAAATCAACATTTGCGGATCCTTTCCCAAATTAACCAACTTTCTCTTTTTTGGACCTTTCCATTGGTGTCTTGAAGAGGGAAAAAAAAAAAAAATTACTTCCAGGGTGATTTTTCAAATACGAAACACTGCAGAAATGCCAGCTATCGTCACTAACGGCAGTGTCTACTAGCAAAAAAAAAGCACCTAGCTTAAACAGCACTGACAGGCAATGGTGTCCCACAGAGACCTTGGGCTGGCAAAGGGCCCTGTCTGGGGCGATGATACAGAATCCGGAGAGAAGAAATTGCACATCTTCCCAAGAAAAACAGGATTCAAACTTCTCATTGGATCTCTTTCTTCCTTGTGTTTTTTTTTTTGTTTTTTTGTTTTTTTGTTTTTTTTTTTCTTACAGGCAAAAGTCAGAAGGAATTAACACGCTGTATGGGGAGGTCAGCTGGGCTTGCAGCCTGTGATTCCACTGGGAGAGCACAGAAGAAAGGAACC
>RSEF01000003.1:6377259-6412682 GCA_003993805.1 Himantopus leucocephalus
GTGGTCCCAGCAGGCTCCTCTTGTGGTCTGCAAGGATAGCTCAAGCCCCCCATGAACATGATTCAGTTCGCCACAGTTAAGCTTCTGCCCTGTGCCTGCCACTAAAACCATCGCCCCTTCCCTTGGGGACCACCTGAGGCTAAACTGGCTAATTGGGAGCGAGTAATTGCCAGCATAATGCTCTAGTAGCGCTCTAAAAGTAGTTTCAGATCCATTTCTGGATTTATTAAATTTGAACAAGCAGGGGAAGAACCGGCAGATAGCAAGATCATAAAATACAAGGTGGCATTGCTTTGGAGTACAGCAGCTCGAAAGGATGGGGCACCGTACGCAGACTATGACTAATATCTTCACCTCCAGACATTCAAGATTAGCATCAACTCTCCGCTCACCAGCTATAACTAGCTCAGAAACATTTTGGTCTTGCGTGGGGTGTTTTTTGTTTGTTTGGTTGGTTTTTTTTTAATAAAGAAAACACGAGGCTTCAATTCTTTTCCCCAACACCTCAACATATATTGCAAGGTATCATAAAGCAGTTCTGAGTAAAATATGTGAGCAGGACAGCATGTGATATTCAATATCTCAAGCGATATTTCAGGCCCTTCAGGAAGTACCTAATGTCACCTCTGGATCCATACACATTTATCTTCTGCGCACACCCTGAGGTCATTACGTGCAGCTGTGATTTCATAGCGATGAGAAAAAGACTTACTGCCTGGGAGACTACCTGGTGCCTGAAAAAAAATCTTATTTCTGTGAAAGATTTGGAGAGAAAGCTTCTAAAATTACGACATGATCACCTGGGCGGGTATCTTTGGCAGAAAGACCAGGATAGCTGGGCTTCTCCTGACAAAAACTACAGTATTAGGCACTGTCAAAGTTGTGCAAAGATTCCTTGAGGAGTCAGAGGTAAACAAATGCCTCCGGAACGTATCTATCCCATAGGTACCAGAGACCTTGCTCTAGTCGCACACAACTTGTGTGAGCGCGGAGACATTTTTCAAGAGAATAAAGACAGATTCACACATGTTTACAAATGACAAGTTGCTACCACGTTGGTCATAATATTAAAGGTGGGGGGGGGGCCGGTATTTGCTTCAGATTGGCAGGCATTAATTAGGCTCAGGGCTGGATTAACTGGCTTCCCATTACACAAGCCAAGAATAAAGGATTGACTCGTTTTAATCAAACCCTTCCTGTTCACTTCGATTAGGCCTAATCAGAAGCAAGGCTCTTTACAGATAATGCCTAGCAGTCATTGAAGAAAAAAGTTTAAAAATAATAAATAAATCAAGACCTTCCCAATCAGTATCACCTTACCCTGTGTTTGCATGTCTTTACCTCTACGTAACAACTCTACCCCACGCACTGATTTCCAGCCAAAACAAATTCTACCCGTAGAATCTACATATAATTCTACGGCCATGCACAACGCACATCGGCAGCTCCCCCGAAGCACACCTACGTTAAACTTCCTTCCGTTAAACTGTCCTACTGGCTGACTTTGCCTGCACGAACGTCCTCTTACCAATGGAGGAAAGCAAGCCTGGCACCACAGGAACCAGTACGGCTGGGGATGCAGGTTGTTTTTTCTTTAATATACTAGCAAATATCTTGCCAAGTTGACTGAGCTACACGCGTGTAAACTCCTAACTCATTAGACTGAACTTCTTTGCTAAGGAGATAGATAGGAGGAGATGAGATTGAAAGCTCCTACCAAAAATGTGATGTAGCTCGCTCATTAGTGAACCATTTCCCTATATAGCTCCCCAATGTTAACACGGCTGTAAATGCTGGATCTATAAAACCATAAGTTTACTTTGATAGCAAAGAATCCAGCCTTTGCTTTTGTTGGAGCTGCAGAACTGAACTATGGAGACTTCTGTTCTTGCCGCTGCAGTGGCACTGACACGGCAGCAGTCTGTGTTGGTGGCGGACTTAACCCAAAGCAGAGAGAGAAGCAATGCCATACACAGCACTCCTTTGGGCATGTTTAGAGGTAACTAAATGACTTTGGGACTAAGCGGGTACGAATCGTGCTCTTTAAGCAGCTAAGTTCCATTAAAAACCCAGGACTCACATTTTTAGCCCCTTGGGAAACTCTCCCCATGTTTTTTTATGCACAGCATAATGCCGGTTCCTTGAATCAGGGTTAGTTTCCTTCACAGCTATTCAGGCGAAAGCAGATTTTACCACTACATCTCCAGAAATGTTTGAGTGCCACTAAAATTTAATTTTACCCAGGGTGGTACTGAAATTTACTTGAATTCATACACCTTTTTGAATTTTCGTAACGTACAAGCATTCTGAGAAATGCCAGTTATGATTCAAGGTGAAATTGCTCTCCTAGGTTTTCAAAATCCAAACTATTCATTATAGCTATTTAGAGCATTTTTCTGTGCCAGTCTAATGGCATGAGCACATTATGTTGAATTACTATTATGCCGCATCAATTGAATTAACTTCTGAAGTCAGTCTACATCCCAAATTACAATCTTACTCTGCCTGAAATTCATTTAAAATCCACAGGACTTAATATTTCTTAAAACGCCTGCATGCTAAAAGCTTATATTCATTGGCTTTAAGTAGCTCCAATGAAAACTGAATTGTGGGCTGGCAGAAAAAAAAAAAAATACCATCAAGGGCTATGATTTACAGGTGCTCCGTCAGTGTGAGCCTTCTTTTGGAAGTGAACGGCCATATTAAAAAAGATCAAAACAGACCTGACTAGTGAAGGAAACCAATCTTTTCTCCGGAGCACAAGCCACAACAAGTCCTGTCAAAATCTATTCGGAAAGAACAACAACAGGATTGAATTCACCACGCATCCCTGGGCCAGCAGCGACAGCGTGTCGTCTGCTGGAGTGGCCTCGGCAAACAGCTACCAAAGCACTTGACATGCATCACCCTCTACTTCCTTTGGTGAAATCAGATGCTGGAGGATGACAGATAGGCTTCCTTTGAAAAGGGATAGCACCAAGTTCAACCCAGCGTCCTTGGTCGAGCGCTCCCTTTATTCATCTGCTCACATCTGAATGTGGAGAGCCATTATTGGAGACCGATAAAGGTACACAACTTCAAAACTTGATTTGTAGGAGGATGTTGGGAAATTTATTCTGAACTGACGGCAAAACACATTATGATGTGGAGCTAAACTAGAGTTCAAACTATATGCTGTCACATATTCTGAACTTATTAAATCATGATAAACATACCTCCTTATTTTCTGATACTCTGAAATCTCTAAAAAGGAACAAAAAAAGGTCTCTGAATTGCACATCCTGTTTAATTCTTTGGTTGTAATAGAGGTGAACATTTTATCACAAAAGATCCAGGTTTTGAGGTAGGAATCTGGAGTTATACATCTGAAGAAACACACACCAAAATTCTTGTAAAGGGGTATGCATACTATGTAAAGTTGCCTATAGCAAACTCTGCATAAGGGGGTTTCAGACCTGATTTGAATAAGACCCTGAGTTTGAGCAAACGAGACCAAGGGGCTGCTTACGCTCACTGTTCCTTTTGCACCCAGTAGCCTGTTGGACTGAAGCTTAAAATTAACTCATCCAGAAAATAACCCCAGGCTTTCACTCCTTCTAAACTACCATATTTCTCTTCTATTGCCATTATAAAAATAATGTCTTGCATTTGCTGTGGGCCTGGCTGAAAGTCTACGGTATTTAATCAAAGAAACATTTTATTGGTATAGGATCAACTGCTGATGTCCGCAAAGTCCTAATTTCGACTCATTTGTAGCTAGTGACTGCAATCAATACGTAAAATTAATTTTATTTATTCACTTTTTGAAGCCACCATGCCTCACAAGAGAAGCAGCACCACCCAAAAAAAGATGAAATGCTTCACTGTTGAAAGCCGCTACAACTCCTCTTTGAGGGCTGCCGCTTCAAAGAAGAAAAGCCAGGTGCCTCGGGCAGCCCCGATGATGCGCTGAAGGCCGGGAACCTGACGTGTGAAATTGCTCTCAGATGGTTAACTAACTGCAAAGTTTTACTGTCTGCAGGCAAGGCAAGACTTTGGTGTTGTTGCTGAAAGGCAGTCCTTTTTGTTTCTAAAATTTTTAAACCGTTATTAGAGGTTATGAGGTTATTAGTCTGGTGCAGACTAACTGTGCCTAGTCTATAAAACCACCTTTGACGTGGACTTCATATAATTGATATTCAAAATATGGTCCAACCACACACGCTCTCTTCTTGCCTTTGTGGCTGCATCTATGCTCTTTCCTCCTGTGCTCCCGCTGCATCCCTACTGGTCTAGTGGGAAATTAAGACCATCGCTCCAAGATGTTGCATTCTGTAGTTCAGACCATGGGTATGAAATGATCTTCTCTAGGATTATCAAACACTGACATTTGCAGTGGTTCACTTCGCGCTAGCAGTCATATCTGGCGTGCATTCATGTCTGTAACAAAAGGAAAAGCTTCCTTTTATCTTCCAATGCTTATCCAATGTATTCTGAATGCTTTCTGAAGTCCTTCTCATTGAGATGCTTCTAAGAACAGTATTTACAACCGCACTGTCAGAGGGAAACATTCAATCTGCAAGAGCCCGGCTGGCGAGCAGCTGGCTTTAAAGCTCCTCTTAAAAACTCTTTGGTATTAGGGATGTTGTTGTAAGCTGATACTGGAGCCTAATAATTTCCTTTTAATAATCACTTTGAACTGACACCTAATCAGTAGCTTTGAAAGGTCTTTGTGACCAGCATCAGAGTCAGGAAAAAAATCAAACAGAAATGGTAACTCTGACCCCCCCGGCAGGGCTTTTGCACTAGAAATATCAGTTCACCTCTAACTAGCGTGAAGCAGGTTGTCTCGGTTAAATGTATTAAGGGATGGAGCTGTGAAACAAAGGCTGGGGGGATGTGCTCATGAAGTCCGTACTGAATATTCAGGTGATGAATCATCTAAAATCTCATTACAATGTTTCTGCCTTCATGAAGGGAAACCTCAAGAAATGAGGTCTCAGACTCAAACGTTCTGTTTGTCCAAATTTTTTCGACAAATATTCCGTTTTGTTTTTTTTTTCTCAGGCATTTCTTTTGCTGGGTCTTAATTCTGAAATTAATAATACGTTTAAATAACAAGAATGAATTCAAGTTCAAGGAAAGGTGCTGTTTCCATCATTGCATGTTTTCCTTAAGAACCAGACTCCTGGAGCCGTGCAAAACCAGCAGAATCTGACTTTTAAAGGGGAAAGTCAGAGTGGTCAGCTTTAGAACCCCATACATAAAACCCCTTAGAAATTATCACCTCCAAAGGAACTCGAGGATCCAAACTAAAACCAAAAAGTTAGATAATCTTAATCTTGTTAAAGAAGTTCAAGAAGCTTAATTTTGACTGTAGGTATCAGCAATATTTCAGTTAGCTCAGTGCCTACGACGCTTTCCCCAGCCAGTTCTACCGATTCAAGAGCATAATTGAATTATGCAGTTCATACAAGATTTATTTCTGCCTCTTGCATTAACACCTATCATTGAAAAGCTCATCAGACGACATCAGGAAGTGAGAAGGTTAAGGACAATTGTATTATTAATTTTAAATAAATTAAGCGTGTCTAGCTTTTAAAGAGGTTCAAAGTACCAAAAAAAGAGAGAAGCGCAGAGACAATGCCAGGAAGATGTATGTGCTCCTACAAAACCTGAAGTAGGCTCGCTTTACCATACTGTTCCAGGTTGACTTTCTTTCATTCCCTGAGCCCTGTAAGTGGCAGCGAAAGGAAACACACGATCATCGAGCTGTCTGCTGGTGCATCCCCCATCGCAGATCTTGCTTGTTCCCCTTTGCTGTCCACAAACCAACCTGAGGAAAAGCAGCAGTGGGAACAGAGAGCAGGGAAACAGGGAACAGAGACAAGGAGACAGACTGAGGTTCGGGGGGAGTTTTTCTTTTCCTTTAAGCAACAACCTGTTGGGATTTTGTCAGCATAAAAATTGGGTTTTTTCCTGAGCACACTGGTGACAGCAAGAGCAGAAAAAGACAGCCTAGTGGGTCCGTGGCTGCAGGGCTTCTGACCAAGGAGTCAAGACGCACAACTCAATCTGCTCTGTCAGCTTAGACAGTCACTCCTGCCCGGTTTTTCTGGCTGCGCAATGGGAAAATGGGGCTAATAATAATCTTCGTTACTACAACAAAGCCTGAGTCTAGGAGAAGAAACAATCAGGGGAATGACACAAGATCCAAAGAAGCTGGGACTTCAGGAAAACTTCTTTTTACTGTCATCCACAGATCTAGAAACTCACCAAGGAATAAAAGATACTCTGCAGTTAAAACAGGAACAGATACGCTCACTGAATCACGTATCTCTTGTGACATGTGTTTCCTTTACAAAGTTTTCGCTTAAAAAATAAAAAAAGGAATATACATCATCTGGTTTCACTTTAAAAAAAGGATCCTATACCCTTATCTATTGATTTCTAATTGCATGAAAGGATAGATACACACTAACTTCTATTCATTAACTTTAATCAAAAGAATTCTTGGCTGTTTCATTTAAGGCGGATTTAATCAAGCAAGGTTGGCTCTGAAGTGAAATTAGTCTTTAGACTGTGGAACAATTAATTTAGAGTTTTGCCCTGCAACAGGTCCCTGATGAAATACTAAATTAACAGATTGCAATAGGGCATTTTGGATAGGTAATTTTAAATACAATTTAGATGTTTTCTCTTAAGATGTTCAGGGAAAGCCTTTGTGCAAACTTGCATGTTATTCTTCCAAACCTCTGTGGAAATGTAAGATGTTGGTCAAAAGACTTTCTATTATACCAACAAACACCAAAGGAAAAGTGTTTACAATGCAACTATGTATCACGCTAGAGATCAAAGACTTCTCTCTTCAAGTTCATCTCACACAAAAATAGTATACGTAACGCGCTTTCTGACCAACAAGGTATTGTGAAGCTTTTGGTTATTAAGCATTTGTACCAGCTGGGATAAAAAGGATAAATAAAGGAACTTAATATTTACATAAACTTTGTACTTATTGTGATTTTAAATCACAACCCTCATAATTAGGGGCTCTCTGGAGTCTTTTACTTAAAGTAATTTCACCTCCATTATGATGAAATATGCCCACTTCTCATCTCAAACTGAAATGAGATAAGTCTACATGACAACCCTAAAATAAAGCAAACCCTACAGCCACCTCCCCCCTGATTCTAGTTGCCTTGAGAGGTACCGCAAACCCCCCTGCTGTCCTCAGCACTTCTCCTGCTGTGGCAAGAATCCAAGAGGTGATGTGTAGGAAAAACCAAACTCTTCCTAAACTGTCCCACAAAGGAAGTTTCGGACAAACCTTTTTATAATTAGGCGCAAGGAAAACTTCCCTGACTAAAGCCGGAGTCAAATAAAATGACAGTTTAGATATACGCACTAGAACCAGGTCTCTGATTGTTGTGTGCTTAGTTAATTGGAAGAGTAATTTTGCTCCTATAATAACTCCCAGATGATCTGCATCATTTTCCCAGACCAGACTGAAAGGTGCAATTTAGTTCTGATGTTAAGAAAAAGAGCCTGCAAGGCCATTTCAGTAACCAACTGCTAATTCCAGCAAATACTCTAGTCAGGCTGTTCAACTGATATGACAGCTTAAGTTGTCTTACCCCTCACACAGGGGTACATTGGAGTTCGCATTTTAATTTGTTATGTGCATACTTGAAAAATGTAAATTAAAAAAGAAACTGCTGTTGCTCAGAAATGACCTGTAGAAAGCCCTAGACTAGTCAAAACTATATTATCCCACTTCAATCCAAAAAGTTCAGGAAAAGCAACGTGAAGACACGATATTCCAGATGTATAAATACTTGGTGTAAAAACTGGAAGAGCAGAGTAATTTCATTGNTATCCCACTTCAATCCAAAAAGTTCAGGAAAAGCAACGTGAAGTCACGATATTCCAGATGTATTAAATACTTGGTGTAAAAACTGGAAGAGCAGAGTAATTTCATTGTCATCCTCCACCGGGATGACAGCTCTACTAATGATCTTACAATGCGGAATATTTGTTCAGAATACTTGTCAGGCTGATATTTGTCAGCCTGTCATCTGTTTTCAGTCAATAAAGTCAGCTCAGACGTTGGATAAGAATATACATCTTTGTTGGCCTGGAAGCTGTGCTTCATTTTTTTCTAAAAATGCTGTATTAGCTCATTAGCTCTTGACTAACCCTGTGGAACAATCAAACAAGCTTTTATACCATACCGCAGCTATAACAACACATCATCTGTGAGGCTTCAAAGAGATTGCAACGGGTTTTCAGCAAATCAAGGTACAGGATCAGGTACGAAAGCCAACTGAGTACAAGGAGTTTCTCCTTGTTACCAAGGTCCAGTGCCCTTACCTGACCAAATTCCCACCTGAGAAACACGCTATCATCAAAATACCAAGAAACCGCATCCCTTACAGAGGCAATCCATCCATTTACTACTTTCCAGTCAGCTCACTGAAGTGTGCCCAAGGTTCATGCCGGATTGAAAGCCACGAGGCAGTAACAGCCAGTATTTTAAATAAAACTGGTGCCTGTGCCATCTTCCACTATTGCACTTTCCCTGCCTGCCAAATACTTTCCCAGTATAACTCAAGATGTGCTTTGAGCCTTCAGAGTGTTACGTGACTTTGGAAACCATCACTACTTAGGTGGTTTCTCCCACTCTTCACCAAGGAGGCTGCAGCTATGTTAGCTGAAACTCTCTAGCCGTTGGCAAAACCAGAGCAAACCACTGCAAAATATATAATGAAAAGAAAATACCATGATTAGAGACCCAGACAGAAGCGGGTTTTGACCAGCTTGTTGCATCAAATTCCTCACGGCAAGGATAGTACCATTCGCTTGGCTCCTTTTCCTCTTTATTTAACTTTCCCTTAGCCGTGGAGGATCTTCAGTTTCCCCAACACCGAGTGATTTGTCAGCGTTATTGAGTGGCATAGCCAAGTGTACTATCTGGCATATGGCAAAACATTCATGTGAACAGTGGTCATATTATATTATTATTATTATTATGTTTGCAAAATATATAGGTAATAAAGTTTTAATGACTTAATTTAGTTAAAATAGATACAACTTAATTTTAAGCTAAAAAGTGGCTATAGAGAGAGCTGTAAGTACTACATGACCATGATCAAAGCATCACTATACACTGCAATTTTAACATTACAATAAAATCTGTTAGTAAATCAATGAAAGGTCAGAAAGATTAAGGGATTAAATTTCTTACTGGTACAAAAATATGCAAATTGAGTACTAGACTGGAATGCGGCCATGCCTTTACACCCTCTATAGAGGACATGAAATAAAAAACAGATTGCATTTTGAGCTACACGTAAGACAGGCTCACATCAGAAGTCAGTAGGTGGATGTTTTGTTTGTAGATCAAAGAAAAGGTGAAGTACACAGAAAAAAAAATTCAAAATATGCAAGAAAAGATTCCAGCTGGAAGCAATCTACTTTTATATTCATTTCTCCAAAACTCTACTTAATGCTACTTTAGCTCTACAAAGAATATAATTCTTAATGACTTGCATGATCAGGTAATCCCCATGTGGCTACAATATAGTTGTGGGGTGTATGGTTTAGTCTTTGTTCACGCCTCTTCTTTATTTCCCAAAACCCCACCTCCTGCCCCCGGCTGCAATAACACATGCATTAACATAGAAATATAAAGACGTAATGTGTGATAGGAGTGAAAGTTATACCATCCACATGGCACTGCAGAAAAAGCAAAAAAACCCCAACCCTCATACACTCGGTAACCTTGTCCACAAGAAAATTAATTTTTAAAGATAACCAAAGAAAAAAATACATTCAGGAAGGTGGGTTACAAAATAAAGCTCCAAGATGCCTAAATATTGCTTTCCTTCTGTCATGAGATATTTGGATATAGTAACTATGATAAAACAGTAAATCTTCAGCTAACAAATCGCGTTTAAAGCAACAATATTTTTTTAATCTTGTCTTGCACAGAGACCATCTGTCTACAGTGAACACTTACCTCATCCACAACCTTTCCCCCTTAAATAAACATACCTCCTATGAATATCCCTAAAGAGATGCTTTTTTTCCTAGACTAGGATTAATTTATTTTTTTTTTAAGGCATGTTTCATTACTTTGCAATCTACTGCTGCCATCTCCTGTGTTAAACGAGGCAGCAAGTAACTTCATACTTACAAGCAGGCTATTTAACTTTGACCGTATGGGAATGGTTTCTGTTGGTCAAGCAGAGACTACTCCATTTAAATACACCGTAGAAGCCTGTTAAAAAGTTGGCATTACCTCTAAGTGACTCCGTCGTTCTGCAATCACTCGCTCATCCTTGTTTCCAAAGAGCTTCTTCGGAGGGAATTCTAAAGTGGCAAGCTGGAAGACATTAAAGGATGAATCGGCATCAACAGTGACAAGCTCAAATGAGAAAATTCTCTTTAAACTATGAAGCAACTGGGAAAAGAAAATGCCAAATATTCACGAGCTACACTATATGCTATTAGCAAATATCACATTACACATTTCTGCTGACATTATTACGATCTGGTCTGTAATACTGCTAATTTTGTCATAAATTTTGTCATTTTGTCATAAATGAGTGACAGAAAACAAATTTAGGAATTAGATTCATAAAGATTACACAGTTACAGACTGAATCTCATGTGATGGCACCAACCAAGAAGTAAGAAAGATCTCTTCAGACATTCTGTGTATCTTAAAAGACTGCATTCAGTCTCTTAAAAACTGTGGTCTCCAACCATACTGTCATGTGATTTGTTTGTCTTTTCTTATGTTGCATTGTAAATGTAAGATCATTTGATCGAAGAACTAGCACTGAAGTTATGCCGTAGAAGATGGCATGGCTGGACTCCAGCTGACATCTGAGCTGGACCTGAAGGACCTGAACTACGACTTCTTCCTTCACAATGGGGACGGGCTAACAGCACGCACCTACGCTGTGATGGCAGCTAAGATGATGGGAAGTGGGACCTCTTGAGCTGTAACTCAACTGTAGCTCAATCACATTCAAACGTGTGTCCACGCCGGAAGCTGGTAGCTTTAATTTCTGAGTTAAATTCAGAAGAGAAACCACACGAGCAGGCAAAATCCTATTTATCACACTGAAAATGAAAACAAGGCAGCAGCACAGCTCCTAAAACCAACTATTCAGATCTGTCCTTTTAGGAGTTCTTCCACAGAGGTATTCAAAGCTATCTTCTCATTTCTTTTGCATCCTGTAGGAACTGCAGCAAGCTACGCTGGTAAAGGAGAGAGTGAGGGAAGCGTCTTCCTTTCTTGTACACCAACAAATAAAACGCTTGAACAAGTTCCAGCCAGCTATGTCTGGAAAACACACAAAAGACTCAAGAGTTGGTAACAAATACCAATGAACTTGGTCTGCTAAGCCACTGCTGCCGGGAGTGATGCACAAGGAAGCAAGTCCTCTCCACACAGTTCATGTTTGCACTTGAAGGCATATCAAACCCAGTTGCTCCCTAGCTCTCACTGTATGAGACGGAAATACGCAACCTCCCATTGGCACTGCTGGAGCTGTTTTGCAGGCGAAAGCCCTGCGTACAAATGCCTCCTGCATGAATTCCCCCGGCTATTTGGTGATATTGAACTAATAAACAAGATGCATCAATTTCTAGTATATCAGCACATACAGGGCTGTAGAGAATTTACGGCTGGTTGCAAGGAGCAGCAATATACTGAATTAAATGAGGAGGTTCATTATTAACATTGAATGTAAGCATCTTTAAAATACAGAGGTATTCTGCAATACGAATAATTTATTCCCATTCTCTGGTTCAACTCCAACTTGGGTAATTTAAAGAAATGCCTAGACATCTTCAAATGAGCGATGTAAACTGATGTGGGGCATCAGAGGAGACGGAAAAGATGTCTGCTCGGCATCAGTCTCGCCAGCACGCCCCAATTATATTCCTCAAATTTCTCCTACCGTATTGTTCTCGGTGTGCCTGCTTCTTCACGTTGGCAGGACAAGCAGTACACAACCACACAGTATCCTATAATTACGTCCTTGGGACTTATTTTCACTGCATTACTCACTCCTTAATCTATACAGGATTATAAGTGCTAACATTTTCAAGGACTTCAAAATCCCACCCCTGCAGAAATTATATTTTATTAAGTAGTACTGCATCATGTCACTGCCAGAAACAAGCAAGGTAAACCAACTACCACCACAATCCCCTCCTGGCCCTAGGGAGACTGGTTTTATAGTTATTTGCTAATAAATACTTTCATTATAGAATTTTAAAATAGTGTCTGTTAAAAAACAATTTGCACAAATAAAAAAAACTACTGCTACAACGTCCTCAGACGTACTATGTAGAGCCAAAATATTACAGCTAAAACCAGGAATGATTTCTTTATCTAAATTAAGTTTGATTTTAAAAGGCATTTGGGGACTGATTCTACAAAATTTTGGGACGGGCTTTCCTAATCAGTTAGCGTTCTGGATACATCTTAGAAGAAAAACGGTTGCATTTTCTAAAGCCAGTAAGTTTTGCTAAACTCACTCAAATGGAAGTAGCCACTCACGCGGTTTTAACTTTTCTTAACTCCCAAATCACCACGATGCAGAAATCCTTGAAACCAGGCCAATGAAAGTCCATTATTAGAGTCATGAATTTAATACGTGAAAGGCCTCAGCCAGTCAACTTGGCTCTGAAACTTTCAAAGTCACAACATGTACCTACATGAAAATCATAGTTCCATTGCTGGTCAAGACCTGGATCTGAATACTTTGGACTTAGAGAACTATATATAACAAAAGCCTCCACCCAGATCAGAATGCCGATGTGCCGAACTGTATTTGGCACACATACATACGTTACTTATGTTTGTAATACACGTATGTGTGTACAGAATATACCTATACATACATATATGTAACTTGGAAGGATTTTGCATCCTGCAGAGGGTCCGTTACAAAGGACTAACCATGTACAGCAGTCACCAGCTCTATGGGGCTGGATGTAGAAGGCACACAACCTGCTGGAACGTTTGTGTCCCACTCTCTCCCAGGGGTCCTCCGGCTCCTCTTTAAGCCAAATGATTGGCAGATGTCCATCTCACAAATAAAAAATGGAGACCGTTTCTGCCACACAACAGATGACCACCCAGCTATACGACAGAAAAACTTCCAGCCGTAGATTTCATCATCGCTTCAGCAACTCTTGGAAACCCTGCATTATTCCAATGCATTCCACTCCATTACATGCCAAGAGTCTAATCCCCACCAAAATGAAAAAAAGACAATTCAAAATTCTCCAGGCTTGAGTTTCAGGCTGTCCGAACGCTTAATGCAGACACAACAGCACCAGTTTCCACCCAGTTCGCAGCTTGAAAATTATCTTTGCAACGTGAGAACTAGAACCATTCATGCAGCAACATGAATTACGCGGTCCTCTATGTGACTGTGTAATTTCACTGTAACAAGAAGCTGGTCTATTATAGCATATTTATATAAAAATACAGTATTAGTATATTTACCAGAGATAGTGTGCTTACATATGCCACTTATCTCTGTCACTGTTGACCGACAAAGTTACTCCTTTAGCGTGGGGAAAAATACGCTGGTGCAGGAGTTCCACAAACAAGCGGAGTGACGATAAAAATGTTCTCATCTCGTCATAATTTTGGTTTATAAAAAAAGAAAAGAAAAAAGCCCAGCAATACAAATATACTGAAGTAATGATAAATGTTACGATAATTGCCTACAAAGATCCTCTGATGTATCACTTGACGCGCAGACTCTGAATGTAATTGTGAGCGATTCAGAATCGCAACGATTCAAGAGAATTTGGAGGTTTATTTGAGACACCTTACTCATTTAAGCCCAATTGCAGTAGCAAGTATTTCAATAAATTCAAATTTTGTTATTAGCAGTGCTACAACGCTTTTAAGAAACTGCACGGTAACTTCAGATGAGGTTACCGCTGCTACAGGTTAACGCATACAGCACAGGATGTGACTGAGCCGCATTTGTTCTGTCACTTAAATATGTAAGAGATCTGCAGTATAGATTTTGCATCAAGATGTTTGCCTTGGCTCAAACGCTGCAAGAGAATTTCACGCTATCCAGATTCAGGAGTATAAATTATTCTTTTAGAATTAAATGGCCGTGTACTCTCTGGCTCAAATTAATTCTTCGAGGGTCACACCTTGACTACGGAATGAATGTTTTGCGGCAATACAAGGCATAACAGTGGGGACTCTACAGGTAGCCGGGTAAATTATTCTACCTTCCTGAAATTTCTGAAGCACGCCCCTCCTCTCCCTGTCCCTGTCCCCCTTGCTGCAGTGGCAGTGAAAGCGTTTGGCAGTCAGTCTTTTTCAGCGGGGATGTTTTGTCATTTTTTTTAGGGCTGCTGATGAGGCGATATGTTTTCTGTCAGGGGAAATTAAGTGGCATATTCCCCAGCCTGACAGGAAGAGAAAGCTCGGACGATTTCCTGAGAAGCTTCTGCATGTAGTGTGCAAGATTCCTAATTTTTATTTTGGCTGCAGAAGCATTTCCCCACTATACGTAATTATAGCATCGCTGCAATACAACTTCCATTACATACATCGGAGTGTGCGCACGCGTGCATACGCATACCACGGGCAAGGCTGGGACTACTCTTAGACCCAATACGCAAAGTCAGATAATATTTTAAAATCGTACGGAGACACCTCAAGGCTGCATATCAGCACTCCTAACATCTTTCAGACATTACACTTTTTACAGTTAACGATGTTTATCCTATCCGGCAATCGTTGCTAGGCAGTAGCAGTCTTAGGGAGAGGCAAACAGTCATTTGCAATTTACTCCCTAATTTCTTTATAATAAATAAAGGCTGTGTTTTATTTCTGGGTCATGTATCACTGGGGGCACGTTATTTGTCTGTGCCTCAGCAACTTTATCTGTAAGAAACGATACTTACCTACCATGATATAATATTTGCGAGATTAGGACGATCAGGTTTAGACAGTACCAGGTCCGGTCCTCAAGGGGAAGGTGCTTCATACCTAGCAAGTATTATTCTAGTAAATTTTAAACAGCTTAATCGATTCCTATACTTCCCTCACATTTCAGCCAGAAGAGTGGTTTTAAGAAGGTCATTGGCAGGTGTTGAACGCTAGTAAGAGTAGATGGCACAACAGTAAGTGACCCTTTTTTCAGTCACTTATTTTATCTTATACACAACTCTTTGACCTTAAGATTCACCTGCTTCTGGAAACAGCATATACCTATCAACATCTATATGAAAGCATACTCTTAAAAAGTAAAACCATACATCTTCGTAGCCTTCAACTACTGAGCCCCAGGAAGAGATGCAAATTTGGATAGTGGCCTTTTGGAAACCAAGAGAGTGCAAATGAAGGCTCCGATTCCACGAAAGGCTCTGCCTGGGACGGGGTGCACTCTCATTTCAGCACCTTTAGAAAACGAAGCCATCAGCATTTGAAGGATGTCTTTTAATTTCTATTATATTCAGGTGGAGACTTTTCACTGACGTTAATTGAAATTTGCTAGGTACCTGCCGGATTTAATTCAGTTCAGGGGTTTTATGGTACAGTGGAACATAACATGTTAATAAAAAGTCTTGTACAGCACTTTGCAGATGATATTTCAATATATAGTGGACCAAAGTAAAATACCACATAATACAGTCATGTCGGCTTGTCACTTCTGAAGCGTGAAATTGTTCGAAGTGTTATGCTCCTTAAACATTCAAAAAGTGCTATTTTCTGACATCAAGCAAAAATCTACAGGATTGAAACATCTCATTATTTCTGGTGGGTAAAATCTATGTTTTAGCGCCTACAATGTGGTAAAAGTTTTGGGGTTTTTTTAAGAAGAAAAACAGGGCAGACATTGATGAAGGCTGAGTCATCTTTAATCTTTCATCCCAAATTCTCTTTATACTTCAATGTTTTGATATATTTAAATGGGGGGAAAAGGGGAAAAAAGAAAATTACGGAAATGCTAACTATTAAATTAAAAAGTCAGTCGTCTTTAACTCGCATGTTACTTTTACAACTCTGAATTTTCTCATTTTTCAAAGGGCATGTCTGACTTTTGATCCTTTGTACCAGAAATCTCTGTCACAGACGAGAAAAATCAAAGAGAAGAATGTGGCACGGTTTTGCAGCCGGTGTGGCTGCACCTGACTTGATTTTGCAGTGAGTAATGAAAGAAAAAACTGTCCTACTTTTAGTTTTTGAAGTTTAAACAAAGTAACTTAAGCCTCAACTTCTCAAGATGTACTAAGACTCCCAGAGTCTAAAGAAATTGGACAAAAGCTGTATTCTTAACTAGGAACTTGCACTAAATATTTAGGGATTTGACAACAAGGTAAAAAAAAAGTTAACTTCGATATTTTTACTAGTATTTTGTCTGAAATAAATCACCTATTCTACACAATATCATATGAGAGCCTTAGGCAAAGGGAAAAAGTTAACACTTAATGAATAGATTAAAGGCTACTTTATAACTTCTGCCAAAAAAAAAAATCAAATAAAGATCAAAGATAAATAATTTGAACATATACTATCCACCAAAAAAGAAACCAACAAAATAACTTAAGAACCACCTAAGTCATATTTTCAGGTGGTGTTGCTCAAACTATTTAAAGTTCAAATGAAGTTTTCCCAAATATGAGGGAATAAAACTCTAAACTTAATCTCCTTTAAAAAAAATAGTAGCATAGTCCTCCATCATGTAAACCCTACAGTGCTTCCCCAATACATATGTTATAGGTAAGCGATGCCCTCAGACCACAGGAAGATTAAAGACGGTATTTTCCATTATCAACTAATCGAGGAGAGGGAATATCCAGGGGATTATTTTCTGGATATTCAGTTTGTCACCTACTTTTCGTCTCCCATTTCTAATATTCTCTCCGTACTTCTTTTTCCACCTCTTCCAACACGTTCTCCCCCACTTTCTAGCTTCCCAGCTTGTCTCTATTGCTATGCCCTGCCCCATGACCTACCTAATTCTTTTTCTTACTCCACTGTCCGTTCGCCATATCAAATTTCCTGCTCCCACACCATCCTCCCTACTATCTGCCAGAAGGGGAGAGGGATTTGATATTCTCAGAGGCAGGATATCCGAGCAACTAAAGGTTAGCCAAAGCTCTGACGTGGACCCATGTCAACCTTCTAACGTAGCGAACTCCTTGAAGAACACTGAACAGCTTTTAAACAGCAACAAAAGCCATGATTTATTATAACAAACAAACAAGGATAATTAACCTTCTAAAAAAAAGAAAACTCAAGTGACCAGGAAAGAGAACTGGAAAAAGGTTACACGCAACCTTCCTCCTACGCACAGGGTTCCTGCAGAGGAGCCCCCGCAGAAGGTCCCTGGTAGCAACCTAACACAGTCAGTCCTTCACTGGCTTTGAGGGCAGCAGACTTGGCTCCAGCCCGTCTGCTCCCCAGGTCTTTGCAGTGTTTCTGCGACCTGAGGAGCTGCTCCAGGCTCATCCCTGCTGTCTCTCAGCTCCTCCATCACAGCCGCAGGCTTCCAGCTTTCTGTTGTTGTCTCTCCTTGTTGCTACAGGCTGCAATGCCTGGATCTCACTCAAACATGCACAAAGGAACGAGCATCTCCCTCCTTCCTTGAGGGACTCTACTCTGAAAAACCCTAAATAAATCAGTTGGCAATCGGTCTCCCTTCTGAGAAATACGAGAGACTATAATGCAGAGTGATGTACTGGAGTTTTGGGTTTGGGGGGGTTGGTTTGTTGTTTTTTTTCCTGGTCTCCCCTGAATGCAACTAATATCACAGCCTGGTTTCCCGTCCTTTTACAGCACAGCCTTTTCTCAAAGAGGGAGCTGTTCTGCCCCATGTACATGAGAACACTCTCCTTCCTGCTCTCCATCCTTTTTGGTCTGTGCCAAGGCTTTACTTGCCCACAGAACTGGTTTAACCTTTGCATTTCTGGCTGGCAGGAACATCTCCTGGTTTGCATGTTGCTTTTTGCCCGGCCCCAGTCAGCCAGGTCTACTTTATCCCCTCCGGAACACATCCCATTGAGGCCAGAGTGTATTGGAGACCCTGCTAGGGTTAACCTTCTGGGAAAGCAATTCTGCAGCTTCCCCACTGTACTCAGACTGGCTACAATTCCTTGCCTTTTTCCTACTTCTCTCTCCGGAGCATCCCCCATATATGAATAGGTACCTCCTCTACAGCATTCCCCCGCCATACAGACACTAAGACCTGCCACGAAGCACAAGCACTTACATCTCTTCCCATAAATATATATGCAGTTCTGTTGCGAGTCCTCTCAAAGTCGGGATGCTGTGACTAACCCCCGCAGCTCATCTTCTCTGGATTCACCAATACATGAGCATCTTCTCAGGATGCACAAGTTCTCACAGCTCTGCTGTCTAATTCTGGGTATATCTCTTTGAACTTTTAAGATTTTCCTGGCATGCTTGCCAGTTACCTTCCTCAGACAGGCCTAACTGCTTCTCCAAAGAACTTTTCAACTTAAACTGTCGCTGAAGAGGGATAAGAACACAAAAAAAGACATCCACCTCCTGTGAAACTCCCTGAAACCTCCCTCTGACAATGCAAAATTACCAAGTAGGATTGTACACCAAAGATTTCTCTTCTGTGTTTCACTAATTGTGCCTCACTGTCTGTGAATCGCGCCCACTGGCATACCAAACAATCATCCGTAATTATCAAAAAGGTTTGAGAGTTCTCATATCCAAGTTTCTCCTTTAAACAAGCAGCCTGACCGAGACTCAATATGCATTTCTGGAGCTGTGGCGAGACGTGGAGGCCACTGTTTATTGCATTATTTTAACTCCATTTAGTCTGCCTCCTGCTATTGAGAAAAATCAAATTAACTGCAGCCAAAGAAGTTACCTTGCATTATAGAGGTGTTTTTCTTTTCCTTAAAGCAATTTCCAGACTAGTCAGAATAATAACATACTGAAATAGAGCCATAAACGATGGTCAATATAGTATTTGACAAATTACTTCATCGCTTTGTTCATTATAAGCAGTACGATAGCGTTTAAATACAGGATAACTATAAAAATGAGAGCTAGGATGTATCAAAGTTCATGCAAACCTTTCACAGGTCTATAAAATTATGCAGCCTAGGGATTTTAATCTCTCTTATGAAAAACAGAAACTAACATAGCCAGGGCATCTTTCTAAATATAAACCACTACCTGCATCGCTCAGAATTATCAACCAAGAGGGACAAAAATTGGCCCAAATGGCAAAGAAAATATATTAGGTTCTCTACGCAAGCTGTAGAAAGGCAGAATAAGATGGTGCAGAAACAGCATACACCAATCTAAAGGATGTAATAGTCTCGCACATAAACCAGTCAAAAACAAATTAAAAAAAATAAATATGATTCGTACACGTATTTGGAAAATAAGCATGAAAAAACTGTAACATACCATGACCTTGCAACCTTGATTTTGCTCCCTTGTTTGGCTATCCCTTGCCCCAAAACAGAATTCTCTGGGGGAACAATACCAGTACCGCATGGCAGATCGTAGTCTAAGACAAGGGTTCGTGCTGACCTAGAGAGTCTATGGACAAGTTTAACACATACTCTCTCGCTTTTTAGCTCATGATTTTGCAAACTAAACATTATTATTTTTTTTCCCACATAGTCTCAGGTCATGGTGCTTGGTTATTTCTTTAAAGAAATGGCAACAACTGCTGGGTTTGCAAGGTCATGTTTTCAAAGCTCAACTCGTTAATCAATCTTCGTCAATGCATGGCTCAAATCCCACTTCTCAGTAAGAAGGTAAAAGCGGAATTTTCTGCTGTTCTCTGTGGGGTTTATTTTCCTTTCAAAAACAATTTGGGATTTGATTCATTATCTTCCCACTGGGATTTCTAGCAAGGTTAAGGAAGCGTCCCAGCAATAGTCCAAGGTGGGCCACGCAGCAGACACCACCTTTGCTGTAGCCGCACACAGCCTGGCCCCACTCCGCACCGCATTCCTGCCGATGCCACCTTGGCTACCAGGCCGCTTCAATTCCACGCTGAGAAGTCACAATACCATTTCACATAAGCAACAGAAACAGGTTCAGAGGGGAGAAGTCACCATAGCAGTTTTAACAGCTCTTCCAAAAAGAGATTTGCTTGTTGCATACGAGCTCATCTCAGTGACATCTGGCAGCGTTTATGAAACATCCCTGTCTCGTGTGGCCAACTGGTGCCATAAATTTCAGTCACCCTCGCCTTTGAGAAATGCTAATAATGAAAACTCATCAAAGAGCAGCAATAATTTCTACTGCTGACTAGATGGATGTCTTCCTCACCGCTCCAAATTAATGGCAGATCTCAGGGTCTTAAAGAACAGCTGTCACAGAGAAATACACCTGCAAACGAATCCGCAGTACGCCTCTGGGTTTGATTTGTTAGAGATAGAAAGCCACAACTCTCACAACAAACTGGACCGATTACAAGAAGTTAGCCAGCCTTCTGTGTCATTTAAAATGATAAAACCAGAGAAAACGCAGTGCAAGGACGCAAATGGGAAGCTTAAAAGGAACTACTTCGTTCCCCCTCCAACACAGAGTGATAGATAGTCACGTAGGTTATACACAACTTTTTGCTTATGTCCAGTCTTACAGGCATTATAGAACTAGCTGCTCTATCACACGATTAAAAACTAGCTCTAAGCCTCACACCAATTTGGGATTTTTGTCCCGCTATCACTGTTGTCACTAGGTAAAGCTTAAAGTAATGGATAACCAATTAAATGTAATAAAAGATATGTTTTCAGGAGCTTGCTTGGGAAAGGATTTTGAATCTGCAGGACAGAAAAAGCACCTACGGCCACCAGAAAGATCACTGTTACTAGCAGTTTCACAAGCAATACCCTATTTAGTACTGTTCTTGAGATCCTAGAGTCACGGTGGTGGGTGAGAATAGATACCTGTTTCCAAGTATAATAAAATCTCTTGATCAAGCACTTGAAGATGAATGCTTAGAAAGCAAGACCCACGTATATACCGCATACGCATGGAAAACTCAAAGACACGCCAGATTAAAATGCTACGGTATCGAAGGCAACATCATTATTCAGGGCAGGGGAGAAAACAGGGACGTGTTTAACTATTGCAAGTATTTGGGTTTGGATTACACGTCAGTAATTTCACAATTACTGTCTGTCAGATGCGTTCTACAAAGCTATAACATTTCTGTCCCCAACAGGCACTGCATCACTGACTCTGTGTACGAGCGATGCAGCTCCACCTACACAAGTTTTAGTAACCCAGAAAAGCAGGGGGAAAGCTAAAAGACCACATGAATTTTTATTTATTTATTTTACAGCATCCTTACAATGAATTACAGCACATAAGAGTTTTCAGGTACAATCAGACTGGAAATGATGCTACTCTACATCTGTAAATAAAGGCCTGCAATACAGTAGCTTGCAATTACTTTAACAACACTGGTAATATTCAAAAATTGATCTGAACTTAAAAGTATTCTTATTTATTCCCTGATATAAAAATAAAAATAAAATTGGAGTTAAAATTGAACGTACAGTGAGCAATTTAAAATACTGCTAAAGCTTTGCTGTATTTTTTTTCCAAAAAAGACATAACAAGACTAGGACACGCAGTGCTTAGATGCAGTTAGAAAGAAATTCAAAGTATTTAATAGAAAATACAGAGTGTGCGCTCAAACAGCCTCAGAGTGCCTGCACTGCCAACAGCACTGCACAACACAAATCATTAAAGTATCATTAACACCCAGTAGCACCTACAACTAAGTATGATAGAAAATAATAGACTCAACAAAGAAAAAAAATGGCCAAACAGAACTGAAGCTTTGATTCTTTTTACCATTCGCAGCAACATAACCATTTATAGATAACCATGAATTAATTGAATGTTTTAACGCTGGCTCCCGAAGTTTGGCACCCATGACAAGCGCGCTTTTTCATCTCACTTGCACTCCCATCACCAACACCACCGTAACAAATTTTGTTTTTCAGACGTGGCCAGACAGCTTACCCTCCGCACTATTATTTCTGGCTTTGGTTCTGACATACACCCTACAGTAAACTGGACAACATCCTCCACTTTCAGTCTTTTCCTGTTGACATTTTCAATTCTATACCTGCAGCTCAATATTATTCCTGAGAGCCACTGCTTCTTTATGTTTATTTTCATATTAAACCACAAGAGATTGTATTTTATTGATTTTTGTCATGCAGGGATGTCTAATAAATTTTACTGCTTGGGCTTTCTTGTTTTGGGCTCTGTAGTGGGATAGACAATTCTCTCTTGTAAGATGGAGCCTTCTGTATGTTCTATGTTGCAGAGACAGATGGTAAAAGACTCTTCCAGATTTTTTTTTTTTTTAATGTATTTACATTACAGCAGTCAAGAAAATATCCTGAGAGCCTTACATGAAGATCTCATTGTGAATACAAAACCAAAGGGTTTTAGAAACTCATTTAGAAACTACAGTATCAGCTGCACAGGTCTGAGAAATTTGTTTTCTCTCTTTCTTCTAAAGTCAACCAATTTTTAATTAAGAAACACAGCATTCTTTTCACCATATAGAGTCTGAAAGCTCATTAGCAGGAACATGACAAAATAATATTTATAAAACACCCTTAAATAAAAAGTGTCTCTCGTAGATTGTAACAATGCTAGCCATAAGGTTGGTTTTGATGGGGATTTTTTTGTTGTTTTGGGTTTTTTTAAAAGCAAATTCACCATTTAACCAACCTAACATATTAAAAAGGGAGATATTTACAGCAGAACACTGCAGTTCCAATTAGCGGCTCTCAGTGTTTCACCAGTAATTGGCCTCTCTTGGATGGACCTTGCACCTGACTTGTCACCTCACCCTGCTGGCCGATCCCTGACTGTCAACCACGGTGGTCACTGTCACTGTCCTGGCCCCACTCAGGTACTGTTGGACCGTGCCCTGGCCATTCAGGTCCCCGCTGTGACCTGTTCTGCGGCCACCCTCGGCTCCCGGCTTGTCTTCCCTTGTGGAACAGCCCCGATCTTGCTGCTCCCTGGCAGCCGTGTAGGTTCCTCCAGTGAGGAGTTCAAGGAAGGAGACTCACCTCGGATGCTCTGAAGTGCCACGTGAAGGCACTGATCTCTCTATAGTGAAGCAAATGGGGCCTACGGAGACAAGGAACCGCGCTTCAATTTAACCTTTACACCCCAAAACCATGAATGACAAGGTCAAAACCTCAGCATAAAATACATATCATCTTTGAGTCTTCACGAGCAGCTTGATAAACTATAAACCATAAATGTATATTAAAAAGCGTAACAACTGTTGTCAAATAAAGAGGGGGAAAACTGTTTTTCAGGCACTTTTCTTTCTTGCATACTACATCGGTCTTATCTGAATGGGGCCTCCATCAGTTAACAGTCACCTGTATCTCAATCCTGTTTAGATAACGTCACTCATTTGCTTAATATAGCAATGCCAAAACAAACCGCTAAATATTCTGCCAGTACTGCAAGATCTGCAATCTGCATTTCCCTGTTCATTCTCTCAGTGGTTCCAAAGAGAGGACGACCCTGTAATATCCTGCTCAAAAGCTGCCACGTGAGGCTCAAGAAAAGCTTGGTATAATCCTCCAGATTAGGCAGTGAATGAAGTTTATCACAATAGCTTCACATCTGTAGCTGTGTCAGTCATCCTGTCTAAATCTGCAAGAAAAAAATGCAACAGGCAGCACAGCTGGAAGCGGACAGTTTTTGCTAGTATTGGTGCTCTTCGTTCAAAATTAATCTGGGTATTTTCATAAAAACTAGGGTTAGAGCCTCATATCCTATATCAACTGAAACCAAAGGATTCTACCTGAAAAGTCTACTTAATCTCACAGTGTATCCCTGACCACCGCAGTGAGAATAAATTGTTCGTCACAAAACCCTTAGAAGACAGCGAGACTGTCAATAACAGCTCATGATTAACGAAGAACAAGTCTTAAAGCCCTCCAAAGCAAGGCAATCATTAAAAAAAAAGGAAGAAACAGCAAAAACTCCAATCCTCCCCTCTGCCTTTCGCTAAGCAGGAAGAAAACAGAGACACAGAGTTGCAGCCTAAGGCATTCCCCAAGCCTAAAGAGAGTCCGGAGCAGCTAAGGAACGGCTGAATCTCAGTGAGCACCTAAACTTCAAGTTACATTGTCCAGGAAACGTTCTTCTCAGAGGCATTCCTCTCTTGCAGGTAGCTGTTGTCCACCTAAACTATTTTACTGATAAAACGACATGAGTATTTTGGTATCATGCAAATTCACTAGATAATTGAGCAGAGCCTTGAAAATCCAATCATCAAATAATCAAAGCAATTATTCTGTCAAACGGTGCGTGAATTATGAGATGAAGGACTTGGCCCTCTCAAAATCCTTCTGTTTCCAATTTCTACATTACTAACGTATAAGACTTTTGCACAGCACAATCAATGAGACCTGGCATTTGATGTCTGCCTGCAGCTTAATCTTGCCCCGTGCTGAATTTATCAGAAGACCTATAAAGCTAATGGCTTTTTTCCCACAGAACTGTTTGGAAACTCACAGGTTTTGTTAGCTGCTCAGGACAGACAAAAAAAAACCACCCAGGCCTCATCATCGACCGAAACACAGGAAGGAGGAAGGGGAAGGAGGAGAGACGGAGAGAAACTGTATTTCTGCGAAACTGCCTGCACCAAGCTAAGGAAAAACTTTGCTGCACAAACCTAGCACCCAAAACAACAATAATCACAAATTAATCCCAAAGCCGAGCTTTCACAAGGCTCTTCCACATTCAGATTCAGATCTACGACAAGAAATTCACCCACTGTATTCATTTTCCCCACTAGAAATAGATTGGGAATTGCTTATTATTGCCGAAAGTAAATACGCCAGGGGGTTTGCTGTCTCTCAGATGCTCCAGTCCTGGTGCATCCTATGAATTCAGAGGGTCCACATGGAATAAATACACTTCCCCATAACCAAACTTGCACTGAAGTACACGATACGGTTAGCAGCGATGTTTTTCACACTTTACTTAGGGGAACTAATTCTCCTGTTCATTTGTAGACCGATGTACCGAGCCAAGTCCTAAAATGTCTTTTAAAAATATCAGCAGACAAAAGTCTCGTGCTGCAGAAAAAAAAAGGCCAGATGAAGCATTTATGGATCTACTTCATAAATCACTTCTGTAGCTAGTGGCAAACGGAAGCTGATGTGGAAGTACGCCATACATAAGCCTGCAGGCTTTTAGAACGCTCTGAACATAATATAATTAGGAATAGGAGCTGGAAACACGTATGTGACAAAATATGCTTCCTGTGTGTGTACTTCCTGGCTGTTATAGGTGACAAGAATATGAATGTTAAAATTATCTATACCATAATTACTGTAATTTGTACTGAATAAAGGTGACGGCTATAATCACATGCTTGTATAATAGTATTATAAGGTTTACACACAGATATGTATTCTAAAAATTACTACTTTGTTTTTCTTTCAATATTTATGGAAAGATACATTACCAAGGCTAGCAAAGTTCCAGGCTAGAAAGTAAAAATTAAGACCTTGCCATTAGTTTAGGATATATATTTCAAAACCTATTTTTGAAACGCTTTTCTGTATACTTCTAATTCTGCCAGAGATATTATTTTAATACACCTCATGGCATTTGCTATTTACAAGCACATCAATGTTGCAAACAATCTTCATTTTAATCTGTGCCCAAAAATACAGTTTCCAGCCAAAAAAAAAAAAAAAAAAAAAAGCTTTTAAACTGTTTATGCATTCTTGGTGCTTGTCCGGAGGTTGTCATATGAAATTTGTTACTCCTTTTTCTGCACTTCAATCTCAACAATCATCGAACTCGTGAATGGATTGGGACTTCAGTCACCACAGGATCGAGGCTTGGGCACAAGCATTGCAGGTTTCAGAACAAACTCATTTTCAATATCGTCTTACAAGTTTTTAGTTACAGTTAATTATAGCTATAGTGCTTTACACTACTTATAATTGAACACTAGAAGCATCCAAACGTCCAGAATTTTGCGTTCAATGTGAGCATACTACCTAAATCTTATATATTAATTAAATATACAGCTACTGATGCCAGCAAAGGAGAAAATCCGAGGTAAAACCAGCATAGCTTCAGGCCAGTCAGCTCTGACGCAACAAGCTTTTGACTTCTGCTGCCAAAGCAGTTCCTAAGCTCCAGGAGCTCACTAGTTACATGGCAACTGGCTCGCCAGCCCTGCAAGCCAAGTACCTCAAAGTTATTGCTTCCTCATCCTTTTCCCTTTCAAAGTAATCCCAGGAGATTAACAAAAATTTTACGTGTAATGAAATGCTACAGCTGCACAGTTACAAACCAGAATCGGAGCAGCCAGACAGCCAAGATCCCAGCCGAAATGCTGCCTTAAGCGCTCTGCACAAGTCTGCTGCCCTATCACTCCGTTCCTGGTTTAATTTCTCTGCTTGTATTCTTCCTTAGAAGGGAGAAGTCTGCATTTCTGGTAAGACGGTTTAAAATAATTTAATGATTACGTAAATACACAGAAATTGCCCAATTATCCTTGAGACTATCGGGGTGGAAGAATAAAAATCCCCACACCCCCACCAACCATGCCCTGAAAGTTCGTCAAAAATTGCATTTCTCTGTCAGTGACCGCAGACAGCGATCCTGGAGAGAACCTCTTCCAGAATCCAAGGGTGCTCTCCTAAAATTAACAGCTTCACCTCAAACTCATCCCCTCACCATTATCTGTGCCAGCACTTTGTGCTGAAGACTTCTTCCATTTATTACTTATCAAGAGCACCAGATGTATGGACCACTTAAAAAGAAAATGGAGATCCTTCTGCGACAGTCACCCAAAAGAGGAGTACGGAGGCAAAAGGGAAGGACAGCGAGACCAGTCAGTGGTGGTTACATGAACAGTTCATGGCTCTTCACTCATCATTACAGAGCTGAATTACTCCTAAACAATAAGTAGTACCAGAAAAGAGTCTAAAAAGAACTGGAGAAAGGATTACAAAACTAGTGTCTGTTGTATTTTAATAGCAAACATATACATAATACGTTGGGTGGTTGCAGGCAGCATGGCTGGATGAAACAGGAACTGGCTTCACTGAGATGTAAAGTATTTCTTGTCTCTCTTCTCTGAGACACAAAATAATTCCAGCAAAAAAATGGACAGACTACTTTTGAGTTTTGAAGGATCTGAAATATTTTAAAATATTTTTAAAATGAGCTTGCAAAGGTTTTGAATTCAATATATTTTCAAAAACATTCACATAGTATTTCTGAAAAACTTGAGAAATATTTTCTGCTCGTTGAATTTCATGCAATTCTTACAAGCACGCAAAGCAAAGAGCAGCCTGGTAACTCCTCCAGTTGACAAGAGCCTTGAGTTCACTCAAATAGAATGATACTATCAAACAAAGAGATTTCTTATAAGCAGAGGATATTATCTTCAGAAATAAAAAGAAGGAATATAACTCTCATTGACACTACTGATGAGAGCCTTTCCTCCAGAACATAACACTAAGAAAAAAAAAAAAAAAGGAAACCANAAAAAAAAGGAAACCAGACAGCATTTTTTCCTAACAGTTATAAAATACAATCTGTAGTGTCCAATACTTAATGCATGTGAAAAACCCTGTCATCCAAGCAACAGTCTCTAATCCTGACCTCCAAGATTCATGATATTGATGGGTTACTGCAATATATCGTGCACATTTTCCTGGTGGGAACAGCAGATGGGTGTAGAGGCAGATCCCATGGCTTGAAGGTTTAACTTTACGTAGACGTTCCTGCTGTTTCAGATATGCATATTATGCGTCCATTCAGTCATGCAAGACAACAAAAACCAGACCAAAGGAAGGGGAAGCTGGCTCAATTACGACCTGAAATTCTTTTAAAATTATAAAGGGTCCTTTTGTGCTTTAGACTGCTTAATTTCTTCATCAACAACACAGACAGAGGGATCGAGTGCACCCTCGGCAAGTTTGGAGATGACACCGAGCTGAGTGGTGCAGTTGACACGCCTGAGGGACAGGATGCCATCCAAAAGGACCTGGACAAGCTCGAGAAGTGAGCCCATGTAAACCTCATGAGGTTCAACAAGGCCAAGTGCAGGTTCCTGCAGGTTGGTCAGGGCAGCCCCCAGTATCAATACAGGATGGGTGCTGAAGGGATTGAGAGAAGCCCTGACAAGAAGGACTTGGGGGTATTGGTGGATGAAAAGCTGGACGTGAGCCAGCAATGTGCACTCGCCAGCCAGAAGGCCAACCATGTCCTGGACTGCATCAAAAGAAGTGTGGCCAGCAGGTCAAGGGAGGTGATTCTGCCCCTCTATTCTGCTCTGGTGAGACCCCACCTGGAGTACCACATCCAGCTCTGGAGCCCTCAGCACAGGAAACACATGTTGGAGCGGGTCCAGAGAAGGGCCACAAAGATGATCAGAGGGCTGAAGCACCTCTTCTATGAGGACAGGCTGAGAGAGTTGGGATTGTTCAGCCTGGAGAAGAGAAGGCTCTGGGGAGACCCTACAGTGGCCTTCCAGTACCTAAAGGGGGCCTACAGGAGAGATGGGGGCAGACCTTTTAGCAGGACCTCTTGTGATAGGATGAGGGGTAACCATTTTAAACTGAAAGAGGGCCGATTTAGATTAGATATAAGGAAGGAATTTTTTGCAATGAGGGTGGTGAAACACTGGCACAGGTTGCCCAGAGAGATGGTTGATGCCCCATCCCTGGAAACCTTCAGTGTCAAGTTGGACGGGGCTCTGAGCAACCTGATCTAATTAAAGATGTCCCTGCTCATTGCAGGGTGGTTGGACTAGATTGCCTTTAAAGGTCCCTTCCAACCCAAACTATTCTATGAGACTGTGAAAGATACAAATATATATTTATATACAGACCTCCATACATCAAATACAAATACACAAATTATTGTATTCTGCTGAATAAGCCAGAAGTCAATAGCTTTGTCACTACTGCAGAAATCTTGCCTACAGACATACGTCCTTATCTCCATGAATGAATCTATAAATACAAGCATACCTTTTAGCCTCTCTTTGGCAGCCATTCAAGGATTGACTAATATTTTAAGTTGGGATTTACTAATATTTTAAGTTGAGAATCACTATTAGTAATAAAAATGCCTCAATAGCAGGTGCTTCCCTGAACACCATGTAGACATTTTTATGCGCATGTAAAGAGGTTTCAAGAAGATCGACAGGGAACTCCATAAGCAGAGCTTACAGCGAAAGCCCCACAAAACTTGGCTTAGATACCTGGATGCAAGTGGGAATTAAGGACTCCCACATGAAGGACGGACTTCCGAAACCTTGGATTTGGGTAGGGAAAGACAAATAGACAATTGTTCCTCTGCTCTCCTTTGAAAGAGGAAAGAGACAAAAGTGTTAAGAAGGGAGCACTGGCCGTCACAACTGTGCACCACTCGCACTTGCTGAACTAACAGAGATGGGAGAGCAAGTTTTCCCTTACAGCAAGGTGGGGCTCAGGAAGGGAAGGTTTTCTGCAGAAACCAGCACTCCGGTAGTATTTCAAAACCATGATCTGATAAGAAAAGATAAAGAAGGAGAGGAAAAAAAGGAGAATCTTACTCAAAGTTCTCACTTCTCTATTAAAGACCCCATTTGCTCCTGTTTCTGACTAATAACAAACAAAAAAATATATTCATTACAGGGACTACTGCAACTGAAAGCCAAGTATGGTCTTCATTAAAATTCCCAAAATAATAGGAGAGTCACTAACAATCTAGCAGCGTAAGAAAGCTGAAGGTGGGCAGATGACAATCATGCAGACCTAAAAAAAATAGGCACTGTTAAATACTCGGTACTTATCTGCCACTGGCACAACCCCACCCTGCTGCAGCTTCTTCAGTATTTCAAAAGTTGCATGTTACACATTTCAATTAGATATCTAGTTGTCAGCAGCCACTTAATTACATTAGAAGAAATGTGCAGGTATATAAAATATATGGCATATTGTAAGACTGGAAGACATTAGATAATTTCTGCTTCTGATAGAGATACTTTTTTTTTTAAGACCTTCCTAATAAATCAGTTTGCCAATACATTCCTTTGGGAATTCAGTGGCAGCAACACGAAATGCAGTATCAGCAAATTATTAAAATACTGATGTAGTAACTCAGAGCTCAGCAACTAATGAGCTGTAAAGTTCACTTCTAAAAGCAGGACACTCATACATTAAACACGTCCACAGTATTTTTGCTGTTCATTATAAATATTAATTTAGAGTTGGAAGGTGAAGTATGCAAGATAAAATTCAACTCTGATGGATTCTGATAACATTGCTTTTAAGGATCAAGTTTCTTTGGAATAATATACAGTAACTAAGTATGCAACTTTGCCAGGTTTGGTATTAAAATGCATTTTAGCATCATGGTGAATCCCAAATTAGGTCAATGACAGATGAGCAGAAGCAGACAGATGATTTTCAATTTACCAAACCAACTGAACTCCTACTCACGTTGCAAAACTAATCCAAAATTACCATAAATTAAGGCTATTTTAAATAAAGGTAAAAATATGGGAAGCTATCAATCATTCACATATGTAACATCGATAATGAAGTTCCTTCAAAGCAAAAAAACATCAAATCTTTAACACAGCATACAATATTATGTGTTTCATCCATCACATTGAGCACTTCCTCTCTGATAAACATGGACACAGTAGTTTGTAGAAATGCTGACGAGTAGAAGAAACCAACTGCGTACTAGCTAGGTTTCTTCTGCCCACAAACTGGCCGTTTCCTCATGGTGCCCTAAGTCTCAGAGCAGGAGTGGACACAACACAACAGCCTGTACCACGTGAAATAGAGAGGACAACATCAGTGCTGCAAGGGTTTCTTAAACAGGTACTTAAGTGACAGTACCTATCTAAAAGCAGTAGATGACACCATCAAATGCTCATCTCGCTTCTCCTGAACTTTAAGGTGCTTTGTACTTGGCAAAGATGCGCATACTTGAACCTTACTGATAATTTATCAAAGGTTGTTGTGAAGTGGAGGTTCGATAAAGGCTGGAAGAAGATTCTACCAAAGCTATAGATCTATTGTTTCAGAAAGTAACATGACTAAGCATTTCTTTCAGATATATTAGAAGCCCAAACATGTTACTACGTTTCTCCAAAGAGTATCATATTTCAGGGGAAGTTATATTGGCAAACTTGTAAGAGTTGGTATTTGCCCCAAGTTACAAAAATGGTTGAGACGGGAACAGGTGACTTAATAAAACATACTATAATGCATGTCCTATGTGGAAATTAGAAATTTAATCACCTGCACAGTTAAACCAATAATTCCGTTAATGTACTAGATGTGAATCTCAATAAGTTTACCTAAGACACAGACATATGGCAACACAGACGTGTCAATAAGAAACAAACTGGCACATTAAACTAGAGAATGTATTAACCTTGCAAGCGTGACCGCAAACAGTGGAAAGAAGCTGGAAAAAAAAAACCAAAAAAGGCAGCAAAAGAAAATTGGCTATATAAGATAAAGTGAGTGGTGTAGAGAATGGAAAATATAGATAAAATCCACAGGAAGAATCATGACCTATTAATTACAATAAAAACAACTCAGCTGGGAAGACTCCAAGATGAAGAAAACTATGTATCTTTGCTCTAGCTGGGATTTTTTCTCAGTTCTATGCTCTTGGATGCTGGAGTTTATTTGACCTACTAATACCACTCCTATGTTCTCATGATTCTTCAAAACAAATGAACAAAAACAAAAAAAAAAAACCCTACTCCCTCCTGTAACCTCCTGTAACACCAAAAAACCTGAATTTGTACCATGAATCACAAGTGTTTGATTCAAAAAAGTGACATTAATATGCTGCAGCAAACAGGACATTTTAATAGTGGCTTTAAGAACATCGGATTTCTCCTGAATCTGATTACTACATACAAGAAAGAAGTTGATCTCCCTCTGACATAACTGTAAAAGCCAAATTCAATTGTTCCTCGATGTACTGTCAGGACCGATAACAGGCTCTGAAAAAGACTATTCAAACACATTTTCCTAAATGGGGAAGATCAGTCTGCAGAGGGATTCAGGTGGCCCTTTTCTATTTCAGCTGGATGACTGCCTCGCTGGTTTTTCAAGAGTTAGATGCAATTAGGATATTACTGTTGACAGACTATAACTCTAATATCCAAGATGAAATCGCAATTCATTCGAATCAAAAATATGATACTGAAGTTCATTCACAAGTAATATTTTTACAAGCATTTGCGGAAATAGAACATTTTGATTTTCCATTCAAAACTCATTTTTACCTTTACAATTTTTCTGACAATCAGAAAAGATGACCTGATTTTCTTTTTCTTTTTTTATCTCTTTTTTTTTTTAAAAAAAAAAAACCCTTTTCCTTAGATATTTGGTGTGTGATAGTTTCAATATCTGGGTTTCATACCGTTATGGAATGGGAATGATCTTAAGTCCCAGAATCTCCACAAAACACAATGCTCAATTAGTTTTTAGCTTAAAGAATATGTCAACAAAGACCAAGAAAGCGTTTGCACACTATTGCATACGTCTTTCTTGAACATATTAATGTTTTTTTAATATATTGCTCGTGAACATATGGCCCAGGCTTCTTTACTTGTGGTAACTTTCAAATCAGGATCACTTCCATTGCTCGAATGATTTATTTCTTCAAATATCCAAGGGAACAAGCAGAGAGGAAGCAAAATGTTAATAATTAAAAGTTACATGTGGAAACCAAGAACGGTAATTCTACAAACACTCACTCCAATGAACTAAAGCTCTGTCAGGCACAGCTCCTCATACCCTGAATGCCCAGAGTCTCCGAGGTGGTCAGAAAGATCAATTTTCCATTTTGCAGAAACCTGGAAGCCACTATTACAAAAGGGTATCTGTGGAACAACGCTCTTCTTTTAAATGAGGAGTTGTCAGGATGACATGATCTGACTGCAAGTATCTTGCAATGAACGAAACAGCAACCCCCCGGGGAACGATGCCAGGCAGCAGTAAAGGGAATTAATGCCTAGAGGCAACACCCGGAGTCACAGTTTCACTGCAACATCCATCCTGTATCTCGCAGCCTTGGAGCTTTAAACTGCTGAAGGGCTTTGCCAATCTTACTAGAAGCATATGGGCGGGAGGAATATTGGTTTTGAGTAAACATCTTTCAAAAAAAAAAAAAACCCAAACAAAACACCAAAACAAAACCCAACAACTTATTTTCAAGTCTCTGCCTCCACCCTTTTCTGCAAAAGAAGTTTCACCATAACTTACCTCTGGGTACTTCAGTCTTAAAGTTTTATGCATTTCCCGAAAACGACTGTACCGCCTGAACACTGTCCATGTCTCATCCAGGACTGTTATCTATATCAGAAGATATAAAAAGAAGAAACAGAAGTAAAACTACATAATGCGTAACACTACAAACCACGCAGTATACAAGGTTATCAGACTAAACCAGACAATTCTTAGCTCCCTTAAATTCATAAGCTTTCATAGGTCTACTTAATTTTTCTTTCATTACAGTCACAGAACTACATTTATTAAGGAGCACTGATTGCACAGCAAAAAAACGGAACGCATTTATTCCTTATTCCGGAGAGGTTTGACAAGGCTGTAAACACATTAAAATATCCCCAATCATTCCTTGGTGCCGCTACGCAGCTCACAGCATCGCAATCAGTGGGTGTTCCGTTAATGAAGGAATAACACCCAGCACAAGCATAGCGTAGCCTCCCTATACATTCATAGAAATGTACATAGTCTCATATACACACATACGTATACACAGATACACACACAAATAATAAATACACGTTTCTCAGACACACAGAGTTCATTACCACGTCGAACGGGATTCCAATTTGTAGGGTAAAAAAAAAAATCACATATGCCAGCTTTCAGTAGAAGGTATTCCTTTAAAACATTCCGTGCCTGTGTTATCAATATGGTGATGAACATCCCATTTATACAGGAAGTTTCATTAAAATCAACAGAATTACTCCTGTGAGTAAAGCGCATAGCAACAGGAGCGAAAGGAGGGGGGGCAAGCCAACTTTGCCATCCGTTATTCACCAAATTCCAATTGAAACTGAGAAACCAACAAAAAATTAAGGGAAAGAAAATTTTTCGCTGTCTGAAATTAGGTGAAACGAAAGACATTTTTAAGTGAGTCATAAAAGTGTTATGACTGGAGCCTTTGATTTTACAGCGAAGCCTTTCTGCAGCTCTGGTGGTCCAAGGCTGCGGAGAAGCAATGGTGCAGGGAGGGGGGCATTCTTCTACACCAACTAACAGAGCTGGCGAAAGCCAACTGGCATTGCGTAAACCTTGAAGAGACTGTTGCTTTTTTAATCTAACAGGCCTAATATGTGATATTATCTCTACCTACCTACGAATTTCTGCATGGACATCAGAAATAAGCACCTTCATAAAATGCATTTCGCAAAGACACAGGCTTGGATTTTAATCCTAAAGTGGGGCCGAAAACGAACAAGTAGACCCCTCGCTACTGAGCGTATCAAAGTTACAGCGCGCCAGAAAGTCACAATGGAGCAGGGTAACTGAGTAGGAGAAAAGAAAGCCCAGAGCAATAAAGCCAGAGGAAACCAGCATCCAAGCACCTCTGTTGACAACTGCTACCTCAAGCTTGCAACAAACTCCTCTCTGGTCCACCCTGCCCCATCCNCACCTCTGTTGACAACTGCTACCTCAAGCTCGCAACAAACTCCTCTCTGGTCCACCCTGCCCCATCCCCGCTGCCTTTGCTGGTGTATACAGAACAGGGAAACTGGGGGAAGTGTTTTGGAAAGCAAAAATTATTGTGTGTCTTATGGTGTCAGGAACCACGTTGGGTTTGTTGCTACTGTTGTTTTGGTTTTTTCCTATTTTTACCTCTATTTTTAACTGAAAGATGTAAGGAAACAAAATTGGCCTTCTCAAAACTTTTCATGAATGTTAAAACATAGGTCCTTCTAGCACATCTCCATAAAGTAAATTCATTATTTCTGATAAAAGTCATCTTTCATCTCACCAATAAGCTTGACTGCTACTAGGATATCTGCATGATCGACTATATTTCCTTATTAAAAAAATTCACGCAGTTGCCCTCCCCCAATATATTGTTAACAGTGTCTCAAACTTTACAAATCAGGTGAATGGATTTAACAAGCATAGGCAGGCTTAACTAAAAAAGTAACAATTCAAGAATATCCAAGTTACACTGATCTTGATTAACCAATTAACCATTTTGTTCTGAATAATGACTTTACTGTGAAGGGCTTTGTGATTTCTATGTTCAGGTAAACATTAGAGCGCAATGGATAATCATAAAATAAAGATGTTACTCCTCCTCTTTCTTTTTGCCTTAATTCTGTATTGTAATATTTCTGACT
>RSEF01000003.1:6412782-6435374 GCA_003993805.1 Himantopus leucocephalus
ATCTGGGCACTTAGGGGATGCTAGACTTGCCTCAGAATTGTGACTACTTTTTATTCAAGCTCACCATTTCCTACGTAAAACTCTAAATTTGAAAGGAAATACTAGAGTCCTGTCTCCTTTTCTTCTGCACGATGACTGACAGAAAATAACCTAACAGACATTTTCAACTTACGTCACTGTAAAGCATGTCACAGAATTTGTTCCCCTTCTGCCCCACAGAAACAGAAGTAAAACGGGGGGGGGGGTGTTAAAAAAAAGAATTCCACCTGATTCTGAAGCAATCAGCAAGAAAAGAACACGTCCACCTTACTTATCTGGGCTGCTTAAACTGTCTACAGTAGTTGTGAAAATTCGTATTTCTCCAAACAGACCTTGTTGAAACTGTTCCTCACATCTGAAAAGCTAAAACTCGCTTAAAAATTTCTTGGAACCTTTTTTTATTCGTTATCGAGGGTACTAATCTGACAGATTTGAGGGAAGATCGGGCTTTTTCTTTTTTCTAGTTTAAGTGCATCATGCATGCATCATTTTCTCCAAGAACTATGCACCAAAAAGCACTGCTGTTGCTTTACTCCAATTCTGCAATAGCTCACCGAGCTCAGAAAGAAACTTTGACTAGAAATGCGAACGTTTTGAGTTGACCCGCCACAGCATTTGGCTGAACAGAACTGTGACCAGACCTGGAGAAAAGCGCTGCTTTGGGGTGCATCTGCCTGGCCCTTCTCCTACAGACAGCTTGCGAAAGATGACTGAAAGGCTTTGAAACACAAGAAAAAGCCAGTTTTGAAAGAATATCAAACAGGATAAATAAAATGAGAGAACTCAGAACAACAAGGGAAAGCTGAATAAAAATGAGAAGGCTTATCTACAAACTCTCCCTCTTGTCAGAGGATCCCCTGCAGGGCTGTGCTTGATTCCAGGCTTTGCTTCCATCACCTGCTCTCTTGAGACCCCGCGTGCCTTTATGTGAGCTGGAGTTCCCCCTTCCCTCCTGCCTCGCTTCTGCCGTCCGTAGGTACCGTCTGCAACCACAGGCACTGTCTGTAACAGATGCCAACGGTCTTATCAATGCAAAAGCTCTTCCCACACGCTGTTTCTAGCTCAGCCTTGTCTGAACATCCCGCATATCACCACAACATGAAAGGAAGAGGAGAATACAAGAATAGTTTGTTGGTACTCTGATTCAGCTCTAACATAAATATGTTTAGACCTGATTAAGTTACTACCGTTTCATCATGTCTTTAAAGACAACATATAAACCTGTCACTCAAATGGAAGTTTCTTTGGAAATGTATCTATTCATACTGAATGCTTAATGGCAGACCAGCACAAACAGTTCTGTGGTATTTCTTGCTGCAAAAGGAGAAGGTGGTATCTTAACTCTACTAAAGTATGGTTTTGTTACTATTTTGAACTCTCTCCAATAGGTTCTCATGAGAGTCACTCAACATTTTAAAGTAGGATCTGTATCCAGTGGAAGAACTCGAGTGGAGAGACCATCTTGCCGGCTCATTCCCAAATGTTATATATGTCTAGATGGACAAGATGCTGAACCTGAACTAAAAGAAAACATTCTTGGGCGGTACGTTAGGGTTGAAAGGCTTATGAACTGGCCGTGACGCTGCCAAGAAAAGTGGAACTCACTCTCTCTCTTTTGCAATATAAAGGAAGTGACCTTTACTAGTGCATCTCACAAAAAGAAATTTATGTATTTGTTACATATAGAAATTTGTTATATTTGTTCCTCTATACAGCAAGATGGTAGGATTTAACTACAAACACAATGACTAGAAACATCTGCTGAAGACAATACTTCTGAGACACCTAGGATTCAAAGGTTTACAATTCCACTCCATCACCCCTCGCCCCTTTGTCAGATTTCAAAGTGCTGTTACGTGCAAATAGGTCAGTTACCCATTTTCCCCAAGAGCAAGAGGAACCTTGGTGATGAAAGCTTATTTGGGAGCTGGCAAAGGAAATGAGATTAACAACGCCCCAGTCCTTCCCTAAGACCGACACATATTCTGGTGTGAGATCACCTGAAAATAAACTCAAAGTAAAGTAAGGCTGAAATAAGAAATTACTTCAACAACTGATGTAGTATTCTGACCTATCAAGAAGGGATGAAATAAACAGGTACACGTTCTCTTCTCCCTGCCCTGTCTTCCTACCTTCCTGATTTTTAAGACAAAAAAACCACTATGCCGTATATTCTGATTTCCCATAGAATAGAAGTAACAGCAGTTGAAGATTAATACAGATCACATTAGAGCTGGGAGCTCTGCAGGGGCAAGGTTTAAAACAGAAAAGTTTGTGGCAGGTGTGTGGATTGTAGCTTGGAATCCAAATCCTGATCACAGCAAAAGCAGCCCACTGTGACATACAGAGACCTGGAGGCAAAGGAAAAAGCATAAACAGTTGATTGATTTGTGTAAGGGAATGACTGTAAGAAACACCCCAAAGGCTGCCAAGCTAAGGTCCATAGGAGCTTCAATAAAAATATTTAGTGCTCTAAGGAACGGACAGCATGGACAGCAATGGAATACAATTATTAAAGTGATAGCCCATTCCCTACCCCGTATGTCATCCATTTCTTTGCTTTGAACTTTATCAAAGCAGCTATTTAAGCAGCAGCTTTAGAGGCAGCCTAGAAATGGCACAGGAGAGAGAGAAAAGATGGTACTGGCAAGTACGACAGAAGAGAACAGGCGTTCCATATACCCCACTCTTCGCCAGAGCATCCGCTCTTTCCATGCCATTACTGAGGTCAGGTTGCAAGCCTTACTTCTCACAGAAAAAAAAATAGAAGCAAGAGAACTGCTGGAGCCTAGTTTCACGTGCATTTGTATATCTCCTTGATACATCCTCCAGTTTTTTCCTGGTTACGAATCCCAACCCTTTCCAATGTTTTTCTTCTATTACATTTCCTTCCAGGTAAGTCCAAGTCTTCCTGCACATACTCTTCAACTGTTCTTTCATCTTAAGATCTTGCAGATGCTTACGTGGGTTTTAGGGATGACAGGAGAATACTTGGAAAAGAAATCCACCAACTTACTAAAAAGAGAAAACACCTTTTTACTGTATTTACCTTCACTAACCATTACTCAATTTAGTAAATCCTGTGTGCTGAAAACAGTTAGTGGCTAGAAGAGTCCCTTGGGGAAGTTTTGTACGCGCTTACTCTTCTCTCAGCGTCTCTATGGTTCTGGGCTTTCGCTGGCGCCAGGAGATGCAAAGTTCAAAAGGCAAAAGGAAGCACTCCATCCACAGATTGTGCAATACGTTTCGAGATGAAAATCTAATTAGCTCAAACAGAGCTAAGGTTGCCCATCTTAATAAAAGCCTTTGTAAAAGAGAACGTGAGCATAGCTCAAAAATGGTCCTGCATGCTGTGAGGGCAGGTCACTCCTCCAAACTTACACCAGCTAACGAAGCATCTGGCAGTACATTCAGTGAAGAAGGCTGCCAGTTCTGTCTCTGATGCCATGTACATCAGTTATGCTACACGTCCACATGCACTGAGAACACATTTCCAATTAGACTTCACATCTTGCTTTGAAAAAACACTGGCTTAGCACCAGAGGAAACATAATGAATATGCATTTTTTCCAGCATTTCTGCAGAGAAGATCAACAGAGGAAGCCACTAGAACAGAGGGGAAGCCGCTAACAGTTTGGAGAAGCGAGACCTTGGAAAAGCAGGGTGGGAAGAATCCGAACAACAAAGAGAGCCCAAAAGGAATCAAGCCTTTGCTGTGGATATGCGCAAAATACTTTAATTATGCTTTCATTACTACAGGAAAATATTTTAAGTCTAATAATTTTCTATACCTGTCACTCGCATCTCAATAAAGGGCCTTCCTGCAAGTAATATGCATTTAATCCTCATCTCTGCAACACTCTCAACTGAATTATTCAATATTGCATCTGGAACTGCTCACCCCAAGAGTCTGATCACCAACCTCCTGTGCACAAATCTATCCACATGGAAAACACCCACCTTTGTAGTGTCCTGTATTGCGCGTGCCTTCTCACAACCTCTCTTATTTAACAGTACTGAGGCCACTTAGACAACAGAAAGAGACAGAACCAAAAATTGCACTTAGTGGAAAAAAACCCCTTATTTCATTGGGGTTAGTAAGGTGACTTCTGGAATCTGCAGATTCTCAGGTGCATTTCCAGCTGCTGTGTCCACCTCTGCTAATTGTGATGCTGTCACACAGTCAACACCAACAGCTGGACAAAGCAAACTAGGAACTACTTGGTTTTAAACAAAAGGCATTTTTCTATTATTATTGCTACTATGATGCTGCCGTTGTACAAATGCAAGCAACACGTCCACAGAGACCCCAGACATTAAGGGAGAAGCAATTGAAAAGCACTCACCTTTATTTCGAACTCATAGTGTTCATCCTTTCCTTGCCCACACAGGACATAGCGTGGAATACTAATTTTAATTGGGTCCTTTAGGTCATCTGGATTTGCTCCCAGAGAACGACAGACCATCCGCTTTCATGTGCATACCAAATAGGGAGAACAAAGGAAAACCAAAATCACTACATAAGGAAAAAAAGAGAAGAACTTCACTAAAAATGAGAAAAAGTTCTTGGCCCGAAGAGCAGGGAAAGAGAGCATGGAGGAGGCAGAAATTATTTCCAAAATGAAGGAATTACTTGAAACCAAAGTAGACCTCCTTTTATAAGCAAGCCCCAGCATTTTGTTATGCATGAAAAAGTTGAGGTGAAGTGTCTTCAAAAATATTGCTTATTCTTTGAAAAGGCATTTTCAGCTCAGATATCAAAAACAAGGGAAAGCAGAAGACTTTGTATTGACCCTCTTTGAAAAAAACAAATATATGAATCAAGCCTTCACAGTCAGACATATTTTTTGTATGCCTTCTCTTATCTTTCTGTAACAAGGCTGTTTACAATATCATGCAAAACTGCAGTGGATCAAGGCAATTCAGAAATTGCCTAGATCTTAGACTTTTAAATCCAATCTCATTTGATAATTAAATAAGGCATAGATAACATAGTAATCCACTGTCAGAACACTTTCCTACTATTTTCCTTAAATCATATCTAATTAACAGAAAACTTTTGATGATCTTGACAAAAAAGTCTATAAAGGTATTTGTAATGAGGGCACATTCCTCTGACTAATAGCCAGATGGAATCCGTAACTCTGAAGTTACGTCAAAATTAAAATATTTTTGCAACTGAAAAGTTTAATGCTTTGTGGTGAGTGCATCCAAAAGTAGCATAAGCATTTATAGTGAACAAGTACAGAAACTGTCTTTTAAGAACTCCTCCACTTTGTCAGTTGAACATGTTTGGTCTGAAAAGCTTAATAAACTTAAAAAAAAAAAACAAAAACAGCACCATGACAAATATAAGTTAATGATAACAAAAAAGGCTGAAAAACTATCGCTTTCAAGTTATGACCATGTTATATATTTGTATTTAATGATGCTATCCATCACTTATATAGATACAGTATTCCCGACACTCATTCTCAATCCCTTAGCAACTACCATGAAACATGTTGCTTGGTCCAAATTCTTCAGTCTTGACCAACACTACCCCCACACGTGAACGTGGCCCACGCTACTGCTCATTGACGCTTGGTCTCTCCCTGTAGCAACTCTTACTGACTCCCAGTACATGGGATACTGTGCAGGAGCTGGAGGAAAGTTTGAAACTCATTCCTCAACGCCTCTCTGGATACTGTTTCTTACAGACAGCTTTTTGGCATCCTCACTTGGCTATTGAGAATGGGAGGCTGTTATTTCATTACTAGTCAATTATAAATGCCAATGTCATTTCCCTTAATGTTACCATTAAGAGTAGTGAAAAAGAAAATACAAAAGAAAGTGAATTTTAGTTCCAATTAACTGACTTTATTCTGGAAGATGTTTTCCACAAACTTTTTTTTTTTTTAGTCAAAATACAAAAAAAGTTTGCATTGGAATGGAAAAATATTTTTAGTGACAAAATTTTGTTTACACAATAAATATTTTCTCCTCTCCATTTTGCCCTTCTTTCACGTCTCCCCCGGTTACTGGCTTTTCAACTCAAACTCATTTCTAGAGCATAGAAATGTAAGCAGTTCCTTCCTTGGGGGAAAGTGGAATTCATTGCCTTGACAACAATATCATCTGTTTTAAAACAACAATAAAACCATACAGTCACTCTTAAAGCCACCTCTGTCAACACGTAATTTATTGGCAGTCATGGAACTATTGCAAACAGCTAATAGTCAGAGAGGAAAATAATCTCAAAGTACTGTGAAAAACACGCCCTAATACATTAAATAATGCTTTGATAGTCATAAACATCAATCATTACGTTATGTTTCATTTACAGCAGAATAAAAGATATTGCCGTGAAGTCATTTTTTTCACAAAAGTGCAGAATATTCATCGAGTTGGATTTGAAAACAAACACAAAAGAGGAAAACCATGTTATTGGGAACACAACATGCACAAACATTTAAACTTTGGGGTACAATCTGAAAAGGAATTATTTGCAGAAACTGCTGTCATTTAACAGCCTTGATTAAGACAGTCCTCTCAGACGGCGCCACTCAATGTTAACTTTCAGAAGAAATGCCTTACTGATGTCAGTGAGGAAGCCACTCTTGAACTGGACTGACACAAGGTTACGCTCCAACTCATAACTGCTCTGCCTTCTCCATGCTCTGTGAGATATTTGTCTATACTTTTTTTGTTAAAAAGACAAACCACACCTCAAAATAACATGACAGGTTTTGCTCATCTTTGGACTTCCTTATGTTAGTAGAAAGTTTTGTTATAAGAAGTAAAACCCAACGCCTTAATTCTCTATCCAAACCAGCGTTCATCCTTCCAGACACAACTTCCCCATCCAATGCAAGTTACTTCTTTTTAAATCCCACGTGAATTACATTATCCTGCCTTAACATATGGCAAGAACAAATGGGAAATGTTCTTATACTAGTAGAGAGACTGAAGTCTAACTCTGTCTAGTAGAAGACTGCAGCTCTACTACAAATACGCTTGCAGAATTTAGAATTTCAGATTAGATACCACTGTTCTTTCTGCCAAAGAGCATCTTCCTCGAATAAGGCAGATGGCACATTCAAGCAACAGGATTTAAAGGTATTTAGCTCCCTTTACAAGGAAAGAAACAGAAAGATGGGAGACAACAGCTTATTATTTGAACATGTGGCAGGGGTAACAGGTAACGAATAACCTTGTACTAAGCTAAAGGGAAGTCTTGACTAATAGAAATCTTTTACTAATGTTCAATAGTTCCATTATTTCTTGGAATGTAGTATTAAAGGAACTGCAAGAGATGCAATCTCACAGTATCACCAATCCCATTAGCAAGCAAGCAGAAGAAGAGGAAAGTCAAGGCAGGCACATTACACGGAGAGAACTCTAGAGTTAAACTTACTCCACCCTTCAAGCAGTATCCCCAGTTGTTAACTACCCATTTAACAGCATAAGAAGCACGTACACAGATCATGAACCCTAAAACATTTGTCTTTCCGCAGGTATAGTAGCATGATCAAAGGTCAAAAAGATATTTAAAGCAAAACCAACACCTGTTTACACCCTTTAACCAGGTTCATTTTCATATCACATTTTCCTTAAACACTCGCATTAAGGGAATATAAAGACTTATTCTGTTGTGGGGGAGTACAAGTTAACTATTTTGACAAAATAAATACGAATGACTTAAAGCCATGAGTTGCTTCCCTGCAAGAAAAGGAGTGGAGGGGAAAATCTAAAGAGAGTACTGGATGTTGTCTGCATTTTTCTTGTTCTGTTGCACTGCTTCCACATAGCCTACTCTATCTTAGCTCTAGGCAAAGAGGGTAAACCCAGGAGAAAAGAGATATGGCAACTCCATCAATCCCTGGTATCTCAGCCAACACAACTTAGAATAAGCCAAACACAATTCCTTTTGCACATGTGACAAACTTTAATGCGAGTGTGCAATAATCCTTAATGTAAAACTCAGAAGCAGAAGCATTGTCAATGCTATTCTTCCCAAAATTCTAAGTATAAAAGCTACAGACATCCTCAGTGTTAAGAGCATACAGTGGATGCACCTAAAAGCACCTTACAGTTCAGACAAAAAAAAAATGTATTGCAGATGTTTTGAAATATTGAGATCAAGGGCACAAAACAGATGAGAAGCATGAAAAACAAAGATGTTCAGAAAGATTAAGGAAAAGGCAATCAAGGAGGGATGGAGAAGACATTAATGAAGACGGACAGGAGATGGAGGGAGCCAGAAACAACAGCCAAAATGGAAATCAGAAGACACAGCTGTAATTATAGTTTTGATCCACCTACCACATAAGACAGAAACATTTAATTTCCTAACCCTCCCAAGCAGATGTATGTACAGCATATTGGAGACTCGCAAAACGTAAGAACTCAAGTAATGATTTTTTGCTACAACCTGTGTACGCCCCCTACGATATTTCCTTAGAGGCTCAAAGGACTCTCTTGCTTATTGATATATTTAAAAAAAAAAAAAAAGAGAGAGAAGGATTTTATCAATATTCATCAGCCTCTTATTTTGAATGTATCTGAATGTATTTGGATTTCAACACCTAGTCAGATGCATAATTAGCCAAATGGCTTCTTCACTTGAACTGAATGTTAATTTCCAGATTTCCGAAGGGAGATGCAAACTGCTTTGAAGAACTGATGGGATGACTGTCAGTTGAGTATTTATTTCTTTTTCACAGTATTTCGAAAAACCAATTCCTGAATCAGATCCAACCTTGCCCCTTCTAGAAAACACAAGCTCAACTTTTGTGAAATTCTCTTTGTCTGGCAAAACTACACATCGGATGTCATTCAAACTGTACAACTGAAGGCTGTCAAATTGTGATCGCTGGCGTGAAGCATCCAAAGAGTTAGGTGCAGGATAAGAGACATTATTTTCCCTTAAGAGACCTATGTGAGTAGTTGTAAGAACAAGAGCTCTATACGCGGTCTGCTTAGCACAGTCTACTTTCACTGAGGTATACAGCAGCACATGAATATCACCTAATGAAGGTTTAATACTTCCCATGTTTTCATGGAGTAAGTAAACCAGATCAGCTAATTCAGTTCTAAATTTACAGGACAATTGCACTCCGTTTGAAAAAACTAAGTCATTTACTTCTGATGTCCAGTCAAGTGAAATCTGCATCAAATCATCTTTCAAGAGCCGGTGATTTAAGTAAACAGCATCATCCCTTGTAGAAATCAAAATGCTCATTATGTCATGGCAAATTCTTTGAGTGAAGTGTTTGTTATAGGTAAATATTGTGAGTAAACCATCTTCAGCAGAACATAGAAGACTAATATTCTGTCCACCGAAGCCAACTTGAATCTCCTTTATAGTGACGATGGGAACCTCATGAAACATTGCCAAGGAACTCCGGCAGATGTCTTGTTCGACTGATGAAACAACAACATACAGAATGGAGCTGAACAAAAGCAAGCAAGCAGGTTCTGGATCAGGTTTTTTGCAATTGCCAACAGCAAGCCAGTATATACCTCTCAACTCCTCCATTCTAACACAAATTTGAGGTAAGGCACAGGTCAAGAATTCCAGCACTTTTTCCAAAGAACAGACCTGAAGCTTCAGAAAGACATCAGGAAAATGCACAAATTTCTGTCTTAACACAAGACTGTTTTCCAGCTCTTCATTTTTGCAGCAGCATGCAAAGCCTTCAGAGGGCTTTCTCGCACAGGCATCAGACATTTCTGTGCTCTCACACATTGTGATAGCCTCTTGCACAGGGGATTCAGGCTGAACGACGTTTTCAGTATGAGCTTTGGCATCTTCGGCAGAGTGGGACATGTCTTGATCCATATCTGACTTGAAGCACACATTTACGTGCAAGTTTCTTATAAACGGCAGGTTTTTTATTAATGATACTGCTTGCGCGCATCTCTCGCTTCTGTCACACAAACTTCCCAACTCCTTAATTTGTTTAGAAACCACTGTACTGTTGAGCAGCTGACTACTGGTATCTTTGTAAAGACAGGAAATCTTACTGAAAAGATACCCCAAACCATAGGTGTGCTCTGGGCTCACAGCAAAATGAGAAGCTATTGACTTAAAAGAAATCAAATCCGAGGCTTTTTGTGTTGGAATCTGAGAATTAGTAGAGTGGTCTTCGGTTGTCGGGTGCACTGTCTTAAATGGGCTGTTTTCTTTACAAGTTATTACTTCAGAACGCACATTAGACTGAGAAAAGAGAAGGCACGATAGGCTGTTAAAGCCAGCCTGCTCATTAGCACCCATTAAGGATCCTACAGGAGACAGCTGTTTCAAGTGGGAACAATCAGATTCAGTTCTTGAGCTGTCACAATCCTGAGAAGTCGTTATTTTATCATCAAAATGATTGAAATTTTCAACCTTGCAGAGCGAATAAGCCATGTTATTTAAGTCATGACTTGGTAAAGAAGTAGATAAAACATTCTGATAAGGACTATTCTTACTCTTTAAAGTGTTAGTATTTTTGGAGCGAATTAAACTACTTTCAATGTCACAATGACATGCAAAGCTCTCCTGTTCTGAATTATTCCTTTCATTCTCAAATGCCTTCTCTGATGTAAAAGGGGAGGAGATTCTTCCAGAACTGGAAAATAAATCCCACATCTTTGTATATTCCTTCTGTCCTTTACGGTCTCTTACTCCTGCGTTTTCTCCACACAACTCAGAAGCACAATTGCCATCTTTAGACACAAATGGAAAGCCATAATGTGGCTGCCACTGTTGACTTTTCTGTTAAAAATTTCAAAAGAAGAAAATAGAAACGTCTTTAAAAAAAATCTCCCAATCTGAACATTTCTAGAATTGAGGATTGATTTTGATTAGGTTTGTACAATCATTCAAAATGGGTACAATCGTTCTACAATCTCTCTAATTTTGAGAGAGAGAATCCAACAGAAGTGATTGAGGTCTGATTCAGGAATGGTTGATCTTCCCAGCCCACCACTGCTTTTCCTTTGTACAGTATCCATTTCACTTCGTTTATATTTGCTTTACTCTAAAACGACAGGAAAGTCAAAGGGAGATGAAGAAACTTTAAGCCCTTTATTATTTTTCCACACATGCACCAAAAAAAATTTCCTATACTGTCAAAGATAGTGTAGTAAAAAGTCTGAGACAGTTTAAAAATAACAGTGTAAAAGNAGCCCACCACTGCTTTTCCTTTGTACAGTATCCATTTCACTTCGCTTATATTTGCTTTACTCGAAAACGACAGGAAAGTCAAAGGGAGATGCAGAAACTTTAAGCCCTTTATTATTTTTCCCACACATGCACAAAAAAAAATTCCTATACTGTCAAAGATAGTGTAGTAAAAAGTCTGAGAGTTTAAAAATAACAGTGTAAAAANAAATAACAGTGTAAAAGTCCAAAAAAGTCCAAATTGGAGATGTTGTAGCCCTCCTACTATTAAGGTTTAAATCCATAAAGGTATTTAGGATTTAATCACCAACACAAGTAAATAACCATGTTTCAAGCAATAGTTAAGCAACCAAATACAGGTCTAAGCCTCAGCTTAAAAATACATGTACGAATCCTTCATGACCAAGGCAAATTTGCCTGATGCTGCTGTTAATATTATAGACACCCTTACAGCAGCGAGTTCACTGTGAGCCACAAGCGTGAAGTGGTATTCTGAATTCAGACAATCTCTCCTCATCAAATGCTTTTATCCTCTAAAAGTCAGGAAAGGGATACTGTTCCAAATTAAGAATCATGACAAAACAAGGAAGAAACATCCACAATAACAGCACACCTTTCAAATACGGAAAAAGCTATGCCAAATCTGAAAAAAAAAATCACTTTAGTCCCAGCTGGCAAAATACATTGCTGTCTCTATTAGCCATTAATCTTGCTGTGAATTCAAAGCTCTAATTATGCAGCTAAACATTAAGAAATTTAATTACAGGCCATGCCATAATTTAAGACAACCATTTCATTCTGACAAATTATGACCTACCTCATACTTCAGCTTGCGTTGAACAGTGCCATTATTAAGCCTCTCATTATCCTAAGAACAAAATAGGTACAGGTGATTATTTTTTAAAAGTGCCTTTCTTGTATAAGTTCATTTAAAAGTATTTCTAGGAAGAGACATTCTTTTTAATAGCCAAAAATAACTATTTTCTTACTGATATTTATTAAACCACTGGCTTAGAAGTCAATCAACCCAGTCTTTGGATGACTTAGATCATCAGTTTTTGAACGAGCATTTGTTTGCAAGTATAAACAATTACCGTTCCTCTGGATGGAATTTTATCAAAGTATTTTACAGACATAAAATGAAGATTTTTATTTTATCTGCAAGCTTCCTATTGCCATTTACACACTCATCCCTGCAAAAAAAAAAAAATGGAATCCAACATAAAACAGCCACTGGGGAAAAAAAGATGAGCAAAATTGAAAACTGATATCCCCAATTTACTGTTTACTTTTTTGGTAAATTAAAATGAAGTAAAGTAGGAAAACATGAAAATTATTGAATAACAAAACTAAATCAGTGGTTACACATGGGGCTTTAGAGGTCAGGATTTCCTACTCGTCTCTGCTCACCTTTAGACTTTCTGTAGACCAGGACAGGGTAACATCATTATCCTCAGCTTTGTGATGAATATTCTGGAGCCTTCTCTGCACTTCTTGTTCAATAAAGGCATTTATCCTTCAAGATATAGAAAAGTTTAAAAAAAAAGTATACTCTCAGATAAAAATCAAGACAGGCTAAAGGGCTCTTTGAAACACTTATGAACTCTAAGTACTGCACACCTCTTAAATGGCAGGCTTAATGTTAGACCAGTTTTATACCTCCTTAAGGAACGCAGACTTTTGAGCAAGCGTTCATTTAATAGGCAAAGGTTAACAATTTGTTATTGCAATTAGACAATTTAATGGACCACAGGTTAAGCCACTGTTATGCGTACAGCTCTACATACAAGTGGCACAGAGAGTAAGAGAGATGAAGAAGAAATAGAAGGCCGGGGTTGCAGCTTCAGCTACTTAAGGGTTCGCTTTTATCACTTTTGCAGTATCGGCTACTCCGGCTAACAAAGGTTTGGTCTTCAAACAGAAGGAATGTTCCAAGAGTTGATACAAAGAGCTGCATGTATAAGTGTAAAAAGAACAGAGAGGAAACAGGTTTCAAGTGATACCAGGCAGCTGCCCTGTTAAAAAAGGCTTAAGATAATTTCATTTACCTTGTTGCTTTAAGCATATATAAAGCAATACCATATAGACCAGTAACCGTAAACACAAAACCAATTTAAATACATTTAAGCCTACAGGTTCACAAACCTCTATACTAAAACAAACTGCACAGGAGCAACAGATTAGCCTGTTGGTTATTTGAAGTAAAATACAGCAAATTAATTTTATTTCCAGACTAGTCTTCAAGTACAATTACAGTATCTAATTACAACCCAGCCCTGGCAGAACAATCTTTCAAAATATTTCTTTTCTGAAGCTACTGTTTGCATTCCTACCAAAATATTGCAGAAATGCAGGTTACCTACCTATCATCAACTAGCGGAGGGGCGGGTGGCTGTGGCTTTGTTGGGCTGGTAGGGGAAGTGGTATGGGAGAGTCTCTCTTCTAATGTTCCATGATTTCCTTTCTGACCACCATCACCCTCGTAAATTTTTTGCTTCAGCTGCTGAATCTCCTGGTCCAGGCTATAAAGAGATCTTAACATGTAATTCGCTTTGTTTTAGAGTACCATTGATTCCCATCGTTCTTGTGGGAAGTACTGGACTTACACCGGCATACACTTACGTAAGATCGTAGGCATTAAAATTTATGACAATACAAAAGTCGCAATTGTTCTTTCAGCACATTTAGATAGCAAAATAGAGACCCAAAAGACATTACAACAGCAGTATTAAGTTAAATAGAACAAATTCAATAATTTCCAATGCAAAAGGTATCTAACTCAGCACATTAAACATCAATTCATAAGACTTAACGTGTCTATTAGGATTACTTGAATAAACTTTCCTCGTTACAGAACTTTATCAATGACCTCAGTTATTAGCTTCCAGTGTGAAGTAAATGAATAAATGTGTGTGTCTGGAATTACAAAAGCAAAATAGAGCACTAGTCCAAAAAAACAAAGGCAACCTAAACCAACGAAGTGGCAAAACATATCTATAAGAAAATTTTTAAAGTGTGTATAATACATATAAATCTTATTTTCCAGTTATTCCTTCTGTCTGTATATATAGCCTTGAAAATTTACTTACAAAATAAAATATCTAAGATTTATTTTATATACCTATCAAATCATCTTTTGAAATGGAAACCTCCTAACTTTCTTTAACAAATACACCTCATGCCAGCCAGATTTATGCACAGAATAGAATATGCAGAACACACTATTCACTTGTGAAGTAGCTGAGATTAGATTAGTAACACAGTAATAATCTTCCCCATTTCCATTACAACTTTCGTCTCTAAAGGTAATTGTTTTTCTAAAGGTTACTTGAAAACTAAATAATAAATGAAGTCCCTGCAAAAGCAGGGGAAACTATGCGAAGTTAGGATTCTACCGCTTATCCTACAGCTGCATATATCCTAACTGAAGTACAATGCTACAACTACTTTACTCTGTCCTGGAGGTTAAAACAGAAAATTAAAGAGATGTTGAATGCTGAGGCTTAGGCCGGAGTAAAGCAGGCTGAATTGTTACTTCATTTTTAGAGTACTTTTTGCAGCGCTGCCAGAAGCCATCTGTTTCTTTTGATTAGCAGCAAAACAATCTTGTATCCTGGGGGAAAGTGGATGGGAGATGTCTGGTGGATATAGGAGAGTGTTTGCATCTATGGAAAATCAATTTAACCACAAAAATCAGAATTACATTAAAGGAACAAAGCTTATCTCCTGATTTGTAAACATCCTGCTATCAAAAGATATCACGTCCTATAGCTATAAACTTATCCAGCCATGTGATGCATCCACCAGTAAGTACATTAAACTGCACCTTGCTACTTGTGAGCGATACGTGCTGGTGTTGCAAAGATGACTCTAAAGTTGCTTTATGTTCATTCAATTGCCACAAACCTCTGCCAGTAAAGAGAAAATGTGTATGCGTATTCCAGTATAAGTTAACATCAAATTATGGTTTCAGGGGTCATCCTGTAGGTGAAAGAATTTGAGCTAACATATTATTCAAACTGAAAAAAAACACTTTATCTAGTTATGATGGACTTTCGATCATAGAGCATTTCAAATGAACACCGCATTTAAACATTTTCAGAGAGTTAATGCTGATCTGAGCCAGAGCACATCATCATATAACAGTATCTAGATAAAAAATAAGAAACACAGACAATTCATATGCTTACTATAGTGCCCAAGATATTGTGTACAGCGAAGTGTAAACTCAAACACAGGAGCAATAAACAGCCTGAAACATTTAACATACTATCAGGTATCTTAGGATTTTCTTCTGCTGCAACATTCATAACATTCTGAACCAAATTATTCAAGCCCCTGGGCCACGCACTGGAAGACTTGGAAGTTTTATTTAGTTTTTGCAAAAGGACTTCAAAGTAAACAAGAAAAAAAAACAAAAAAAAACAACAAAAAATAAGGAGACCTTTTCACTTCCTTAGTATCTTTTCCGAACCTCAGCCTTCTAGCTGACAACATATTTTTTTCTCTTATCACACAACCCAGCAATCTCTTGAGGGCTAACTAAGCTGTCTATTTTCATGGAACCTCCAGTTGTTTATAGCTGACTTCAGTCAAGCGAGATGCTTAGTGTAGAAAACAAGATTTTATGTTCAAGACAATTATGAAAAATAATGACAATATCCACAACAAAATGATAAATCAGTACTGAAAATCCTTGACTAAAATCCACACAATGCGTCTCTAAATGTGGAAAAAGTGACCTTTACACAGGGTATAGAAAGAAACTGCTCTCTTCTGATAATGGTTTAAAAGGAAAAGGATACAGAAGAGCTCTTCAATTTGGCTAGAGGCAAGTTACTTTTTTAAGGTGGTTTTTCTAATCAAGCATCTGTTTGAAGGGTTTATGAAAGAGTCAGATAATCAGTGCAATATTTTAAAAAATGATAAATGCTTCCTCAAGTAAAAAAAGACATCATTGTTTCACCAATAATGACAGGTTTTAAAGCCCTAGGATCAGCAAATCAGACAACTCATTTAAAAGTGGCAATTCTGCCCTTTTTCAATTCTGCATGGATTAAATGCATTAATCCCAGTGGATTTTCGCTCAGGTGAAAAATAAAACAAAAGACTTCTTCCTCCTCCACATAGGAAGACCCTTCCTTACCTGAATCAGTTTTCTCTGAGCCTCCCACGCTTAGGCTGAATGTTACGCTACTAGATACCATGTGTATAACTGATGAAATTGCTTCTGTATCTAAAAGGGTTTGTCATCACATAAGGCTGTATTAAAGCCTCCGTATATTTTCAAGTAAGCTTAAAAACCACCGTCAAATTTTACATGGATATATGGCTAATCTATTTTATTTAGCTCTGAAACCAATAACAAAAAAATTGAACATTGCACCTGTTTACTTTGAATCCCAGAAGTGTCCAGTACATCGACAGTTGAGACACACAGTTGGCAGTCCACTACAACTATCAGTCCCCAAATCTTGAACAAATATCTAGCTTGTTACTCATACAGAAACAAAACGCTACACCTCAATATTTTAAGAAAAAAAAAGTTGTTAAATGGTATATGTTTTTGTGAGGGTAGAACATAAGGTTGGCTGAGCTTTCTCAATAGGTAAAACAATTTTAAGTACTGTGATGGCAAATGCGAATACTATACTGCTGATGATGGGATAAGTATCCAAACACAACAGAAATTAAAGAGTGAGCAACAATCCTTTAAAAAGCAATGCACAGTTTCAATTCTGGGTAAACTACTTGAGACTCATCAAGAAATTCAAATACTGGGACACAGAACAAGTCGTGCTCTCAACATCTAAAGTATAAAATGATTCCCTTTTTGTGGACAGTTTCTAATAAACGGAAGCTACCACAACACTTACCGTTCTCGGTCTTGTTCGAGGGCTTTCTGCTCAGCTTCTAGACTAGCCTGCAGACCTGCCTGTTCACTGCAGCTGTTGTTCAAGGTGGCAAGCTTCTGCTTCTGCTCTTCAATTTCAAAGTCTATCGTCGAACGACGTTGCAAAGCAGAGTGCCTCCTTTCTAACTTAGCAACAGCTTGCTCCAGCGCCTCTCTCTGCTGTTTTTCCCTTGATTCAAGGATTTCTTTTTCCTTTTTCCGAACCTTTTCTTCCTGACGAGCTACATTGGCTGTGAATTCAAAGGTTTCTTGGAGCTGCTGCAGCTGATTTGTGCTAGCTCTATACTGGGCAAGCTGCTCTTCTTTTTCTTCTATTTCTTTCTCTATTTGATAGAGTGTATTATCTAACCCTAACAAGCCCCTATCAAGGACTTCAGAAGCTCTCTGTTTTTCTTCCAGCAGAGCTGGCAAATGATTACTCTTCAGGTACTCAAGCTGGCGTACTTTAGATTGGAGCCTGTACTCCACTGGCTTTATCTTGTCAACTTCTTCAGCCTTGAGTACGGCATCCACAAAGTTTTCATCATCTCGCTTGAGATTTAAATGTTCATCAAGTGCAAATTTTAAGTGTTCCAGAGCTCTTTTTTCATCTGCTATTTCCTTTTCTAGGTGATCCATTTGTTCAACTAAATCTTTTTCCAAAATAGTCAACTGTTCCAGTTGTTTCCTTTTAAACTCTACGAAATCATGCTGTGCTTTTTCTAACTCTTCACGGTTTTCATCACCTTCAGATCGGGCTTCCTTGACTTTCAAAAGAGATTCTCTAATATCTTCGAGATCTCTTTTCTCTTCTTCAACTCTTTGTACATCCCCTCTCTTCAGGAGCTCTATCATGACCTGCTTCTCTCGAAGTTGTTCTTCTAGATGAGCCACCAGCATCACCTGCTCCCTTTCTTGTTCTTCAAGTCTCTTTTTTTCTGACTCCAGCTTAATATACTGTTCATCTTTTTCCTTTTTAAGTTTTTCTAGTTCACGGAAAATTTGCATTTTCTCTGCTTTTTCATTATGATTGAGTTCTTGTAGTCGCTGCAACTCCTCTTTGACTCGGGCAAAAATTTCCTCCTGCTGCTTTTTCTTTTGAAGCTCTATCTCCTGTTGTTCTCGTAATCTCTCTTCTTCAAATTTTTCTTTCTCAGCCAGCAAATCCTTTAACCTGCTCTCAATGTGAACACTTCTCCGTTTCAGACTCTCTTCCTGTTTTCGAATTTGCAGCTGCACTATTTCGGTCTCTTTGCGCTGTGACTCTACTTCTTGCTGCATTCTTACAAGTTCTGCTTTGTCAGATCTTTGTTTTTCTTCCATCTCTTCTATTTGTTTCCTACAGTAAAACATTCACATGCAATATTTCAAACTTTTTTCTCCAAAAACCAGCATATCTCTTAGAAGTTAAAAAGGTTTGGACAGAGATTTTGCAGTATATATAATGGTTTCTTTTTTTAATAGGTTTGGTTTGCCACAGGTTAAGATCTTACATTGCTTGGAAGTGACTCAATGATTGAGACAAATGGTGAAGAGATTCAAATAGTTTAATTCAACATAAAAAGTTGAGGATGTATGAAGTTATAGGAAGACATGTTATATAGCACTTACGTTAGAAAATTAGACTGTATTAGTTCTGTCAAATCCAATAAAAATATTGATAGAACACAGGCATGCACACAATGGAGAGTAAATAATATATTTTTATACATACATACATTCTCATATACACAAACTTGTATAAAAGGACTTGATTAGAAACTTGCCTCACCAAATTTAACCCAACAGATGAATTAAAACAATGACTTCTTTTTAGGTGAACCCAACTGAATTATTGATAAACAGGATTATAAGATTAGGAACAGATGTATTTCAGAGAGAAATTACTTTAAGGTAAATTATTACATCCTGTGCAATCTCTCTTTTAAAGGTTCTAGTGCGTTCCAAGCGAGAACAGACTGGGACTTGAAGGTCACCATTATCCTCCTAATACAATCGCCTGAATACATGTAGAGACAACCTGCAAGTTGGCTGGTTATTTTGTGAGAAGTTAAAGTCAGATGAATTAAAGCACAATCAAAGCAACTTCAGTGCAATCAAATTCAGTGAATTCAAATCCTATCAACATAACAAAGAGGATAAATATCACTGATTCTGTTGCATCATTTTCTGAATAACATCTTCTAATGCTTCAGAGTTTCAGGGGTTTAGCGAGTTTACTTAACTTAGTCCAACTATATAAACAGCGCTTTCAAAATGGAGCAAGCAGTCTGAACCTGAGATGGCAGGTAGTGTCTTTCAGCTTATGAATCTAAATCATCGCTGTGATCTGCAACAAGGTGAGAGCTATTACTTGTAAATCTTAGCAGGTATGATGAGCCAGAACAGTCACAGCTCAGTTTGCCAGCTGACAACAATACCTTCTTTTGTATTTCAAACTGATTTTTGAAATAATGTTCTGATAAGTATGATTGGTATGCCCACAGCAGCACTACAGTTCCATTTAAGAGAAGCAGAGTTTACAATGTTCATTTTTCCAATCAAGATTCAATCCAAGGCAACTAAACCATAAAAAAAGATCTAAAACAAAATGTAATTTGCCATCTTTTAAAATAATACCATGAAAATTAAGAGCAAGAGTAATATATTACATTTGTATAATCTACCCTCCTCCTAACTTCATGTTTGGTATTTTCTTTGCTAAAGATCACAGCTACAATTCAGCCTGCCTATCTGTTACTAATCGATAAGAATGAACAGCTCAAGAAAATAACCAAAATCTTCATAGAAGGCAAAAAAAAAAAAATATATTTATATCAGGATCCTCTGCTCGATGACTAACACCGTGACTCCAAATTAACAATTTATATGAGTCTACAACAGGTGTACATGCACACACACGTAAAGACCACAGAGAATGTTACCTTTTACTTTCTAATTTTTCAAGCTCTTCTCGTTGTTGTCTCTCANAAAAAAAAAAAAAAAACAAACAAAAAATCACAAAGGTTATTATTTCTTAAATATCACAAAAAATAGAAAGATATGATGCAATTCACTGTCTGTTTAGAAGATTATAACAATGGTAAAAATCAAGAGTTTTATAAAACTACTTTCTACAATAACAGAAATATTTCCTTCATTAGGGTTACAAATTAGATATCATGCTGTCTGACACAAGTGCAAACAGAAAAGTAAATGAATTTCTGGGGCAAAAAAAAAACTATTTAAAAAGTAAAGTTAAACAAAACAGATAAATGATTAGCATAGCCTCTGCAAGTTAACTACATGCGGACATGGCAATCAATACATAGAAATTGAATTTCTCTACCTTAGACAGATCGGTCCTTTTACAGGGAAAAGACTGCCATGGGAGGCAGGGGGAAACAGAGCAATCAATTAAGAAAGGAATTGATAGGAAAAACATATTAGCGGTACAGAATATTTTAAAGTCAACAACAGTTTGTTTTATTAGAGGTTAAATTGGTTGGATTCATAGAACATTTGTCACATTACAACTCAAGAGTAACATTTAAATAATTATTCTTTCTAAACACGTTTTTCAAATGCCAATGATAGTTAAATTGATGCTCCTCTTCCTATGGTTTATTAACTTGGCCACTTCTGAGAAGGGAAAGAACTATGAAGCTACGCTACAGCATGCTTGTAGTCCCTTCCTTTTCCTCCCAAGAACAAGAAAAAACCTAAAACATTGCTATGATGTAACCAGCAAGGCTGAAAAACCTCAAATTCCTGTGAAGTGCAACATTCAATTACAGAACACAATTCAAACCCATTTATCCAAAATATTTTGAGATTTTAATGTATTTAGTTTCATAAGGTTCTGAAAAGTCATGGGAGAGTATTTTTTGTCTTTTTTAATATCAGTTCTTATTACAGTTGTACAGAAGTCTTTCTCCTACTTCAATTTCCTTTGAAAGATTTACACTTTTTTTTAAGGAAATTTTTCTACGTAAATATTAAAAAAGCACAGAGAATCGGCATATGGACTGAAATATTCAACCAAATACACAAATATCCAGTTACTTCAGGCCTGCTACAGCATAAGGATTTTGCAGGTTAGTGAGACAGTCCATAAACGCTGAAAGAATGCAAGACTGCCCCACAGGTTAACGTCAAAAATTTGACGAACTGCAGTTTGAGATGTCATGACCACAGTTATGTAGACAGATTTTTTTATAAATAAGATATTTTTAATATTTTTTTCTAAAATCCGTATAAATGCCTACAACAAAAAGGAATTGCCCTTGGAACCACGCAAAAAAATACAACAATAATCTAACACTTACAAAGCAATTTAAATGAACTTTGATTCTTAGATGCTCAAGAAACATCTTTCTAACCATTGCAATACTGGAGAAAGACTAGTTTAACAAATTCTATTTTCCCTATTTCTCATAAATTCATTTAAAAAAATACCTTCTACAATGCCTAAGAGATTATCAAATGTAGATTTTTATACACAACTCCAGACATCTGGAGCCTTTATGTAAATGTGTTACCAAGAGCCCTTTCACATTTACATTAAGACTGTCTAGGACAGGCACTTCCCGGCACTATCTCAACATTACAGCACAAGGACAGATAACAACTTGATATTTTTGATTTTATCATAATTTCTGTAGCAGCAATGCAAAGTCCACAAAGTTATGCAATGTGAACAAAAAGCAATCTTAAGGGACCATCAGAAAGCAAAAGCTTAATTTAATGGTTAACTGAACTTTCTCTCTCCCCCTCTTCCCCTTATTTATATTTTTTCTTTTTAAAGTTATACCTCAAAAGCCCTTGCTTGGGTTATGGTCTACGTCTGGAATTCAGAGCTGTTAGTTATCACTTCTTACCTAGGGCTTGGCTGACAAATGCCACTATATTCATCATTACTTCAGTCCAAAATAATATAGACCCTGAGGAATACAGCTCTGGTCTGTGGAAAAGCAGATGTCCGTTGGGTACTGTCAGATGTAGACCATCTTTGCTTAGACAGCTGGCAAAGATGATTTACAAGTATTCCCATGCTTGGTTAAACCACAATGAAGTGAAATGTTTCAGATCAGCTAATATAATGTGCAAAACCCAGAGCAAAAAGCTTTTGATATTTTGACTGCGCTATAAAACACATAAATTGGCAAAAATGTTTTATATAAGCCTAAAAATCAGAGAATCATTTTGGTTGGAAGAGACCTTTAAGATCATCAAGTCCAACCATCAACCTAACACTGCCAAGTCCACCACTAAACCATGTCCCTAAGCACCACGTCTACCCGTCTTTTAAATACCTCTAGGGATGGTGTGACTCCATCACTTCCCCGGGCAGCCTGTTCCAATGCTCCACAACTCCTTCAGAGAACAAATTTTTCCTAATATCCACTCTAAACCTCTCCTGGCACAACGTGAGGCAGTTTCCTCTTGTCATACCGCTTGTTACTTGGGAGAAGAGACCAACGCCCCCGCACTACAACCTCCTTTCAGGTAGCTGTAGAGAGCGATAAGGTC
>RSEF01000003.1:6439989-6450653 GCA_003993805.1 Himantopus leucocephalus
GGAGGGGGGAGGGTGGCAGGGGGTGGTGAATATAATTCTATGTTTTCATGTCCCAGCTTCTGAACCAACCGCTAAAGAACAAAGAGTCCGTTTGTAGAGGCTTTGGAGGAGGGAAGCTTGTGACACTTAGTAATGACAATTTATCCCAACTTTAAATTTCACGACCAGAATAGATGGTTTTATAGACTACAACCACTGCCAGTAACTGCTACACTTGAGAAATAAATAAATAATGCACAAGGCCAGGTATCAGAAAACAAACCCTAATAAAAATGAGAGCTATACTAGGTACTACTTGTCGTTGCTCAGGAGGCAGGAGTTGTGGGTAAATACTGTACAACTGAGAACGGTAAACATTCCCTTATTTTCCGAAAACTTTCTCAAAAAAAGATGGAAAAACCCAATGAACTCATTACATTTTAATGTACTGAAATTCAATTATAAATCTACAGAAGTGATCAATGAAGAGAAAAATGTTAAAAGAAACAGTTATGAATAGAAGCTGCATATCATTGGCACCGGCTTTTCAACAGCAAGATCCAGTAAAAGAGAAAGCAAATAGCAGAAGTGGCCTGGTGAATGATCTGTATGTCCAAAAGCCTGTTTGCTTTCTCTACTATGTTACCTGATCAAATAAAAGATACTACCTCTCCCAGAAACTGTTCTTTATATTCCTAAAATATCAGAGCTACAACAAATATGTTTTAAAGGCTTTAGCTAAAGTAATTTGTCAAACATTCTAGATATACAGTCATTTGAAAAAGAGAGTTGAAAAATGTACTGACAAATAATCGAAATAATTGTGAATGTACATAATCACTTTCCATCCCACCTGTGAATCGTTGTTCAGAAGCATTTCTGTCAAAACAGTTACTCAGGTTCTTCGGGACTTGCTCCTAAACCAATGCTTTGGCATTCTCATAATCTTATTTTAGTAAATCTGAACAGCAATGAAAGTCAAGATACTGCAAATCATTTTGCCTTAAAATATCTGAATTAAATCTGAATTAAGCATGCAGAACCACCTGATTTTTGTATCTGTAGTGACATCTAGTGCAAGAAATGAAAAACACATTTAAACAGGATTCTAGCGAAAGAGAAGCTATTATCATTTATTGTGTGAGTTCTGACTGAGATAGACAAGAATAAGTAACATCAGCCCTTTTAAAACTTTCCTGGTATCTCGTCTTCTGCACAACATTCACAAGCCAGCTGAAGGCAATCCTATGAAGCATAATATGTTAATAAGAGACTATTTAATGCAAACGTGCATTTTTCTTTCCCATACAAATTCCGTTTGATAAATGTACATGTATTACATAATTGTTGGAGGGCAAACAATTGTTGAGAAAGCAACCATCCCTAGGAACAGAGTTGTTGTTCTATTTATGCTATCAACTTTTCTAAAAGAAAGCAAATTCAGCAGTAACATCTGACTTAAATTCTTTCTGCCAGCTCCACAGATATGCAATCCAATTTTATTTTTGCAGTGATTTTTAAATCTTTCTTAAAAATTCAAGCAGAAGACATAGCTTGTAGAAAGGAAACAAAAACTGGAAGCACGCAATGAGTGTTGTTTAATACAGATGACAAATAGAAGAAGCTATAAAATAACAAATTAGATTTGTTCAAACGAAAGTACAGATTTAAGTCTCCCGTTAAAAGTACACAGTTATGCTTCAAACACAGCCAACAACAGACATCCTAAGCAAAATACAACACCAACATGTCTAACTAGCAACAATTTTACAAAAATGATTCACTTACTGAAATGTGAAACAACCTTAGAAACAAGTGTTATTCCTGCCAAACATACAAATAAACACATATGCCAAAGCTGAAAATGAACAGTTTAAATACAGTATCATGTATACATTGTATACCATTCCTGCAACTCCCTTTTTCTCATCTGGCCTGTAAATACAACCATTTTAGGGCCTGTGTTCCCAAGGTATGTGTCCAGAAGTCTTAAAAAGTCACATGTACTTCTTAGGGGCAGAATTAAAGCCTGTATTGGCATCTTTTGTAAAAACGTCATAATATGCAATTTTCCAATACCCAATTTACCCAACGGTAAAATGATTAGGTTGATACAAATAATTACAAATATCAAGATGTATTTTTTGTTCATCAGATAATTTTGTACAATTTATGTATTTCTAAATTTAAAAAAAAAAACCAAACCACCAGCTGTTCATTAGTGATCTAGGACAACTACATTACGCGTTAGGTTCCTAAAGTTCTAGTAATTTTACTATGGAATAGCGACAAAACCCACACGATTTTGTTGGTTACTAAGGGCACCGAATGGGGAAGTGTCACAAGTACTGGTTTTCAGACAAGAAGCCCACGCCATGGCTATGACTATCATCACGACTAGTGATGCAAGAAGTTCTACAGTTTGTTCTTCAGGAGCCCAAGAGCTTGCACAACTTCTCTATCCTACAGCCATCAAAAAGTGGATTTAGTAGACGAGAATTTGATGTGAAAGTAGCAGGTGTTAATTGAGAGCACTTTTCACCTGAGCACTCAGGTTGTTAAAACAAAGACATGAGAGAATGAAGAAAACAAATGCTCATCGAAGGGCAAGGTACTGGGGTAGAACACACAAAACAAGTGAGAAGAGGAGAAGGAGACAAGCCAGTTAAGGTTAATGGGAAGCAACAAAAAGGCATAAAACTGGAAAATGGTGATGACTGCCCAGCCTTACAGGCAGAACTGAGATAATAGTGTTTAAATACCATTCGGCAACTGTGGTTTAAAAATTACCTGAAAATGCAAATAAATGTAGACTAATGTAGCATTTATATAGAACACAACAAACTGCTCTTGACAGAGTTCACTACGGTATACAAGCCGGCATGGAAAGGAAGTGATTAAAATCAAAATCTATTAGCTTCTGCCACCCTAATCAGCACCTCCTAAAGAGCAACACAATTACCCGGAGTTTTGGTCTCCTAGTGTCTTTGCTGGGTATAGCAAAGATTCCTGGGGAAAGAAAACGCCCCTGTTTAGATGAGTATGTCTACAAAAATAACTGTTTGGTATTAGTCTGTATTTATTCACCATGGCAAATTAAGAGTATTTAATCTCCCCCAAAAAGAGGCACGATAAAAAAAAAAAAAAAAGGGGTACATGTTAATGCTTGAAGATAGTCATACTAGCAACAATTTTCTTCCCGAGGTAGAAACAACCATTGTTAAGCCATAAAAACGTACTATTAAGCAGCACTCAACCAAAGGGCACCAAAAAGAAAAAGATCAAATCAACAGGGTTCAATAACATATTTACTCAACATGTGGTAGAGTACTGCAGCAGAATTAGTATTATTGATGAAAGTGAGGCTGTGTCACTAAATCCAACAGGACAAAGCCAGTTGAAGCAGCTACTAGTTAAACTATTGATCGTGAGAATTAGACACACACACAAAAAAAAAGAGACCCTGTTCTTTAATAGACTCTGTGAAGGCAGATCTCTCTGCATCCTTTGACATCAGCTGAGCTCTGCCACACAAAGCTAATGACATGATTAGAATCAAACAACAGGATAAGGAAATAAAAGGTAACTCTAAATGTACTTAAAACTAAAAAAAAAAAAGAGCATCTAAATACCTTAACACTAGGTACAAATGACATACATCAAAGGCTAAAGCTAAAAGTCAAAACAATTTCTATACAAACAGTAAAGGGGGAAGAAATTTAAAAGAAAGTTGGGAAGAAAAAACAGCAGAGAATTATATAAAGGAGGACACATTTTAAAAAGATTAATATAAAAGCTGCTAAAGGTTAGAGAAAGAAATTGGAACATGCACAAAAGATGACAAAAATAAGGTGCGAGTAAAAGAAAAAAGATCTCTAGGAGAATGACAACACATGCAGTCAAATATAGCAGCCACATCAAAAGAAGTTTTGTACCAATTAAAGCCTCAAAGAAAGAGAAAAATCGAAAGTTGGATAGGTTACCCTAACATCTGAGAAAGCATCCAAAGAAATTACAGACCCCAGGATTGATCTTTAACAGAACAATACAAAAAGGACTACACTAAGGAAAAGAGCAAACAGTTTTTCTTCCCTCCTCCTCTTCTTTTCAGGGTTGTGTACAGAAGAACATTAACAGAAAGGGGGGGGGGAGTGGAAATCCATAGAAAGATTCAATGAGAGTGAGATGAAAGCAAAATCCTAGAGTTAGATAAGTGCTGAGGTTGCAAGACACCTGAAGATAGAGAAGCAATGTAAAGCAGTGCTGTTTTTGACAGGTGGTGACATTTCAGGAAATAACCCTAAACCTATGGGCTTCAAATCAAACACTATCACTTTGGTTTTCAACACAGTATTGTACCCAATGCTGAAGCATCATTCCACATACTTATTAAGTTCATTAAGCATTAAAATATCCTCCCTTTGATTAAGAGAGGGACAGAGGACCGACTGTTATACTAGGTTAGTGAGGTCAGAGCGTCACGTTGTATTATACTGAGGTCAAGGATGAAAACAAACATCACCACTGGAAACACTGCTTGTCTCTTCAGGCAGATTAACAACGCCAAGAAGCTGCCACGCTACCCAGTAAAGAATACTTCACGTGGAGTCAGCACAAACTTAAAACCCCGATGTATGCAGTGTCCTAACCTTTGCATGAGGAAAACAGGAGGATTTGGGTTTCAGGCGTGAGTTGATAGTAACTCAGACTGCAGAGGAACTCAGACAGTCGCCCTGCAAAAGGGCTTCTTCCAAACGCATGAAAGAAAAGAACGTACTATCAATACTACCATCACCAGTCTAAGACACGTCCAATCTGACGACAGCATAGATAAAGGATTATACAAGATGTCCACAGCTAATAATGACATTCAGCTATATAGACTCTGCACTAAATCCAGAACTGACAACACTTAAAGACGGGATACTCCAAAACACCCAGTCTAAAGATGCACGCTGTGACGGAAACCCATGTTTCAGGTGAACTACATAGAGACAAACATCAAAGGGGATTTCTGCTACAAGCAGAAGAATAAGGAAGAATACCGGGGTAGACATGTCAGCTGCACACATGGCACTGTGCCGACTGAAATAATTGAATTTTAAGCTGCCAAATACTTTTGACCCAAAGCTTGCCTTCACGTGGTATCTTCTTTTCCTCAGCATTTTCTAGCTAGATAGTGTTTCCATTCTCTACGAATTATTGNAATTTTAAGCTGCCAAATACTTTTGACCCAAAGCTTGCCTTCACATGGTATCTTCTCTTCCTCAGTATTTTCCAGCTAGATAGTGTTTCCATTCTCTAGGAATTATTTTCAAAGCAGCATTTAGATGTTGCCGGTCTAATTTAAAACAAGGTTCAAAACAACTGGCAAGAGTGCACAAGTCTGAGGAACACCTTCCCTGCAAAACAGTACGCATCACTTCTTTGTCAGGCCTGATGAAAGCACTGTATTCAGTAAAAGCCAGGTAACTTTTTCCAGCAATATTTGTTGATCTAGTAGATGACATCATCATGCCCTTCCTGTATTTTACAAGGCTTATGCAAAATCCTTTCAACAGATTTTCCCATCAGCCTGTGAGAACAACTCAAAACCATGCGAACTCTGGTATTTAGAACCTAGTATGAAAATGCGTAACTCCATATAATAGAGTAGGAAATCCCATTCAGTTCCTAGCGAGCGCGCTCGCATCTGGCAGGCATGTATGAATAGGTAATAGGTAGCTGTTTATATGAATTTTCAAAATCCACTGCCGTAAAGATTTGGAGCAAAAGGTGTTATTGACTGAAAAGCAAAAGGTTATTAATTCTCCAAGCCCCGCTGCAGGGCAGCGACTATCTCAGGACTGCAAGCCCAAGTGGAGGCAAGGAGAAGCAGGTTTTAAACATAAATAGCAACATGAAGTTTTAAGTGCCTTAATGAAGAATGTCTTGGAAGTTACTGGATTATGGCATGGAAAAAGTTGCAGTTGTGACTGCAGTGAGGTGGACATATGAAGACAGTCTCATTTCTCAAAGAGGGCCGAGACATTCCGGTTTTACAAATGAACAATGTGTATGATCTCTGTGTGCAAGTGAGGGTACATCAATAACAAAACAAAAAAAGCCAGTGAACTTATAGAGTCCATTACAAGAAACACCACTGCTCTCTGTAGTTTAAAATCAGCTTTCTAGCTACGCAGCCTGGCAAACTTCCAAAAAGCCGTTTTCCACTCGTATGCTGGCAGTGATTTCAGGAATCATTAAACAAGATGTGAATAAAAATATGGATAGCTTCAGTAAAATGGTGTAAAATAAAACAGTACAAGCAAGAAATCTTTTGCAGATTTTCAATTTTTTGGGGCCAAGAAAGTTTTATCAACTGCCTTTAACCTAAAAGTGAAATAGAAGCTATGTTCATGTACACAAATACCAGCATATAACAGTGCAAAATACAGAAGCTGTATGAATTAAACTAACAAAAGCTCTGTACCAGAAGAGTACAATTACAGCTTCTGTGTTTAAGTCCTTTATATTCAGCTATTTAACAAATGCAGCTTTCCCTTGTTTATAGGAATTGTTCAGTTAACACCTCCTACAATTCTGTAATTTCTCTGGAAGAATTAGTGTATTTCCAACAGAAAGCTTTAAAAACTTCCCATATGCTACTTCATGTCCACTTTCACAATTGACCAAAATTCACAAATTCTCCATATTACAATGAACTCCCCAATCCAGACCTGAGTAAAGAGAGGATTAATAAAGTTCTATGGACGCGTAGATGCTTCAAAATAACAAAACACAAAAATAAAGTAAAATTGGACTCAAAACATCTCTGAGGAATATGCAAATGGTAATTCCCAGTTCAGTATCTGGACAGACATTAAACAGTCCATTCTGTCACGCCATCTGCTAGGCAGTTACCAGCTCTGCTCTGTCCTCTATGCTATTTGTGCTTTATTTTTATTTTTAAGCATGGAGCCATTCAACTTATTTGGAAGTCAGATAAAAGACATGGAAGTGAACATTAAAAAAAAAAATAATTAAAGGAATCAAAAAGTGATACACAGCAAAAAGTCATCCACAAAAAAATCAAGTTTCAGATCAGTGATAAGGGGAATTAATAAGTAACTTCTAAACGCTTGCTTGAACTGCACTGCAAACAAGTTTATATTCAGCATATACAGCAAGTCATGAAATTCTGGAAAACAAAGCTTGAGCTTTTGTTTAACAGAACAGTTAAAACATTTGGCAAAAGAAAATGTTACTTGATGTTACGGAAAAGAAATTGTGGGAATTATTCTTCTGCGTGCGTGCGCACACACGTGTATACTTGTATGCATGTATGGAATCATAAAGTAGCCCATTAAAATATCACCTCAGAATAACTGCGAGCGAAATGCCAACATAAAAACTTACCAGTACCACTGGACAGCAGAGAGGCAAACATATATGCAAAGAAGACAAGACTCTTAGTCTATGTCATGTAAAAACCACAGCATGGAAATCACCAAATTGCCCCCTTGGATCTGTGCTAAATACGCAAAGATTCAACTGCATAAACCACATTTAAAGTTGTTCTTCAAGTTTACAAGCCATTTCTGACCGAAACGTGAATCTGAAGGCCGATGCAAAAATCTATCCACTATGCACCGCATTCACTGAGATACCCAATGTAGCATAAAAGGTGATTATTCACAGGTCCTGTTGGTACAACACAAACACCAAGGGGATAAGGGATCCACTTGTGCTCCCCTCAGATTGCCTTCATTTGCAACTCAATAAAAACATTCAGTATTTTAAAGATTCGTAAGACAGAAGTTGTTTTGCACTGAGATCACTATGGTGAAGAAAAGAAAGAGTTGTGCTCGTTTTTATTAATAATTATATAAAATCTTATTCAAGAATTCCACTGTGCCTGAATATTTACTCTTAAAACCTATCAAAAACTAATTCTTTGGAATAAGCTAAAACAAGACTGAGAAAATTTTATGTTATTAAAAAAAGCCAAAGAAGGTGACTTAGAACAGGAACTTTTTTCAAGGAAAAACTCTAAGGCTAGTTCAAATGCCAAGTTGAAAATGTATTTATTTTCCTTACTTTCAGAATATCTTGAGTTTCATTCCATTTGTTTGTCCACTCTTTGGTCAGTTCTTGTACCTATAAAAGAAAACAAATATTGGAAAAAAAATCACATCTCTTCTAAAGTCCTCACGTTCCCAGAGAAGTACTAAATATCTGTGCAATACTGTCTGAAGTTTAATACTTAAACACCTAGAAGAGTGCTCTTGCTCCTGCAATAAGTGGCCATACCTACAACTTCTCTCTCTCAAAAAGGAAAACCGCAAAATTCTTTTTATAGTATAAAATGAAACAAAGGACAGGGATAGCCACTTCAGATAATGGCAGGCACATTTTCAAAGAAATGGAATAATTCCATACAGTGCTTCATCAGTCCTACAAAGTCTACTGCCAGAGACTGATCCCTTAGCTGTAAGAAGATGACAGCTCCTTTTCTACGGCGCAGGTAGCCACGTTCAGGCTAACACACCCTCCAGAGAATGGCATGCAGAGGAAGAAGCAGACAGACAGCCTTCAGGGGAGAATCAGAGCAAAGTTTGCTGCAGCTTAGAAATCACGCACTTGGTTGAAATCAGCAGAGAAATGAGAAGCTGCTTGCAAATTACAGACAGGGAAAGCTTTTGGTATGAATGCTTAGGTTTTGTCCTGCTTTTCCTACTCGTCCAGTTGTCCATCTCATAAGTTAACTTCCATAGCTTCCATACCGGTAAAGGCTCTTTTCATTTCAGAGTCTTTCAGACTTTTTAGAAAGCAGTTCATAGAGGGTGCTTCAGGCAGATCCACCTCAAAGCTTTGGCTGACTTGGAATCATAATCACAGTAAATAGAAAACAAAAATATGTATATAGACACTTTCATTTTTTAAATCACCAGATTTCTGTGTGGGAATTAAATACATAGACTTTTAAAAACATACACAATCTTTTATTTTTTGAATTCACTTCAATTGCAGAATAGTGAAAAAAAAAAAACCCTAACAAACAGCTATGTCCCTTTATTACTTTACCTATAAAACCACTGTAGGAAAAAAAGGTCACCAATGCAGTTCATCAAAACATCTCCACATTTGCTCCCTCAGCCTACTATCCCAGCTGTCTTTGCAGATCAACTGCAAATTAATCAGTGGGAACTAAAGAAGCTTCTCTCTCTTCTACCTGTATCTCAAGATTTCAACACACAAAAGTAAATACATCTTTCAATGCATCTTATCAGTCCTAGCGCTGCTAATCTCAATGTTAAAACAAAAAAATATTTGAAAAGATTAAAGAAAAACATGAAAGAGGTCCATCATAAGTCTATTCACCGTACCAGAACAATTTCTATTCCTCAGAAATAATTTAAACATTGCTCTTATATAAGGACAAATCAACTCATTAAAGAAAGCTACCATATATTTGTCAGATAATTTAAATATGGTGATAAAGTCTTTAGATCTGTATAAACAAATTAATTATTGCATTCATTCAATTACAAAAAAGCTATAACCACTGCAATATCTACTAAGAATTTTCAGTAATTACGTCTATTGTAATTATCATGACTAGTAATCACATAACCTTCTAATGAGGCTGACTAAAGATAATAAAATATGCTCGATATACTCCCCACACAGAGGGACCAACACTTCTGAGCAGGACAAGCGGTGATTACTGTCAGAGCATGAATAACATACTCTAATTAGCATATAGTCAGCAGTTTATATTATTCAGCTAGTCTTAGATAAAAGCTTTATGTTTGTGCCCAAAAATAAAAGCATACTACACGTACTAGCAATATTATCATCCATCTCTGATTCAGCTAAAAAAATTTTAAAACCTAGTATGAATACGGGAAAAAAAAAACCAATTTGCAACTGGAGGATCACACTACAGTTATTCAGGTCCTGCTTTAATTATTGAACAACACAGTAAGGATATTCCTGCATATACTACAGAGTTGTAAAATGCGTTCCTAGCAGAAACTTGGCTTACGGAGAAGCCTGGAGCCTACTTTGCAGCTATGGTTCATACGAATACATGTATTTTGTCCATTTTTGTCACACAGTTTATTTTTAAAGTATTATTTCTCTGAAAAGTATTTCAACATGCCTTTAAAATTGGTATTACCAACGGGAATCCTGAAAAGTGCAGACAGATACTGTACCAATTACTTGAGTGAAAATGAGATTCTCAAAGCAACACGTTCATTCTCTAATTGTAAAGGTCCGAGCAGCACCAGCGTAAACCTTACTGTTTAAACCAGCTGAGAAGCTCCTATTTCTTAAAGACATCATATCTACATTTCGTTGGCATCTTGTTGACAATATTCAGAACGAAAATACATTAGTAAATAAATTTGCTGCCATGTAGCTGAATGATTTCAAATACTTTCCTCTCTCCTCTTACAAAGTCTGAATAATACTATTTTTTTAAAACAGTTTGCAGTAGGCTTTAAAAATAGGCACGCACATAGAAAAGAATTAACATAGAACGAGAGACTAAAGAATAAAAGATTACAAATTAAGAGAAATGAGAACACTGTTACATCTATATTCTTTTGGACCCTATAAGAGTATCTAAACTGTCTGGGAATTTTTCCCAGCCTCTACACTGGGCTGGATTATTAAAAGAACATGGTATGAGGCAC
>RSEF01000003.1:6456916-6475666 GCA_003993805.1 Himantopus leucocephalus
TTTTTTTTTTTTTTTTGTATTCATACTCTATCCCTCCATTTTGTCCTTTTCAGCTTCTTTCCCCTCTTAATCACAGCCTCTCTGTCCTTCTCAAACCAGGCTTCATTCTTTGAAATAATAATCTAGTCTCTCCTTCTATATTACCTAATTCTTCACCTAGCTGCACCTTGGGTTAAGAAAAAAAAAAAAAACAAAACCAACAACTAGAAAAAGGGAGAAACTTACAGCTTGATCGGGCTTTTTTTGAGACAGTTGCCTTTGCTAACAAAGGAGCAGCCTTTTCCAATATATATCAATCTCTATTCCAGATAAAGTTCCAGGGTTCAGTGTTGGAATTTCCCCTACACTTTTTTTGTTATTAGTTTTTTTTTTTTCCTTTTTAAACACAGGAAGAGGAAAAAGTAAGACTTTTCTTTCATCTCATGCTTGGAAACACCTGAACAGCTTTAATTAAAGCTTAAGGAAAAACATGAAAGATCCATCACAAAGTTTTAGGCAAGACACTAGTGTCTGACATAATTTAGCAACAGCAGAGAGTCTTAAAATAGGAAATACTAGCTCTAATTGAGTAACTTCAACCATAGCAATATAGTGATGAGAAAGGAAGAACACACAGTTCCCAGCATATTTCTTCAGTAAAATATACATCTTACAGAATGTACACTCTTTATTAGAAACTATATTTAAACATTTTCTCCCTTTTCGCTCCCTACAGCTCCAGGGCAGGATCAGCTACATCTCTGACAGGTTTCCTCTGGGTTACAGTTTCCAATCACAGAAATCTGTAAAACCAAAATAAGTAGTTCACTTCAGAACTGAATTTTCTCATTAAAAGCCTGTTTTCCTTCTATGCTATCTAACCAGAAAACTCCTCATTGCAATTTAAATGTACTGTTTCTTACCCATCTACCTTGGACATAGGGAACAAATTATTCCCTTCCTTTCTGCTGCAACCTTTCATATCCTGGAAGACTTTTGTTCCTCCACAGTCTTCCTTTTTCTGCGTAAGCAAGTCCGAATTTCCTGACAGATCATATTTGATAGATCTCTGATCATTTCAGTGGCTCTGCTCAAGACTGATTCTAACTGGTCCACATATTTCTTGAAGTGATTGCTGCACACAGTATTGCAGAAGAAGCCTTCCAGAGCCAAGAACAGCAGATATTGAAAGCAAAATGAGAATAGAATTCATACTTTTTAAGGAGAAGGAAAAAATAAAATTTATTTCCAATTCAGGTTTTCTTAAAGCACTGTAGTCTCTCTGACAGGGCCATCAATTTTCAAGCATTTAACTTGGCAGCTGAGTATATTTTATACACGCTCTGTACAAAGCCAGATTAAAGTATTTATGTATCATGGCAAGAAGATTAGACCTTTATTATTGAATAGTGTCAAACAAACTTCAGCACCTATTCATTTGCAAAATGTCTTGATGATTACGGTCATTACATATAGTGAGGCACACTCATAAAAATGTCACTTTTATAGATTTCTGAAATAGAAATCCACATCTAGGTCATAAGATCTCTTCTGGTTACAAAAGTCTATTCTGCTTACATATTGAAGTTAAATATAAACCTACTTATTCTGTGACAACTGAAAGAAAAAGATTTACAGCTAATTTACTCTCTTAAGCTAAAGGAGCCACAAAGTGCCCAATCTTACTACATTTCAAAAGAGTGATCTATGTGAGGAAGGAAAAGTGGCAATATTCCCCTGTTCAATTCTGCTGGGAGAAGACATGCTGTATTTTTTTCCCCAAGGATTAAAGGAGAATGAAACCTGTAGAGGTTGCCTTGCAAACAGACTTAATCAGTCAGCCCTTCTAAACTGCTCCACTCCCTCAGTTCGGCCCTTTTACACTGCTCCACTGCCAATAGTTTAGCGTTTTTTTTCTGTCCTTAGGCAGTCATTGAAGCAACTGCAAGGAAGTCCTTCACTCACAAACCGCCAAATGCCCCTCCTACCACACCTTTCTCTTTTAGGGTCTTCACTGCAGTGCTCAAAAGGACTTAATCCTTAAAATTAAAGTTCCTGTATCATCTCATAATGGTTTGCTAAAACTTACATTTAGCGACTCTCATCCCCAGTTTCTACTCCTCACTTCATAGCCTTCTCTAAACAGGGGTCAAGGACCTATCTTAATCTTCTGACCCTTCAAAAGAGGCCTAAAAAACAGATCTCTTCAGAAAGAGCCAACCATTTGTGTTCTCAAAATCAGCATCTTCTTTGTTTGTCTCGAGTTGGGCACAGCAAATCATCAGTAACATTTGAAATTTTTGGTTTTGTAACTGAACAAAAACTATTGCTTTTTGTCCAACATAACAGAGTATCACTTAAAGACACTTCTTTCAATTGTAAATATCTACCTATAAAAGAAAAAGCTTCTAAAACCTCTGATTACTGCTAGAAGATATGATGCAGGGGGGTTCAATATCATACAGACAGGATCAGCAATAATAATTCCATAAAAACATGTTCTTGCAATACCATGATTTCAATGCATTGCTACAGAATAAAAATGCACATTTGCAAAACACAACATACCGCATTTCCCATCATGGTGTAGGACTTCCCAGATCCAGTCTGTCCATATGCAAACACACATGCATTATAACCTTCAAAAGCAGATTTAAGTACATCTGTACCAAGGTTTTTGAAAACCTGAAAACAAAGAAAGTTTCTTTAAGACAACAGAAGCTTGCAGGAAAAAGTTGTCATCAGTCCAGTATGGCAAATATTAAACAATAAACTACCAAAGTATAAGCTATTGGCATTGACCAATGCTACTTACTATAGGACAGGAAATTAGTACTTCAAATAAAATACTGAATTTTACTACTGTATTTAGTTTACAGCAATGCAACAGCCTATTTTCTACTTCTTTTTCTGTCAGAGATCTACTTGACATGCAAAAGTAAAAAGAAAAACTAAAAAAAAACCCCACTCCCTTCTTTCTATAGCTCCAATATCTTTCAGCTAATCTCAGATACTTCATTCACTTTTCCTACTTGTTAACATCTACACACTTTTTGTATCTTTGCCAAGTCTCCATGTTCTGCAAATCTCCAGCCCCTTCTCAAACGGAAATGTTTCAGTGATCCTGTCAGTTCCTTGGTTTGTGTTTTTGTAGGGTTTTGTTTGTTTGGGTTTGGTTTCTGCTTTAACCAAGTTTAATAAAATGGCCCATTTCTTTCTCCATATTTCCTCCCTAACTGGCTTTTACATACCATTACTTTTTAGGCTGGCAAACATGGAAACATGTTTTCTATGTGGCAAGTGACTCTCTTTCCTCAGCTAGCCCCTTCTCTTTCACCCTCAATATTTACAATCTGGTAATGATCCCTTCTCCACACCCCATAACGTGGCATCCGTTCTCACCTAGTAACTTCAGCTCTCACGAGACGCCTTCACCACTTTCCTCTGCAATACTGGCTCCAGTATCCCTCCCAGATTTCTGACCTTTCATTGTCATTACCCCTCATTTCCGTCCATACCCCCACTGGCCAAGGAGCACCATTTGGTGCAGCATTTCTCTCAATGAAAATATTAATCTGAGTCTCCCAGTCCAGACATGATTTTGAAAAATCTCATAGATGCTTCACCTAATTTGGCTACTAGTCCACAGTATATGTGGTTTAAATTAGCCAAGGTGTACAAGTCATTTTTAATAGTGATGGTACACACGCAGTATAATCATGCTACTCCTCCCCTGGAGGAGTGTTGGGTAATTTCTTTAATCATTAATGCTCAGCTGCAAGCATGCCTTTGGAATACTTAACTTGACCTTCCCTTGAGCGAAGGAGTGACAATGCTGTAGTCTGTTACACTTTTTAAAGAAGAAAAGTATAAAGATCAGTCAAAGCACAATTTCCCTTTCACTTTTCGTTTGTAAAGGAGCATTTTAGCAGAATTCTCCCTCCTGAGTAACTGCACCTTTATTTCCTCCCCCCCTTTTCCCTATGTCCAATTTTTTACCTCACCACCTGGACCAAATCTTTATGCGCTACTGTTTAGACTGCATTTTCCCTTTTAAAAATTCATGTATACCTTGCAAAGTGATTTGAGGTAGTACGTAGGACAGTTAAGAGTCAGTGTTGTCTGAACAGAGCCTTAACACATAGGTTAGAAGAAAAGACATCGTTAGGATGGGACTTTGTGAGAACCAAATGACTGGGACACTGGTTTACCACAAAAGGGCACTAAACTCATCAAAATTCTATTTGTTTCTCTTCCATGAATACAAACTAAGTAGCTCGATGGTAAATTGCCACTCCCGCTCTAATTTTTGAATACTAAAGCACATTTTGCATCTAACAAGGCATATTAATGGGGCATGTAGTATTAGACAGACTTCCATTTATTATTTTTCTGCCTTTCAAAAGGAAAAAAATACAACAATCATGAACAAAGCGCACTAGGCAACTGCATTACCAACAATCAAGATGAATTTTATTCCATGGCAAGATGAATGTGAATCAGACGCCCTTCTTCTATGCCACTAGTGCAGTAAACTGGAAATTCTGCAGCAACTTGATAAGAGCTTAACTACAAAGTCTTCCAATTAAATATGAAATGAACAACATAAGCAAAACAATAGCTTGTGCAGCATTTGTTTAGAAATTGCACTCCCACAGTTTGAAAACTCCTTTTGTTTTCAATGTGCTGGGCACATTGTAATTAAAACAACCCTTGACCCAGGGACAGCAATATTTTTGTGGCTGAGCCAGAGAAGTTAGCATTCCTGACAGTAAGGATGAAGAAGGCAGTCTGGGGTTGTGGGACACACTGCAATAGCAGAATATTGAGCACGGACATCTAAGCCACGTTTAGGATTTATTGTTAGCATCCTATTACTATGAACCATAAAGCTTCACAGCTTTAAAAAAAATCATTGCTCAAGGCTGCTGCAGCAATCCCTATATGGGCATTTTAATATTTTTTTTTCCTATAAGCTCCTGACACAGGCAAGTTATACTGCTCTTGCCCCAACCTGGCCTGCCCTGCCCTGAAACAGAGGCAAAATGGCACCAATAAGGAAAAACTTAAAATAAGGAAAACGTAATTTATCACTTATATGTGGAAATTGGACATCAAAACAGAATACAACTTGGATATCTATTCATATTAATTCAAGTTTCCTTTGCAAATGGCTGTTTTAATAAGAATTAACTTCATTATTTCACAGCACATTCAGATTCTGGAAAAAACCTGCACTGTAACAGCAACAGCCTAACAATACAATAGACTTTCTTCCCGAGATTCTTCTAATGAGGTCTTGTCTAACATAGCTTTCCAGAAGTATCTCAAGTCAGGTAAAGAAAAAACTACCTAAAGGATCCAAGAATGAAATACCCATAACCCTAAGCCACAATTGGTGCCTAAGAAGAATTTCTGTAACTACTTTTACAGTACATTTTGCAGACTTTTCCAAATATGCACTGATACATCATAAATACTGTTTTATGGTGATGTACTCAACTCTATCAGGAAGAGCTGAGGATATGGCAACCAGTTATCACTGAGAATTATATGCATTTTCAAGAAACTAAGTAACATTAAACTGAGACAACCAATTGATTTCTAGGAGCAAACTTAAAGCAATCATTTGTTGCATCTGCAGAACCACAACCAAAAATCTCAAGCTTCACTTAGAATCAGAGCAGAAAAATACATGATCAAAGCTGCTTTAATTAAAATGAATAAATAACCCTGCATGTTCAACTTAAAGCATTCACTAAAGTTCCAGTAAAGCCATATGGACTGAACAGCCTGCTTAAAAACATCCACTAGAAAGCAGGCTTCCAAACACCCTGCTCAAATACTCCTTTAATTTGCCACAGTACTAAAGTAATTAGGGTATTTCTACATCAACGCCAAAATAAATGTATACGTCTTGATATTTCAGAGAATATAGCAAAAACTGTGTTACTTAAAAGAACATCATCAAGACATAACAATCAAGAAAGTTTAAGAATATAAGTGATCAAATGTTTGGATTAAACACTAATAACTCAGCCAAATAAAGAAGCTTGCAGAAAAAAATAGGATCTACCACTTACACTGATGGTTAAATAGAAATTTCAAGTATAAATTCCCTATCAAACAATTATAGTCATTATATATAATGGCAAAGCTTGTCCTGCTCATAAATATTTGAAATTGGCTTCAACTTCTTGTTTCTTATTATTAGTTTTAATTCTGAGGCTTTTTAGGATTAGCTATACCAATATCCCTGATTTTGGAGGTTACAGACTAGATGAGGTACATACCAAAAAAGTATGTATCCAACTGGCTTACAGTATATTCAGCAAACCCTTGCATTATTTTAAGGGGAAAGAAATACTCTCACTTTGATCTTACAGCATCCCAAGTTCCACGAAACCAAAAGAGAAGATGGCAATCACAAAACGCTTAAATTTTACTTAATAAATTTATTTGGGAACATGAAATAGCAAAAAGGTTCAATGCTCAGATCAAATGTGAGGTCAGGGAGGGACTATCTGTTCATCTAAATAATGCCTATAGCTCTGAGTTTGATTTTCTGAGTGTGCAGGATGAAAGGCAGCTTTGTCTTTTCCTAAGCTGAATACTCAAGGGAACAGAAAGAAGAATCTTCTTCAACCAAAAAACAACCACTTGAACCAGATAGGAAGAATGTTTGTGGCTAATTGAATTAAAGATATACGCTTGTTTCTCAAAAGTGATTTTTTTTTCATAAAAGCTTTTCAAAAAACAAATTTAGCGCTCAGAGAAGTTTTCTAACTTGACCTTACAAGACAAATCAGGCAAGAGAACTAGAAAGAAGGCATTTAGCCTGTTGTACTAGAAAACACAGCACTTAATGTTAGGTAAGTTTAAAAAGAAAAAAGAAAACAAAACAAAATTCAAATTCTCAGGTACCTAGGGAATTTTTAAATTACACAAGAAGCACTATCAATGGAAAGAATTTTCAAAGCGTGCTCTTCTTTCAAGCCAAAGAAAAGGGAAAGGAAAAAAAAAAAAATCAATTATTAACATTCAGAAATCCTACCATTTCTTGACAAACAAAGCTGGGACTTTTACTGTCTGCTGAGAAATAAGAAAAATCATAGGTAAATGTCTTAGTTCTTTCTCGTCCTGTGTCTCCAGTACCACCCTCTGGTACCTATTTAAAAAAAAAAAATAAAGAAAGCTGGAACAATACATCCTGATGAAGTAATTAAAAACATTTTACAATAAATAATCCAAATGCAAATTTAAAAATCAGGCTATATACATTTAGGAATTTATCATCACAGGTTAGTCTATTATTCCAAAAACAATGAAAAAACTAGCAACAGATATACCCTTCAGCCAGAAAAACGGTCACGTTACAAGACAGCACAGCAGGAATTATTTGGATTTTAGCTTACTGCTCCTAAAACCACAGTACATTTTTGTCACAATACTGATGTTTAGTTCAATCAGTCCTGTATATAAAATTCAGATTATAATAAGAGATTATCCTACACATATAATCAATAGGAGCCTGAGAGACCTTTGCACTGTGAACAGCATTTCAATGTAGAGTCGTAATTTAAATGGTGTTACACACCTGCTGCTTAAGCTATCACCATGCTCAAGACATGACAGCTAGCACTGTATTTCAGCAATATTCACTGGTATCTGAATCGGTCCAAACAAACTACACACTGATAATTGTCATTGGAAACTATCTTGCAAAAACCTATTTGCTGTGCGTGATTTCTCTTGCTGAGATAAACATTAAAATCTACCATCAAAATATTATAGCAAGTGATGGGTACTTTGGGTGTAGTTCATTTTCATGGGAATTCCAGAAGACTTCTTCTACAGATGAAGCAAAGTTTTAATAGCTACCAGGCACGTACCTCTCTTCTAATGTTGGCTTTCATCTTCCAGGTAATTAATGACCAGAGTGATAAACCTTTGAAAACCTATGAGATACAGTCTATAGAGCGGTTTTCAGAAAGCCGCGATGCAGCAAGTTAACAGTTTAACCTGTTGCCCCAAAGCATTACTTCAACACCGTATTTTAAAAACTAAGGGCTGTTCTCCACAGCACAGTGAGCACCGCTGTTTTGTCCAGTCATATCTTGGCAGCTATTCAGTTATAACTTCCTTTTTTAAATTGTGTTTACTCACCTTTAAGTTTGTGATTGTCGTTTTATTTTTTTCCATTGAAATAATAAACTTTGCATTCAGGTCTTTCTCCCTGAAAGAAAAATGAGACTTGAGTACATTACATAAAACATACCACAAAAATCCACAGTCGTATTTCCACTTCACTAGGTTGCTCGCCACAGTCAATTATCAAGTGAAATCATTTTTGTTTCTTTTTTTAATTGTTGTGACCAATGTTTATTTATTACTATGGGATATATTTGAAGTACTTGGGCTTGCCTCCAAATCCCTTCATCTACAAACAGAGCAGCAGCGTGGGGAAACCTGCTTCAGAAGTTTGACTCTGCAAGTCAATTAAGTGGTTTGTTCTTAATTTGAAGTACTCTGATGCAAAGCCCAGTGAAGTCAATTATGTGGCTCAAAGGAACTGCGAAACAGAACGTTACAAGATAAGCCCCAGCCTCTTGCCACCATCATAGTAGCAGCAGTTCTTACTTACCCATATAGACTAGGTAACAGGGACTAAATATTTAAACCACAAAACCTGAGTATTTTAAAACTCTCTTAGAAATGAGGTATCCAACATTTTTTTATGAGCTGTGATGGATCATGGCCATGCAGGAGAGAGGCTCTGCTACCAAGGGATTCCAAGAAGAAAAAAAGTTCAGTTCTGCAGCAGTGTTTTCATACACCCACATCTATTTCACAACAGTTGTTTCTGACTGTTTTCAAAACTATCATAAAAAATTGTTAGCTTAGCATCTAAAACCAGCATGTATCAACCTGCCTGCTAGAGATGGGATTTCATTATAGTTAGTCATAAGAGTAATACGGGCTGCTCTTGAATGACAACCTTGAGCATAACATCTCATTTATTGAAAATACATACATGAAAAAAAGAGCACAAAGAGAAAGATTGCTACATACACCCTACAAAAACCCCGCTCCCCAAATGCTAACGCACAGGCCTGTTCCAAAACCATCTGCTAAGCCACTGGACAAACTGGTGTGCTCGACTGGTGCAAAGGAAAGCAGAGAGCTTTAAAGCAATAAAAGTCTTCTTTACGATATTGCACGGTACCTCAGCAATTACTGGATATCTGCTTGCACCAACCAAAAATAAAAAAGAGAAACTTCTTCCTAGTAACAAGAGACCCGAGTTCAGGATTTTAGTGTGACATTTTCTTCCTCGTGGTGCACTGGATCACCCAGCTCTATGTTCCTCAGCTGACTGCGCAGCTACCCTCTATTCACGTTCAGTTTTCCCGTAGAAATTCTAAAGACAAGCACAACTCATTTTAAAATCTGCATTAATGAATAAAGATTAGGCAAATAAAAGTGATTATTTAAATATCAACACATTAAGTTATTTTCTAAGCTAATAAAATATGTAATTGTAATAATTACAGCATTAATTATACAACTGAATTTAGATCTACCATTGAAAAACGTTAGAGGCATGCCTTAAGAGATGCCTCTTAGTCATTTCCATGTCATCCTTAGTAGCTTTTACTAGGTCTACACTTAAAAGTCTGAAATCCTAAAGCACAGCTATACCTAATAAACAAGGAAACAGAGAAGTTGTTTCCATTGGTATTTTTTAGTTGGAAATCGATTTTGGCATCGCAGTAATGAGGTCTGCGGATGACTACCATTCATCCAGCCTCCTCAACAGTCTCTACCTGTCTGTAACTATTTGCTCAGCGAAGGTATAATAAGTAATGCAGCCCAATTAAATGGTTTCTCTTACTATGAAAATTCGCTTCACATATAATTTGAAACCCGCTTCCTCTAGGAAGTATGGAAGGACTCTAGGCGGGAATAAGCTTGGGCCAGAATTATTGCTTTTTNATGGAAGGACTCTAGGCGGGAGGAAGCTTGGGCCAGAATTATTGTTTTTGTGTCTGGACTTCTTCATGCTTGAGGTGTACAAGGGGAAACAACAAAATATATTGGTACTTTCTTTCCCAGACCTAGCCAGCTCTCCATATTACAAAACCTCAAGATACTCAATAATGGAAAACTGATACAAAATGTTTACACAAAGTCTTCATTCTGATACAAAAGTCTAACACCCATATATGAACTACACAAAATTCTGAGACGCCTGGAGTCAGTCATTTTTGTGATAACACTGATAATATTACTAAACATTATTAAAAAAATGACGATTTCAAAGTTAAAAAAAAAGGCCTTGTAAAGCACTAGGCAATAAAAAAATTCATAAATAGAATTTTGCATTTTTGTAGGGGCAGGGATAGGAGGAGGACAACCTGAAACAGGAATACTATGATCAGAATCAATAAGCCAACCTGAGAGACATTAAAAGAATTAACAGGAATCAAATGCTAAATCTTCATTTTGATATGAGACAGCCGAGTATAATTTATTGTACACATAAAGAGTTTGAGAGGATCCCATAAAAAACAAATCGCTTGCATGATGCCAGTTATTTCCAGGCACTCATTTAATGCAGTTCAGCAGGGGATGAGTCCCTTTTTAAAAGTTTTGATTGCAAGTTCCACCTTAATTAAAGGTTCAGGCTGTTTACAACTGCTCTGCAGCGTTGGGTACCCTTCTGAGAACCTTCAGGGCTAGGAGAACCCTACTGCAACCAGCTGCTCCTCCAGCATCCATAGGAACCATCAGCCCTATTTCAGCCCAGAAACAAGCCCCAGCCACTAACCAAAGACTCTGCCCCCACAAATTCCACCACCCCCATTACAAAGCAACATAAAGAGGCTGGCTGCCAAAACCAGTCCACAATTAACGCTTTGATGATTGAAGAAAGCCTGCTTCCCCCAAAGCCTGATCTGCTCGCACAGCAGTGTTTAAGGCCAGCCTCCAGGCTGTTCTCCCTGCTGTTTCATACACCACGTGGAGTTCCAGGATCACAAGGGAAGGAAACACATAACCCGTGATCCCATGGCCCCTAACCAAACTACAAAGTGATCAAGCAGACAAGTTTCTTGGCACAGGCACCAGGAAATACATCAGCCCAGTGCTATTATTAACCCTCTACTATTGCTAAGTTCAGCTAGTCATCTAGTAATTCATCGCAAGGGGACAGTATACTTGTCTTGTAATGGGGTAATTTGATAAATTGTTTACTTGGGCAAAGTTTTAGTAATTTCTCTGCATCACAAGGGGCACATGGGTTATGAAGAACTGCCCCAAACTGAAGTTGATTCAGCAGCTGTATCAAAACACAGCAGCTTCATGGAAGAAGCTGCAGTGTAGATACCTCTGTGTCAAGTTTCTTTCCCTCCTTCCCTTATATTTCCTGCTTATTTTAAGAGCAAAGACCAGAGCAGCTTTTGGACCTCCATGGGCATCCAGTCAGAAATCATACAACAGGCAGTCAAATGTTTGTAGTATCTCCAGATTTCAAGGCAACTTTCAATGACCCCCAATCATTATGTCACTCACCCAATCCTCCATGAGATTTTTTGAAGATCCTCCCACAGAGAGAAGGGAGAAGAGCATGGAAAAGCACTGTTACCTGAATTATAAATCAACAAGCGAAGCTTTAGAAAAATCCCCGTTACAGACATGCAAAACGTGTTTGGTGTTCTTCCAAGTTCATCTCTAAGGCCCTTCAGTGGATGGTTATTTGAACAGTGGCTTTTTATTAATCTGTTCTGTATTATTCAGACACTAGAGCATTTATTATAGCTTATCCCATTAGAAAAATCATGATATTGTTTTCCATTAAATTGATACTATGGGAATCAGTTGTGATTACCATAATACGTGTCAGACACGACTCTGAAAAGAGAACAGAAAGTACAAGACGTGTTTCATCTGGGGAGTGGGAGGGGAAAACCAAGAAGGACAGGACAGAAAGTGCAACCAGTTTTCCCAAACAGTGCTTCAAAAGACACCTTCAGAGGACCTCCAAGGCTGCAGGGACAAGGAGACAGGCACTACCTCAACTGCCTGTGGAGCATCTCTGTGTCAAAATGGAAACACGGTCTGTAAAATATACTCCTGGAAATTCACTTAACTGTAGACATCTAATGGAACATCTATTGGAAAATGATTATACTGAAGAGCAGATGTGTGATTTTGTTTTTCAACTACTCCAAACCATAGTCTGAACACTTGTAAAAGCAACTCAACCATGCTCAATGGCTTTTCTTTTCAGCAAAGTGCCTGCTGCTTCTTATATTCACATTTTAGGCACAATGTTACAGATTTCCCATTTTATCACTCTGTTTGTTCGCCACCCAGGTGTATTTCTGGGGTCGCAAAATGAAAGCACAAGGGTTGCTTAATGACCAGAAAAATTCAAGGTAGATTTAACTGAAAAACAAGCACAAAGTGTGCCACAGAAAGAACTTGGCTTTTTCTTGTAGCTTGGTAACATACTAACCGCACACTTTCCCTGATGTCCCACTGAATTACACAGACCAAGAGCACTTCCCTTTGTTTGAGTAACTCTTAAAAGGGGAACATTCAATTCAACCGTATGCTTTAAAAAGTCAAACAAAAACCCAACTACACAAGAAATTCTTTGTTACCTTCTGTAACCACAGGAAAAATAAAGTTGGTGCAATCTCAACTATCACACAATTTCTCTTTCCTATCCAAACGTTTTTGTTCGGGTTTGTTCTCTGTTTTTGTTTTTTTAAGCTCTTCAATGCTTATTGAATCATTTTGTAGAAAGTACTTTTTTTTTTTTAAATGTGATTCCATATCTAGGTGCAGTTAAAAACATAAATCTGGTGGTCTGTATATAAAACATCTTCATTACCCTTTGGGTTAAAATAACTTTATCCATAAACATCAATAGAAAGTAGTTTCAATATAATACTGGCTGAGACCTAAAATCAGAACAAGTCAAGCAATCCGATTTAATCACAAGATTTTCGGAATCCACTGTGGCTTGAGTCACCAGTACTACCTGATTACACTGTATAAAAATCACAGTTGTCTCCGTAGCAGGGCAATAGCCCAGCATATCCTGAGCTCAAAGTGACCCCATGCTGTTGACCAATAAGGCTACAAATCCATAATTAAGTGACTGAAACCATGTTTACACTAATACAGTCTAAAAGTTAACAACTACACATTGTACATCACGCAGCATGATGGCAATCAGATGTCCTTCGGACTCAGTTTGAGGGGAGGTTCCTAGGTGGGTTCTCCAATAGACGGTAAGGGCTGCAGCCTCCCTCTCATGTGGGAGAGCTCTGCAGACTCTTCTACAGCTTCCCGTTCTCTCTGAACAACACATCTTCATTATCTTCGAGACCTCTACCAAGCTGTCAAATTTGACTGACATCGGCCAACAGATTCACAGGCTGCTAGATGGGAACGGACTGGCTGACAGACGGGCTGCCCAATCTCTCAAGTTTCACCTCAAGAAGCCAGACAAGAAAAGAGCAGAAAAAAATCCTGGGGATTGAAGTTAAAGGAAACAGCTTTCTACTAATACGACTGTGATTGTGTCTCAGGAAGAAAAAGAAACTGTGCACATACTTGGTACTTTAAAAGACAGTTTTGTCATAAAGCACGTTTTGTGTGGCTTAAGGTTTTCTGTGATCAAAGTAATCTTAATAATTAGCTAGTGCAGACTTACAATGACATCCACATTCTCTTTTCTGATACTGGTTTTATAAGCAGCATTGGCAAACTTTGCAAATAGTTAAACGAGAGAGTTCTGCTACGCCCAGAACTTTCTTCACAGTGCAGCTGAAACCAGAATAATAAAACGCAGTGGCAGAGAATGCAGAAACAGGGGAAATCTTGTACATCTCATGAAACAGAAATATTCCCTGAGTTTATATACTAGTACATACACATCAGTTCTTGTATGAAGGACAACCTAGATTAAATGCCTTTAGCCATAAGAATAAATTTTACCAACAATACTGAAAGGCAGTAGTTTAATCTACAGCAGTAAGGGTCTCCTGGAAAATGAGCGTATAGGTGTCCTTGTAGCTGTCTTCTGTCAAGTGATATCTAGCTTTTTGGGGGAAACTATGCACGCTCGTGGTAACACATACAGACTGGTCAGTATATTAAATCAAGTACCTGACCTGCCTTTTAAATTTGTGTTTTTAATAGCATTATAGGCAAACTTCACCTCCCAAAAACTCAGATCAGGCTTAGTGGGTAGCCACATAAGCAAATTTTTAAATCATTAGCAACAGCTAGCTTTAAAAAAGTTAATGTGTCCAACACACGCCATGGTCAACGATCACATAACAACCTGAAAAATATTTAAGCTTCAGTCAGCAGACTACCTCAGCAGCAACTTTTCTGCTTTGCCTGCGTAGATGGAGTATCAGACCAGGCTGAGTAACGGTCTTACCAGTAGGAACCAGTCCTGCATAGCAAAGTTTTAAGATATCCACATGTGAAACCCCCCTTACACATTTCTGATGTCAGCCTTTAAGAAAACATAGCAAATGCCCATCTTTGGCAGAAGTAACATAAAACATAATGTCAGACACAACCAAGTTGATTTGAATGACATCCTGGAATTTTGTTGTAACTATTATGACACTATGCAGTTTCTCTAGGACTCTTGGATTTTAAGTCCCGTGATAGTTTGCTTTTAGTATCTTGTTTCTTCTGATTTGTTCTTTTACTCCTGCTATTCCAAGTCATAAAGACAGTGCTGATTTAACCTCTTCGGTACAGCACAATGCGATTCAAAGAAATCACCTTGCAGTGCCCTTGTCTTTTGGGGCAGAACGTCCTCAAATTAGAAATTCAGGGAGGAAAAGAAAATGTGCCTCACTTCATGGATCTGTTAGCACCTCAAGTAATCCATTAAGGCTGTTCTTCTGCCATTCTTTTCCTCAACTGAGACACATACAAGCAATCTGGATTGAACAACAAATGACTTCTGTTATCTAAGCACAAGTATCTTTCAAATGTGTAAGCACACAGAAAAATGATGGGTGTACTCCAGGTTCTGTATATCACTGCTGCTTTGTATTTACAATATAAACTCTTTGGAGAGGAGTCTTCATAAAGCCAATATTTGAAGTGTCTGAGTCTTCAACAATAAGAACTTCAGCCCATCAGCAATTAAGATGCTGAGTGCCATGTACACCCTTCTTTCTGTTAGATAACTCTGAAAAACCCTCTCTCAATAAATAACCCTGGCTTTGTATTCATAGCTACTGCAAAATAGAGGACTTTGCTCTTCAATTCAGTCAGCTGTTCTTACCAACAATACCTGCCTTTCAGACATTCAGACTTCTAAGAGTCTTCAAGTTCAAGAGCTCAGTGATAATCCCATTTATTTCAAAACTCGTCTTAATTTCAAATAAACAAAGCCTGAGAAACCAACAGACTCACCTTTCTCTCGCTTCCTTTCATCGGGAAAGCTACAATACAGAGAGACTTGTTACCTTTTTCTCTGCTGGTCTGAGGGAGCTCTCAACAAAAAACAGAGTTTGAAAGTATTTTATTGTTCATTATTTTAGTGATGTAACATGCGTAGGTAACGTGGCAGTGTTTGATAATACTGAAATAAATGAACTAGGAAACGTTATTCTAAAACTAGGCTTTTAAGTTCAAAACACTTAAGATAATACAGTTTTGGGGCTTAGACATTATAAATGAGCCCAGTTTAATACGTTGCCCCGCATGCTGCCACTGTGCTCCGGCCCTGCTGGCACTGGAAGGTCTTTGTTCTTCAATGCTAGGGAGGGGGACAGGCGAAACAAGGTAGCAATTGTGACACATCCCACAGGCTTGAAAAACTTTTGAAGTATTTGCATTAAAGCACTGAAAAGGACAGAAAAATAAGCACATGTAAACAGAGACTATATGTGGGCTTCCCGATCTCTGATGGTTTATGCAAGATTAACTGTCAGTCCCTGCCATTAAAACTCTTCAGTCAAAGGGAACCCGGTATTTTGCTGAAACTCCTTAGAGCTCCTTCTGCAGCAGTCAAGTCTGCTCCAGTTTTGCTGCTCACCGGCACAAGGATACCGCTCTGCACTTGCGACTCTCCATCCCTGATGCCTTTTTCATCTATCGAGCAAGATGTAAGATCCCGTTTTAAAGACTGCATACCCCGTTTATTCTCTCCTGTGTATAAAGCTGTGCAAAAACCCCTGCAGAGGAGGTCAGAGGTAGAACAGCAAGCACAGGAGCTACTTAAAAGTCACCCAGGTCTAATCTCACCTTCCCATTCAAGCAAGATCATTTGCTGCAATGACTTTCTTCAAAGGAATTAGCTCTTCCCAACTGCCTGGGCTTTCATTCCCCTCGGGAGACTCTTCCACAACCTGCACTATCTCATTAGCAGTAATTCCTTAGATACTGTTTAAACTGATCCATTATTAGCTTCATTCCATTGCTCCCAAGGTATTATGAAGGAGCCATAACTAAATATTTAATTCCTCTTTTCAACATTTAAGCCCTGCAAATATTTCTAGATTTGCATCTCCTAATCTATTCCGGTAGTCATAACACATAGAGTACACATTTAGCTCAGTATTTTTTAATCAATGATTCCTGTCCTTTTTTGTTGATCTTTCCCAACATAATTCAGATAATAACGTTCTAGAAACAGGACTTGATGAGATATTGACCCAGGGGCTTGCTGGGGGAAGCACCAACCGCAGCTTCAGTGTTTGGCTCTGCAATATATTTGCAAACAAGAACCGCACTGTGTTTGTAGCACACTCCTGAGTTCAAATTCATCGCTTCTAAGCAGAAAAACTTCAAAGATTAACCACAGAGAAAAAGGGCAGAGAAAGAAGAGGAAAATAAGCCACTGATGTTCAAAGACTGTGTACTTTAGCACAGGTGAGAAACTCTAGAGAAACAACCCACCAGAGAGTGCTGGCATTCTCTATTGCTCGTACCCCTAAGTTTCAGCTTGCTTCAGCACTGCTGACATTGGCTATTGTGGAAAAGCCTATGGAGAGTCCAACAAGTTTTTCTAGAACATCCTGACCTGTGGCATCCAAATTCCCAGCCAACCACCATCCTAGGTGTTGGCTTCACTTTTGGCTTTAACTTCTCATTTTGGCAAAGGCCATACTCTCATTAGACCCCACTCCTTAACACGGCTATCCCATACTGCATTTTACCACCCCTTAGGAAACACACAGCTAGACCATTTGCAACTTAAACTCTTCAGGAGAGCGACTGTTCTGCTTTACATTTACAATGTCCTCCTTAAACTACTGAGTAAAATAACTTTGGCATTTTTACCCCCACCTCACGGCTGCTGCTTCTTCCATTCCTACATAACCAGGCCTGAACTATTTATCTACTACTTATTACCCTTCCGCCAAGAAAGCCTTAAAACTTAAAAACCAACCATCTCCTGTGCTACTACATTGATTATAAGATTTCTGTCACCTCTTACTTATTCTTGCCACTGACAGCCAAGACTTTTCTATAAGCCCACCAGGCTCTTTCTATTTTTTTCTTTTCTAGTCCTTACAAGTTTGAGTCAACACTGCTGTAAGCTGTCGCTTCTACTTCAGTTGCTTCAACAGTGAGTTCTCCAGCCTCTCCTCAATTTTCAAACGGTCTGCTTGCAGCCTTACAATACAGCTTACTACATCCCTTTCTCAAATATATATATGCATAGATACCATTTAGAGGAGCCTCACAATACATAGCACCTACGTTTCCTAGCAAACACTGCTAGCTCAATGGCACCTTCACTCCAAATAACAACAGCCATAAACAACCATCACTGAGACTTTTATAATCTTCCAGGGCATTTTTACATAACTACAAGTGTTTATTGCTGGTACCCATGCTCGAAGAACACACGTTCTCACCATGTTTAACAAGCAGAGCCCTCCCTAGCACTGGTCAGGTACCATCAAAACCAGGGACCAACAGCCCCTTCAGAACAGGCATACCTGTGTGTCCTACCCACCGTTCCTTTCCTCTCTCTCAAAGTCCTACAACTTAAATGCGTGGCCGTACAACTGTCATTTCATTTCACCTATGGGGAAACATGGACCAGATTCTACATTTCTCTCTCACAACTGAACAAGTACCAGATTTTTGTGCTCTCTCATGTCTGGCAGCCTCACTGTGCTGAGCTGCCAAGGCCAAACCAATGAAGCAGCCCACTGCTCTTAAGCCCACCTGAGAACCCGGCCATACCCACCGGGTGTCGCCAAGCCATTGCCAACCAAAACCCATCTGTTGAGCACGTCTTCACTCAGGTCAGGTAAAAGCGATTATTAGAGAGAGATGATGTGTACATTGTCATGCTGATGCTTACTCCTCTGGTCCTCTCTGTACTAGAGGACCCGTCCTGAGAAGGTGTCCATGACCATATAGCAGAATAAAATTCTTCCTACCGTTCAGTCCTTTAGAAAAGGTAAGAGATAATAAATAGAAAATAAAACAATTTCTTAATGAACCTTACAAAACGAAGAACACTTAACTTCAGACTTCAAGTTCTCTTAGTATCAACTTTACACAATCCAAGCACTCAGATCAGAGTCTACACCTGTATACACTGGTCCAACACGAACAACAGAAGGAGCACACTGATGAAGGTCCTTATATATACATATATGCATAGCTTACTTCCAGGGAGAGAAGTGTATCTACTCTGGACGCTTTTCCAAAGGGAAAAATCTGCTCGAGGTCATTAAATGGGTTCAAAATGGGTTTTTG
>RSEF01000003.1:6475766-6498186 GCA_003993805.1 Himantopus leucocephalus
TTTTATTGGATTCAGACTCACCCACAGATAAAGGCAGAGGCAAGAGAGAGCTACACTCTCCCCAGGCACACCAGAGCCTCACCTATCCTTCAGATCTTTCAGCTTCTTTTTACAGTAGAGAAANGAGAGCTACACTCTCCCCAGGCACACCAGAGCCTCACCTATCCTTCAGATCTTTCAGCTTCTTTTTACAGTAGAGAAATTGTACACGCTTATAAATCAAATCACAAGCAGCATTATTAAAACGGAAGTTCAAAGAGTTAACATTAGAAATAGCAAACTCAGCTTGCTGATAAGTGGCTTATCCTCCNATTGTACACGCTTATAAATCAAATCACAAGCAGCATTATTAAAATGGAAGTTCAAAGAGTTAACATCAGAAAGAGCAAACTCAGCTTGCTGATAAGTGGCTTATCCTCCTTGGTACTGTAGTTCAGAAAGTGACAGTATTGCAACACTCAGCCATATTTAAGGTCTAAGTTATGTTTCTGCTATTACTCTGGATGCCTCTCAAGAGCAACAACCAACAATCAGTGCTCAGAAACAGACACAGCAAAAATTTCACTGTGCACTTCAGAGAGAAATATGACTATGGGTGTCCTTCCTTGTAATCACTCCATCTTTTCTCGATCTACCTGTGTTACACTGATCTTATACACATTTTGTCAAAACACTCCATCTTTATAAATTCATGAAAGTGAAAAATATACACAGCACCCTGTATTTTAGACACAGCAATTCATCATGAGACACCAATCCACTCCCCTCTTCCCTGCATTGGAAATTCTATAATATATTCTCCATGTATTTCTTTTGCTTCTCTTCTCAATTCTAAAAAGCATGGACAGTTAATTACAACTTCCATACTCCCAGAAAGCTCCTACGTAAATCACTTGTAAACATTCGGAAGGGAAATTAAGATTTCAGCTGGCTCTTCACTGTTTACTTGTTTATCTCTTTCCACTGCTACAAAAACACTCTAGTCACATGTTCCTTGTGAAATGAAACATCTTATTTTATACCTCTGTCCTTTGCGTTGCTGTATTAATTTGAGCTGTTGAAAACTCTGCTATTGATACTAAGGCTTGGATTGTGCAAGAAGTTATTTTTAAAGATAATATAATATTGGTCCTAAATTTCCCAAGGTGCTCTGATTCCAGCTCTGCACACAGATAAGTGAGTTAGTTTTACAAGCGTAACCGAGAGGTGTAACAATGTAAAATGTCAGCCTTATGTCTAATGAATAATCATGCAGAATGTATTTGTGGATTAAAGGATCGACAAAAGCAGGGCTTTTAATCCAAACAAATCCCAGAGTCACACAAAAGCCTCTTCTAAGCAATAAAACATATTTTTCTCTGTCTCCCAACTATTAAACATAAAAGCTGTTAATCTTCACACAGTAATTGTGAATGATTGTATAACCACGTAAAGCACTACAGCCACTGACATGCATTTCTGCCATCCCCATCAGTCACTTCTGTTTGGAGAGCAAATCTAGGGACTGTGGGCATGCAGGGTTAAAAACTGACCATTGAAAAATTAAATCAAATTGGAATTTCTATTTCATTATATTGCAAATAAGAACAGAGCCATGGGACGCAGCTCATTTAAATAAACATTTTAAAACACTAAGAGCATTGGATAAGCACAGGGAAGAAGAACTTACTGCAGTGCAAAGCCACATTCTGATGTCAGCTGCATCTTCTGCAGATAAGGACACCGTATGACCCTCGTTTAGTTTGTTCAACCAGTTAAATAATTAGCTTATGCAAATACAAGAAACAGATGAAAAAGGTTAAAAATCAGAAAAAGCTTCTTTTCCCCTATTACTCATGAATTAAAAGCCAAATAGAACAGAGGTATCAGGTGCAAGAAATTGAGGGGCATCAGAATTGGTGATAGTAGCTGAAAGAATCAAGTTGATATTTCCTTTATTAAATATCAAAACATTTTTTCTCATTTAGCATACTTTAGATGGTTTTATTTACCTGACAAAAAAAAAAGTATAAAAGTGGTTTTCCTGAACAGTAATTGAATTCTAGTTTTCACGCAGAGAAAACGTGACATAAAATTTTAGTAAGAAAAGATTACCCCCTCATTCTTCTTAAAAGACTCTGAACAGATGAACATAAAGCAACGTATTTATTTGAACTGTGCAGATGCAGTGCATAATAGAAAACAGAGAGCCAGAATCAGGTTAGGCTTAACAGGATCCCAAATATCTCACACTATGCAGAAGACAGTGACTAGTAACCAGCAACCCAAAGTCATCTGTTCAGTAAGTGAACAGAAAAGTGCCTCAAAGCCGATTATACCTCTCTATAATCTCATTATTTTGTCCAGGAAATGGCCATTCTGAGGAACAACGGGATCCTGATAAGAAACTGCATTTTGTGGGATCAGGTATGGGATTCTCCAGTCAAGTCCTCCAAAGTATGAGACAATAAATGAATGCTTCTAATGACTGTTTTGGAAAAGGAACCTTAGAAATAATGGTGACCAAAAGCATTAAGTCACCAGAGCAAAATACATCAACCACCCAACCTCACCTCCCAGCAGATTTCTACCTGATGAAGACGACATAGTCTTCTGCGAGCTGACATGTTCTTAGCCCGTTTACAGAAACATTAAAATATAAGCACAGCCTGAAAGGCTGTCACTGCAATTTGGTATTGAATTAGGAAAACCAAAGGATAGATGGAGACTCGCCAAGTAACTGAACTTTCTAAGCTCATGCTTACAACTGGTTTCAGAGCAGTAACTGTAAAGCCATTAGACATCATTTTTATTACGTTATCCAGAGACATAGTCAAAAACCTCTAGTGTAACCTCTGCACAACACAATTTGGGATGTTAACTGCTTTAAGAAAAATGGTCAAGGGCTTTGACAACAGTAGTGAAATGAACAAACTCCTTCCAGGTCAAGCCAGAGAACGAGAAGGCTAAAAATAAATCATAGCAGGAAAAAAAAAANAGTGTAACCTCTGCACAACACAATTTGGGATGTTAACTGCTTTAAGAAGAATGGTCAAGGGCTTTGACAACAGTAGTGAAATGAACAAATTCCTTCCAGGTCAAGCCAGAGAACGAGAAGACTAAAAATAAATTATAGCAGGAAAAAAAAAAAAGGGGACTAAAGTTTGTCATCTAAGCAATGGAACAGCAAGTAATCCTTAAACAACAACCCCCTCCCTATCACATGATTCATTCCAAGATCCATGTTCATGACTTATTGCACAATTAGCAGTGCTATGACACCACACAGCGCAACTGCTCCATAATGCAGGAGTCTTACCAATAACCATTCATTAACTCTGTCTTCTCTAATTAAAAATGACTCATGAAATAAGCTGCATTATATGATTAAGCTTCGAACAAACCAAAGCAAAATTTAGAGACACACACAAAATTAAATTTAACTCTATACAGTATCATGTTAAAGCTTTTGAAAGTAAGCGCTGCAGCACGAACACCCGATTGGGAAAGACCCTTTGAACAGACAGAAAGGTCCTTCCTCCATAAAACACTGCAGTGACCCATACAGAAGAAGAGCACGGCTGAGAGAAGACATGTACAAGGGAAACCGGTACCAGCAAAATACGATTACTGCTCCTGGCTTATGGTTCACCATACCTTCACTATTGCAATAGGAAAAGCTATTGGATCCTCTAAGGCTTAGGATCTCAGTTTTACAATATACAGCACACGAGTCCAGCACTGACTGAAGCAGGAGAGCACGACCAACCCCAGTACCGCTCCCAGGCTGCAGCACTGGGTGCCACGGGAAACAGCAACTGTGCCTCTGAAAAATCAAGACTTAGAAGCAACATCCCATGACACTGAATCCAGCTTCCTAATACTGCTTTATAAACATCAAGCACCATCCCATAAATAACAAGGTTTTAACAACTTGAACTGGAAGGCTTTGCACAGTTTGCTTTTTTCCATAGTCAGACACTTACTAGTTTTCAAAATAAGTTTATTCATAGAATCACAGAACGGTTAGAGTTGGAAGGGACCTTAAAGATCACCTAGTTCCAACCCCCCTGCCACAGGCAGGGACACCCCCCACTAGACCAGGTTGCTCCAAGCCCCGTCCAGCCTGGCCTTGAACACCTCCAGGGACGGGGCACCACAACTTCCCTGGGCAATCTGGGCCAGTGTCAAGCCTACTCATTGCCACTGAGTACAACGTGTCAAAGACGACATCGATCGCACCAGGTCTCTGCCTGCCCTGCTCTTAGGGTCTTTCTTTTCCATCATATCACAATTTCCATCATTTTCTAGCTATGCTCTGATCTAGCCCCGTCCAAGTTATCCTCCCATGTGCATTCTAGACACGAGGTCCAGAGTCATTGTCTGTCATATTCTTTTGCCACAACACTTGCCAAGTTCTACTCACACTTTATAGGTTGGTGTTTCCACTGCTTATCACAATTACCAGCCCTTTCCCCTTCTGCCATATGCTTTCCATTTCCTTCTCTCATCTGTCTCTTAGCAGATCACGGTTCTAGTATGCAAACAAAACTTCTCCATGCTACCGAAACGCTACAAATAACAAGTGTATCAATACTTTTCAGACCTGCGCTACCTGTTGTCAGAGATTCTCAAAGGAAGAGTGAAGGATACATATAGAATAATTTTTAAAATTTCTAAGGACCGTATGGTTAAACTTGAGGCAGGGAGCAGGGGGAAGCGGGAGGGCGTGACAAGGTTATTCACCAACCCTGACCTCTAACCACTCGGCTCCATCAAACTGCCTAAATGCCTTGAAACCAACCTGCAATTTTCTCCCCCTCCAACCTTCATCAACTTTATTTTCATAAAATTTGTTTTTCCCCCACTGAAAAGGACAAAATATCAACTGACTTTCAGAACTTGGCAAATTATTTTTTTTAAAATACCTGAATCAGGTCCAGTGAAAGGGAGGGTGGGAGCCCGGTTGGCTGCCTATGCTTTTAAATCACTTTTCTTTTTAACTGGCTACATCGTTCCANTATTTTCATAAAATTTGTTTTTCCCCCACTGAAAAGGACAAAATATCAACTGACTTTCAGAACTTGGCAAATTATTTTTTTTAAAATACCTGAATCAGGTCCAGTGAAAGGAAGGGTGGGAGCCCGGTTGGCTGCCTATACTTTTAAATCGCTTTTCTTTTTAACTGGCTACATCGTTCCAGAACAAGGGAAGAAGTAAGAGCTCTGCCAGTAGAATCTGGTCATTTTCTACATATGGTTCTTAAACAATATCACTAAAAATTAAACCCATTGTGCATATCAGGTATTTATTTCACCACAGAAAACAGTGTTTACTTCCTGGACACATGTCAGGAAGTGGGTGATAAAGTCTTGTCAATATAGTATATAGGGTGGACTGCGTCTTTTACACTTCGAGCTTAAGTAGCCTACTAATAACCTATACCATAATGGCTCCTTTAAAAGTTGGCATTACAAATTAACTAGACGACCATCTCTCAAGCAGGCAGAAGGAGTTGCCATTGCTAGATGAAAGGAAGAAGCAGCTTTCTTTCACATTTTAGAAACCTGCTCGTACACCCTTGGCAGGCCCTTGCCCCTCAGTAGTTTCCTACCTTCACCAACACAACCTTTTCGCCATTCTAGAAGGACCAGACAAACCAACCAAGCCCACCACGGACCGGACTTCCCCGGGAAGGCCCCACACCTTCCAGCACAGCGGGGGAGCTGCTTCCCGGCCTGCCGGGAGGAGGAGAAGCGCTCCCTGCAGTCGCTCCTGCCAGGCCTGGAGCCGCTCAGCCGAGCGCCAGGAGCCCCCTCAAGTCCCGGGCAGAGCTCCCCCTCAGCCCGCACCGCGGCCACGGCTGTCACCGCCGGCACACCGAGCGTCCAGCAGCGGCGCCGGCCCCTCCGGAGCAGGGCGGGGGAAAGGGCCGGGGCGGCCCCGCCGCCGGGCCGCACTCACCTGCGGTTCATGGGCCGCACTCGCACGGCCACCTTCACCGAAGCCATGGCTCATCCCCGCCGGGCCGCTCGGGCCCGCACCTGCTCCAGCCGCCGGCCCGGCCCGGCCCGGCCTCGCCTCGCTCCGCCCGGCCTGGCCCGACCCGCGCCCCGCCCGCCCGCCGGGGCCGAGCGCAGGCCGCCCCCCGGCCTAGGCCATGTCGCTATGGCAACCCCCGCAGCGGCCTTCCCCTCCGCCCCGCAGGCGGCTACGGGGGCCGCCCAGGGACAAACAACGCCGTAAGGCGTTGCTCCTCCCGGCCGCGGCGGGGCGGAGGAAGAGGAGGAAAAGGAGGAAGAAAGCCGAGGATGGGGGGCCTTGGGGAGGAGGGGTACAGTTACCGTAGGTGGGTGGGGGCTTCTCCACAGGGCCGTCCCCCGAGGTGTAGACACGTAGACAGATAACTACGTGTGTGTACATATATTTAGGGGGGGTGTATATGCATGTACATATGTATATATACATATATATACACACACACACACGCTATGAATATTTATCTCCTCATTATATACAGGGAGATATATGTACTGTTGTAGGTAGGGGTGTCTATATATACACACCTATAAAAATACCCCTATACACTCCCCATATATATCTATATATATATATATTGGGGGGGTATATGCATATACATACATATATATACACATACACACCCCTATAAATATATATATCTCCCCATTATATATAGGAAGATATATATATATAGGGTTGTAGGTTATGGTGTCTATATATAAGCGTACCTATATATACACTTATATACACCCCATATATATCTCTCCCTACACACACCCCTCTATATATACATCTATATATACCTATATATGGGGGATAGAGATGCCTATATAGATCTATAGATACATATACATGCATGTCCATATAAATCTACACGTACCCACGTATATATCCACATATATCCTTTTTGTCCTTGGTTGTATATATGCACATACATACATACGTGTTTAAGAGAAGGTGTTAAAACAAAGCCGTGAGGGCAATCCCTGTCGCGCTGCGTCAGGCTGCCACTGGCGAGATGCCGGCGAGACACCAGTGAGATACCAGTGAGGCCAGGCTGCCACTGGTGAGATGCCGGTGAGATGCCGGTGAGATGCCGGCGAGGCCAGGCTGACACCACGCTGGTACCATGGGGCAAGGGACAGGACCTGGACTCGGCACCCCCACCACCACATTGCGCTGCCCACAGGGATGTGCTCGGCCAAGCACGGATGCGGACGGCGCTGTCCCAGCCAAGGAAGGAAAAGGTTTCCAGGAGATGGAAATGGTTAAGCAGTGGGCATCACAAGTAAATCATAATATTTATGTATATAACATGATAAATCTGGGTTATTATTTTTTTACTGCTTATAATAGGGCCCAGAGCAGCTCTCCCAATAGGTACCAGCACTGACTTTGTCCTTTGCGTATAACAAGAAAAAGCCGATCATGGTCAGCTCAGAGAAAAGCAGGGGGAAAAAAACCCTAAATTCAAATATACATTAAAGTGCAGTGTATGATGGAGAGCCATGCCCTCACCTGTGTTTGCAGGAACCCAGCCCGGGCGTGCAGCCGGGATGTCCGGGATGTCACCAGGATGGGCAGCGGGGCTGGGCCCCGTCCCAGGGGATGCATCCTGCACGGGGAGCTGGGGACCTCGCACCAAACCTCCACCAAAGCTGGCGGCAAGGCTCCCGCCAGCAACGCCACCCGCTCAGCTGCCTTCGGACAGAAGTAGCCGGAGCCTGGACCAGCCTGAGGCTGTCCTCAATTAATGAGAAACCCTAAGGAGGCCTCGGAAAGGTCCGTGGTCCCAATGCCACAAGAAGGGATAACCACTCCACCGGCACCATCCAGGTACGTCCTCCCCTGGGGAGCAGCTGGTGCTAGGAGGACCCGGCTGCAGTGGGATGTCTGGCTCGTAAGGAGTAACTGTGATGAAGACAATGTAAAAAAGCAGCATAAGTGGTGTTATCACAAACAATAAATATTTTTGTTTGTTTGGAGTTGCTGGTGCCTGGAAACTACACCCAGGATGGAGACACCATTTAAAATGCTGTACAAAGGCAACTGCATTGCAAATTACATTTGCAATTACAAATTACATTACAACATGCAAATGCATTCAAGTCATTAAGGCGTTACTGGCTTGAGAAGCCAAACAAAACAATTGCCGAAACACAGGAGGTCTCAAACCTTCTCAGACCTCTTTAGTGGGGACTCCTACCAGTAACTGTCTCCGAAAAGGGGAAGGAATGAAGAAGGGGGGGATGACAGGAAAAACATCAGCTGATGAGCCATTAGAATCGGAAATTGGGATTGCATAGATGAATGAGATAACCTGGGAAAAGGAGGAGAGCAGAAAAGGGAAAGTGAGAGCCAGAAGGACCTCAAGTTTACACCCATGAGGTGCAGGGGAAGCACTAGGAGGAGGTCAGAGGAACACAGCGAGCCAGGACAGAAGAGATTTGGAGGCTGACTCACTGCTGGAGGTGGTCAAAGCGGATGGGGTGGAAGCCCAGCAGACATGGAAACACAGCTGAAAACCAGGGCAAAAAGAGGTGCCACGGGGTGGAGAAAGGAGAGGAGGAAGAAAGAAGCCAGAAAAGTGATGTCCCCAGCAGTGCATCAGATCAACTGAGAGACGAGGTGATGTTTGAAGAGAGAGGTCAAGTCCAAGGGGTGGTTTTATAGCAAAAAAGAAACTATTATGTGTTCAATTTGCTTGAGAAAGAGAAGAGGAGGGATGAGAACAAGAGGGGTCCAGGGCAAGGGGTTAGAAAGTCACTGGTGCAAGCAGCTTAAAAGAGAAGAAGGTAGGAACAAATATGGGGCCGGTAATAGGAAAGAAGGAGGAAGGAACAATATACGGAGAGAGAGAGAGAGAGAGAGGGGAGAGCACACTGTTGGAGACCCAGGAGGCTTTCAACAGCCAGATGGGACCTCTGGCCCGAGACCCAGAGATTAAAAGCTGTATTGAAGATTTGGAGATGGAAAAGAAAGTAGTGGATTCATAACATGGACTTTTCCTGAGGTTTTCAGCGATGTGAGAGGACAAGCACGGGGGGAAAATGCAAGGAGGGAGCCAGAGTTTGTGGTGCAGAGACAAACTCCAAGGGTAAATAAAAAGAGTCAGGAGAATTTTCAGCACCAGCGTCAAAGCGTCATGGAACAGAGGTCACAGGAGCACTAAAAAAGGAGGGAAGGGATCGACTGTGCTATGCCAGAGAGGTGTTACAGTGGGAGAGAAAGAACAAGGGTGTTGGGAAATCACAGAAGGAGAAATATTTGCTTAAAGACCAGCCAAGGACCGGGTGACCCCGATGAGCGTGGGAGCTGACACACTGCGGCAGCCGAACATGCAGGGGAGGAGACACCCACCAAGGCACTGGGCAAATTGATAAAAGTGTATTGAAAGCTTTAAAGAGGATCTGGGAGACGTGCAACAAGCTGACGGGGAATAGCACAAACACATTAGAAAGACAGAATAAGCTTAAAAGTGTGGAAGAAAAAAGTAGATGTGTACATGCATAGGATAAAAGAATAAAAAGCAGCGGTAAAAAATACAATAAAATGTAATTAATGATTTTCAGCACCAGTTAGGGGTCCTAGAAAAGCCAACCAATATGTAGCCTGATTTGTAGAACACGTACTAACTCCTCGCAGACAGTCGTGCTTCCCCTTTCCACGATTAGCAAAGCTATTGAAGAAATACATCTGGTGCAGTAAGTATGTCTCTGCACGCTGTGTCTTGAGACATCCAGCCTTTAGGGGATACAACGAGCTTCTCCACCCGCACGGATCCTCCCACGAAGCGGAAAACACTTTTCCACTTGTGTAGCAAGTGCCCATTGCAGGTGGGAGCTGGACCAGCGAAGGCACCCGCAGCACGCCTGGCACGAAGCAGCAAAACATCCCCAGGCTCTCCCGTCCTCCTGCCGTTCTCCGTGCCTTGCTATTTCAGAAATGTCTTTCTTTCGCCAGGCCAGGACACGAATGCTGCAGGCTGTCTGTGGAGAGTAAAGTCAGACCTGGTTTCATCCAGCAGCATCGACAAACCCTTGTCCGCGGGCTGTGACCGGCATCGAGTGCTTGGGTGGTTACGGCACGACCCAGCGGCAGGGTCGGAGGGGCTGGCTCCCCTCCAGTTGTAATTCAATACAACGCAAATTATAGCCAGGAAAGTGGGATAAAATAGTCTGCTCAGTAAAACTAAGCAGAAAGTAGTTAAATATTGCTCGAGTTAGACACATTCCGCATCAGCACTATTTGCCTGGCTTTAACATCCATCCATAGGCGGCAGAGTTTGCTCCTTTGACCCGTTACTGTCTCTTCTGCCCCTTGCTTCAGCAAAAAGTTAATATTTTGCTTGAAATTCTTATCAGTTCAGCCACAATAAATTATTACACACCGTGTGTAACGTCTCCTGCAATTTCAGTAAGGAACAAGTAAGTTTTACACGAGGAGGAGCCAGGGGGAAGGCTGCTTTCTTAGGGCGGCGTCCTGTAATTAAGCTGCTCGGCAGATGTTCGAAGGATTGAGGCTTTAGAAAAGTCACTCTCTTCCCAGCCTGACTTCTACAAAACTTGCCAGAAAGGGGTATTTTTGAGACTTCCATACACAGATGACAGTTTGTAGACATCAATCCCCAAAAAAGCAAATATAAAGGTATGTAAATATACATACCCACACCACCTGTCTCAAACTCCTTTCCTTAAAAACTGGGTGGAAAATACCGTTGTCAGTTTCTAAATAGTAAATATTTTACACTTAGAAACACCTGGCAAAGCTTGTAAACCCAAATCCAAACCAAACCCAAAGCACAAACATTCCCAAACACTTCTCTACTCCTCAGGTACAAATGTCTTTAATAAATACACGGTTCAGATATGGTTAATGAAGCATTTCCAAGGTTTTTCCTTGCGTTATTATGAAGAGCCTCTCTGCTACCCTTCACTCAGAGTTGGGAAAGTTGGTTCCACCTGAGGTAGAAATGATGTTTGGACTCAGAGGTGGGATCTCTGGAGCTTCTGTGAGTCTCCAGCCTGCCGGCAAGGATGCGAGCGGCACCGCACCTGACAGACTCCTGACCACGGGCTTCTGCACTTCCTTCTTGCTCCAAATTGACCTCTTGCAATGGACCTGCTCGGTCAGAAACGCCTTCAGCCACATACCCTCGTTTCCTGGGGTTGCAAAACAGGTCCCAAGCCCAGGAGATGACAGGCTGGACCTTACTAATAATGAGTGGTGCAAAGTCTTTCATTCGAGCACTTCCACTGCACGTTCCCCGTGACAATGACCAGTTGCCTTTCCTTACGTTCTTATGCAAATAGCCTGGAAGTGCAGGAATTAACGACTCGGCCAATGGTTACATCTTACCTGCCACCATGCTCTTTTCACATCACAGTTTGAAATATGTTTCCAAGAAAGGAGACACCGACCAGGACTTCTACCTGAGCATGCTGAGATACCCTTCCAGTTGGCAGACGATGGAGGGGACAGACGGACGGGCATCTCCCCGTCCCGCGGCACTCACCATCAGCCTCGGTTCAGTTTGCTCAGTAGCAAATCAGCATTTGCCAATTTGATGCAGAAATCTCAATGCCTGCCACTAAAAAGAATAAGAGGGTCCTCCGTGGCCAATATTTGGGAGAAGGTGTTATCTCGTCACGGATTGATCCATCAGGAAATTTATTCCTCTCTCCACTCCTGGGAATCATTTGGGGGAAACACTTGCTCAGTGTCGTCCTCCAGCCTGCTTCTGTGGGGTTTTTCACATCCCATGTGCCACACAGAGTCAAATGTCATTTCTGCTGTCCCCACTGAGACGTGGTGTGAACTCCTTTATCTCAGCCAGGGCAATCATCCTCCTCCTCGGGCTGCTCTGATTTTCTAAGCTGTCAAAATCATTAGGAATAAACAGCATTGCCCATTCCCAGCAGCACACCAACACGGACCTTTTAATCCATGCACACATTTTGCTTTCCTCAGCTCATTCCCAACCCACGTTTCGGGTCTATATTCATACCCACTTTGCACAAAGCGTGGCTCTACATCTCCGGTTTGAACTCACGCCTGCATTCAGGCAGAGGAGCTTGCCGTGGATAACTTCTCAAGGGGACGAGTGCCCCTCCGCTAGCCCCGGCGAGTGCCAGGGCTTCACTACAGCTTCCCGNCTATATTCATACCCACTTTGCACAAAGCGTGGCTCTACATCTCCGGTTTGAACTCACGCCTGCATTCAGGCAGAGGAGCTTGCCGCGGATAACTTCTCAAGGGGACGAGTGCCCCTCCGCTAGCCCCGGAGAGTGCCAGGGCTTCACTACAGCTTCCCGATGGAATGTCCAAACAGAGCTGCCTGATGGCTGAAAAATAAAGGATTTCACTCTATGAAGAACTAAACCAAGTGCTGCGTGAATCCACATTAAACAAGAAGAATTATCCCATTTCCAGCAGGTCTCAGCATGTAGTTTCAAGTAAATAAGCATCAGGCTGTCAGCCTGAAATTCTCCTTGGGAGCTGTGCGGTTTTAATGAGCTACCACCAGTTCTGGGCTTTGGTATTTCCCCCTTCCTCTTTCTGGCAGTTGCCTTTTTCTTTATAATGAAACACCGTGGACATGGAGCCGGTCCATCTGCCAGGGTGCTGCCGGCGGCTCAAGGTGGGAGAAATGAATTTGGGGCAGCCCAGGAGGGTCACCTGGAGCTGGCGGCACCGGCACCACCCTCGGCATTCGGGTAGAGCAGCAGCAGCCGTTGCAGAGGACGTGGCAGCACTTGGTGCCACTGCCGTGCCAGGCTGTGCGCCAGCGCTCTGCTTGCCACAATTTGGGAAATTAGCTTAAACTAAATGTTACTGGGTCTATTTTCATTTGCATCCAGCCCTCTTGTTGACCTTCACGGTTATAAAGGTGATAATATAAGTCGGAACGTGACCATTCCTGCTGTGCTTGGCAGAGGGACCGTCAGCAGCTCATCCAGCAGCTGGATGCCGTGGTTGGTGAACACTGCCCGTCTTTCCAGGTGCGTCCCTTCCCGGAGAGCCCTGTGCCCATCACAAATGTTTGGAGGCTGCATCACGAGCGGTTGGTACAGGAGGTAGCGGTCTGTTCCCAGTGCAGACAGCACACGTGCAGGGATCCTCCAAATTCCTGGCTGGAGGATGTAGGGAAGTGGGTAGCTGGGTTGAAGGGTGTCCTTACTGGCATTTCTTTACACAGACCTTCATCTGAGCCATGAGAGAGGGTGCAAAGGGTTCACAGCCATACTGGCTGTCCTGGTTTGAGCGACACAGGATTAATTTCTCTTTCAGTAATTTTATTTTTTGGTAAGGTCTCTTCTAATGCTTGGGAAAACTGCATTTTTTAGAAGACTCTAGTGTCTGAATTTGTGAAAATATTTCCTCTGCAGCCAGCTATGGTGTGTGGGTTTCGAGGTGTTTTCAACCTAGCCAGGTGCGGGGATGAGGAGGAGTGAGACCTGAGTGCTTGACCCGAGATGGCCAACAGGATTATTTTAAACCATGAACGTCACATTCAATATTAATTAGAAACTATGCTGTGAAGTTCTGTCTCTCCCTTGATGGCTGCCATCCTGAGAACTTCTTGCCCTGGTGCTGGAGCCCTGAGCCCTTCCCTTCATCTCAAAGCCGCAGCGCTGGCAGTGTCCCACATTTGCTGTCCCCTGCTGGGAGTGCACAGCTTCCCACAGATAGAATGGGCTGAGTATAATCCTTGTGTATTTTATATTGGTATTGGGAACATTACTGGTTATTTAGTATTATTAATGTTAATTATTTGGTATAATTCTATTAAATCTGTTTATGTTTCAACCCTCAGGTTTCCTTGTTTTTCCCTAATTCCCCTTCCAGGGTGAGGAGGGGTCAGCGGGTGAGAGAATAATTGTTGAAATGACAAGAAATTGTTGTGGGTTCTTCAAACCTTAACCCTGGCTCTGGTGCCGGTGGGGAAGCAGACACAGCTCCTTGCCTCACTGCGGAGGGAGCAGAGAAGCCACCGTGGTGCGGCTGTGGCAGGATGGGGAAACACCGAAGTCCACGCTAAAAATTTCCTGCAGTCTGCTGGGCCCCTCAAAAGAAGAAACTGTTTGTAAATAGACTTTGAGTTTGATCATCTGCGGGAATTAATCAAGCAAAGATTCAAACCACTGGGCACACATCATCATTTTCAAGTTGTTGTGTTAGGCTTGATCCAGAACTGAACCAAAACAGCTTCAGCCAAAGCTTCGTTAGAACTGAACCACAAAGTCACCAGCCTGACTCTCCGCTGCTTTGATCTACTGCTAATTGCTTAATTAATTCTTCTGTGAGCTGATTTTCCTTTTGCTGCGCTTTCCACCTCCGTTTAGTTTCAAAGCGTTTGAAACATAATTCATGTGGGAATAAGCAAGTAAGGTATATAAAAACAGAGAAACAAACGTACTGCTTATATTCATATATATATTCTATAGCAGACAACTTTCTCCTTTGACACACAATTGTCACCTCAAACCCCAAGTGGGAAAACACAGCCACCTAATTTCTATTTTAAAATACTAATGGCAGATGGCTTTACACAATAGAAGTTTGCCCTACACAGAAACTTTTCTCATTACGAAGAGCACTCCTGAGTTTCACAGAGTACGCTCCAGCATTTGAAACCTGCTGTTGGCTTCTCGGAAATGAGGTTGTTTTTGTCCCCTCTCCCGCTTCACTTTCAGTTAAGGAGCCTGACAAGGAAAAGTATGGCACAGAGAAGTGGAAATGAAGAATAAGTGGTTGTAGTTGACATTTAATTTCTGCACAGTTGGGAAGAGAAATGAGATTGTCTATTGTTCAACTCATTATTTTTCCCAACCATCCAAGAATGCAGCAATTTGTTGTTCCTTTATTAAATATAATAGGGAGATGTTCTGATAATTTTTCCTTATCGAGTTCTTATTATTTACAGTACATGGACAGTGGCAGCCTCTGAGCTCTCTCGTTTGCTCTGTTTTCTGGTGTATCATTCAATTAACACAGAGGCAATCTGTTACGTCCAAAAAGTAGTATGACAGGGCTTGATAAGAAAAAGAAAGCAAGCCGCAGAAAGATCTAATAACGTTTAATGACTTATCGCAGTGCCGTGTTTGGAGATGTTCTCTCGGCAGCACCCTGGGATTTACACAACACATCGACATGTCACTACTTGGGATCAAGAACAGCCATATATTTTGAGGCCAGGTCAGGGCCAAGTTCTTGGGTACGCCAGTGTGGTTTTATCCACGCGACCAAGGAAATTCCTTGCATACGGCACTGCCATTTACTCCTGGCTTTTTAGAACGCAGGCAGTGTGTTCCCCCTTGCTCCTCACTCTGAGACCCTTTTCCTCGCCTTCATTAGCGTTAAAGATGGAGGAGGTTTGGGGCTGCAACGTGTCTTCCAGCGAAGTCTCTTCCAGACTTTCCAGTGAGTCACGAGACTGAGCACCTGCCTGTTGCCATCTCGCGCCCCCAGCCACACCGCACCTCAACAAGCCACAGTGCTGGAGGGACCAAAGAGTTTAGCAGCGAGAACTGCTCCTTCACCCTGCATCCAGAGACGCTGAACAGATGACGCTGGTGCCAACATCCTCACCAAGCAAGAGATAAAGGCTGTGAAGGGCATCTCTCTGGCATGTTAAGCCCAGGAGCTCGGCTACGGTTGCTGTCAGGGTATCTAGGTTTAAGGCAGGAAAGTGTCCTTCAGGTAGTCACCTCGGGGAACATCAGGCTGCAGGTGGAGGCCATGAGTTGCCTGGAAGATATTAAAACGCGTGGGAAGTTTTCCTGGAGGCCAGGGAAGGTTTGGTTGGCGGCATACAGGAAAGGCACAATAATTAAGCTTTCTTTCTCTATTTCCAATGTTGTTTCTGTTTCTTCTCGTGGCAGAAAGTCCCTTTTCCTTTGCCTAGAGAGGCTCATTAGCGAGCGATTTATAGCGTGGGTTTAGGGTAACTGGTAATGAGTGACTACTTGAGACCCGACGCTGTGGACACAAAAAGTGTCGCTGTATGTATTTCACACTCAGTTTGTTCCCTGATCTTTAGCTGTTCCTGGATTTCCAATGGAAATGAAGTTGTGTTATAGCCAAGCTCTGAATAAAACAAGAACAACCTGGGAAAATAAAAATGGATGCAAAGCTGAAAGTAAAACACCGAAAATCATTGAGAAATCTTGTACTGACTTCAGTGCAATTTGATCAATATCTACAGGGAAAAGCAGACAAATATATTCTTGGAATAAGGTTCCCTGAGAAAACACTCGGAGGATTTGGATAAGCCAAATTTGGAGAGAAATAAAGAGATTACTCTGAGTTAGTATAGAGCACATTTATGTCCTAATACACTGCTTCTACATGAAATCTTGTTGTATTTAATGTTAAGATTAGGATCAGCAGAAAAATAGACTGGAGTACGGGTCAGCCTTCTTAATAAGATAAGGCTTTATCTGTAATCCCCAGGGAGAGAGATGGTGCAGGTCTGAGCTGCTGAATATGGTAATATCCATAAGAAAACTATTTTAGGAGGTACTTGAAAGGCGGCACACACATCTTCAAAGGATCTACAGATTCCTCTTGACTGGAATGAAATATTTAGGCAGTCTGGAAAGCCATTTTACTGATAGTCGCTCATGAAAATAAATATAACCTTCTTTCTAATCAGGCAAGCAAGCCAAGTCTACCACCCAGCGTGCCAGCGCGCGAGTCCCGCTGAGAGTTTCAAGGGGCAAAAGAGAGGGCAAGCAAAGAAACAGCAAACAGAAGCCAGGGCATGATGAGAGATTGCTGCCTGGGGCTGGGGAGGGCAGGCGGGCTCCTGCTGAAGAAAGGACCCTGTGGGAAACATCGGTGTAAGGAAAATCACCGACTGATGAATACAAGCTGTGTTTCTGCACGGGGTGGACAAGGGAGGATTCAGCCCATCGGGGGAACATCACGAGAAGCCCACTGCTCACATCCATCCCTGCAGTTCCTGCCCACCCCCTGGAGAGATCTATTGAACTGATTCCACTTTTGTGGTCCACAAGATAAAATAAGCTTCATCGTTTGGCTTCAAAGGCAGGTTTTGCCTGAATAAGGAGTAAGAACTGCAGGACTTCTTGGCCTCTTTTGAAAGGATGGGTAGAGGTTGATGTGCCCTCCAAAATCACCACCAGTGTTGCTCCAGCTGCAGATCAGCCTCCACGAAGAGGGCATCCCTGTATGGGTACCGAGCCCGTGAAACACACTCCCAAACACATCCCTTAGCAGGCAGATTTGGATGCCTCTCTTCATTCACTGACGCAAAATATACGGTCCATGAGCAGAAGAGATGTTCTGATCAGGTCATTGAACAGCCCACCCAGAAAAAAAAAAAAAAAAAACANCGGTCCATGAGCAGAAGAGATGTTCTGATCAGGTCATTGAACAGCCCACCCAGAAAAAAAAAAAAAACAAACACAAAAAAAACCCAAATCTGGGGAGTGGTGAATATTTAAAAAAGCATTTTGGGGAGAATTTAGCAAGAAACCAAACACCATCAGAAAGGTTTTTTCTTCCAAGTTGCCTGCATTACCTGGTCCTAGTTCCTTTTAGAAATAACCCTTACTAATAAGAAATTAGTCTGTTATTATTAATTAATCTTTCAACTTGCAACATTATTTCTTTGTTAGTAATATCCGCAAAGGGCATTAGGCAATGCTCACTGCAATTTACACTCAAATCGAGCCAAGCAAAGTATTTTAATAAAACTACAGCTTGTCATTCTTACTTCATTGTGTTTCTGCAGTGAGATAGAACTAGATTAGGATCACACAAAACAGAACGAGAAAGACAGGTTTTATGTGTCAGTAACAGCATATAGAAGACGTAGTTAATGTGAATAAAAAGTATGCATGTACAAAACAAACGCATAACCTATTCTCCCTCTAGTGGCCACTGCTTCTCCTCAAAATAAATAAATAAAAAAAAAAACCTGGCGTGGAGATAAATCATACGCTGGAAAAGAAAGAGGAGCGAAGAAGACCTGAAACTGCTTTTAATTTCACGCGTCTCCTTTTCTGCTTAGCGATGTCTCGCTAACAGGTCTAATGTCGCCCGTTAAAGGCAGCACACTGAGATCTTGCACATCCTCCCGCATGAGCTGCAGGGCGGATCATCTGGTTTAGGACCACAGTCGAAAGGGTTTTGCTGGAGAGGAGCCAGCTGCCTTTCGCTCGCTGCGTTACTGATCCAGCAAAAAAGCACAAAACCCATTTCTAATCTGCCATGTAACGATTACGTTAAAAAGCCGCCACTCTTTGCTGGAGTTCAAAAGAGAAGAAACAATAAGCTACAAACGCCTTTTTGCTAAGTTTTTCAATTAATGCAGTTTCCCATATTTGATATGAGGTAGAACCTGTATTTCAAATATTTAAAGTAATATCACTTTCTTGCTGGCAAAAAGTTGTGCATATAAACACATAAACCACTAATACAGTATTCCACCGATACTTGACTGCATTAAAAACACTGGTAGCATTTGTGTCGGCTGTGAGAAGCATCGCTGTTGCTATAATGATGATGGCACATTGAGAAAATTTACACGGGATATTGCTGTACACGTACTTTCGGATGATAAACATTGCCAGAGAGGATTTATGTTTCCCCTCTTTGCCTTGGGATAAATATGGTAATATTATTATTGGCAATAACAATTTATATTGCTATATAAAATGCCTGGAGTATCCACTCCGTCAAGCCAGAAAGCCCATGGTAGCAGATATGCTGCAGTGTGGCTGCTGCCGTGCCAGGAATTTGCAGCTGAATAGGGAAGATAGGTAAAAGAGGACGAGGAAAAGAAGGGAAAGGAGATGCCTGTGGTCACACAAGGAGTCAACGAGCCCATAAGGACAGAGGTGTTATGAACAGAGGTTTTACGAACTGTATGCTCACAGCCCAACACCTGGGTCACACGGACTTGATGGAAAGGGCACATCCAGAGCACGGTGTACGTCGTGTTAGAAAACCAAGGAACAGCCCCCCGTATCCTCCCATCTAATCCCTGCACTGCTTAGAAAGAAGCAAAAGACTAACAATATAACGTCGCGCATGCGTTTTATCTCGTATACCTGCGCAATCTGGCATGCCACAGAGAAACGTGCCCTGCCTCTGAACAAAATCCAACCTGCTCGTGTATGAAATTGAGTCTACTAAATCAATGAAGTCCTGAAATTTAAGTCGGTGCAATTTTAAGGTGTATTTACCATTCAAAGGCTGAAATGAAACACCTCATAACAGTGCGGAGTCAGAAGACATGTCGCTAATCCCATATGGAAAAGCAGCAGTAATCAGCGTGTTCCTGCACGTGGATAGCAAAGGAGAAGCAGCTCTGGACAGTGGAGGTTCTTGAAGGCTAAATATGATCACAGTTTTCAGCCCTTATGTTTGTAATGTAGCCCTAAATGATCTGTCAAATAACAGAGCCCCAAAAGAAGTCCCTTTGACTAAGGGTAGCTTGCTTGGTCGCTCCACTACGGATATCTTCCAGGTGTCCCCCCCACCACCAAGTCAGCGCAAGATTGATGTTCATCTCACTGAGGAAAGGCATCTTCCTAAAGGCAGGGTGGTGGGCAGGTACAGCAAGAAAGCACTTGCCATTAGAAAGAAGCAGCCGTCTCCATTACACCTGGTTCACAAGGCCGTAGGTCTTCCAGTGAACCATTTCACTTCTCACTTTCTCCCTGAATCCATTTAGAGGAGGCCTCTCACACAAAGGCCGACACAGTGCTTTGGAGCTCTCTTTTGTTGTGCTTTGTCTCCTCTCAGAAGCTCTCCTCCTCTTTAATCTCCCCATTTTCACATCCTGTCGGCTGGAAAGGTGAAAACGACAGGCGCGTTCACGGAGGCTCCTTCCTTCAGAAGCCCGGTAATACCTTTCACAAGATTGTTTTTGCTTCTCTCAAGAGACATATTTACCAGAGGTTAGAGCACTTTTTTTCTTATTTGGAGATGATTGCTACCAGCACTGGAAGAGCTCCCCAAGATTGCTAAAAGGAAATGCCATATCACGGTATCTAATTTCTAAAGCGATGATCCGAGACAGCCTCTCCGCACGCGAGCCCAGAGCAGCGCTCAGGAGTTCAGCATTGCTTCCCATCATGGGAAGTGCGGAGTATTATTACGAATGTAAACATTTCTCGAGAAGCGCTATTTGAATAATTAAGAACAAGGTATAGGTTTGCTGCTTTCGGGATGGCTGCGATTGGAGACATATAAATGGCAGTCCGGCTATCGGAAGACGAGAGAGGTTTCCGGGGTGATGGGCACTGCTAATGGCAAGGAGACGTGCTGCTGCTGCTGCTGACGCCTACCTCCTTATCCCCAACATCGTTTCAGCTGAGCTATACTTTCCATTGAGCATTTATAAAACACGTACGGAGTGATTTTAGAAGGGCCACACACACAGAGATTGCTTTTCTTGAAGATTAAAGAACAGAAGGACTGAAAGCAGGCTTGGACTTTGATTATAATCAGTCCCCTGACTTGCAAGAAGTCTCCTGTGGGGGAGTCCAGCAGAGCTCAAGGGCACTGAGATTTTTCCCCTCCGTTTCACGGAGCTTTTCCCCACCTTGGAAATTCCAGCCTAATGACAAGCGATTGGTTGGAGTGAAAAATAGCTGTTGATTTAAAAAAAAAAAACAACAGATATTTTCGACTTCTTTCAACTTCTCTGAAGTCTTTGCTATAGCTCACCATTACACCCATTTGAACAAATTATTCTGAAGGAGTGGTAAAAACCGAAGAAGCAAAATCATAAAACTTTATAAGATTTCATTACCCTTACTAGGAACGGATGCCAATCCCGTGAAAGGCAGCAGGACAACATAAAGTGCCCTGTGCGGGACAAACCTTTAAGAAACTCTACCGTTTTATGAATGCACAAATATGAACCTTATGTTTTTCCCACTGAACGAACACTAGAAGATATTGCACACAAGAAACAAAAATAAAAGCCCTCACATTTAAGTAAAATCCTGACCGCTGCATCCCCACCCTTGGGATTTACGAGAGGTCTTGACTTAATTCTGCTCACAGGCAAACCTATCTAGAAAAGCCCCGTCTTAATTTGCCAGGTTCTTTCTTTGCCTTTTGCAGTAAAGATATGAGCTTATTAACTAACGATAACACTCGACGGTCCCTGATCCTCGCTGAGGCAAGTCACCTGAGTTATATTCTCCTCACCTAAAAAGCAAACAGCACAAATACTTTACGCACGAGCGCAATATCCCACAAAACTCTATTCTGTGGGGTAGAGGAGGCTCTTCAGAGCACGACCGTGATGCTGTCGTCGGCTTAAGCTTTTCCAACGCTCCACATTTCTGCATAACCATTCGCGAAACGACCTTCCGAAATGTCCGCTGGCCTGCGCAGGCGTTCGTGTTTGCATAAGATAGAGATCTCATGGCTGCGAAGCACGGCATTAACGCAGCCGGCCAGCATCCCTATCATCAAGCTGGCATCCCTATGCTTCCCATACCGTTTCCCAGCGACAAAGCACCAAGGCCCTTTCATGAATGCTAACAATCCGTGTTCATCCCGCAGGCAGGGGAGAGCCCTGCCAAAATGAATGAGTGGATCAGCGGTATCTGCTCCTGCAATATCAGATTCAAACACAAACTCTTTTTTTTTTTCCCCCCTGCACGGGGAAAGCATTATTAATGCAATTTTTATCTAAAAATCCCTTCTATTTTTCTTTCCAGGCATTTATTTTTTGGAGTCATACCATATTATTTCACCCCGCAATGTAACAGTCCCATTTCTGTTCATTTTGCGTAGAACAAGCCTGATTTTATCAGGAGGTTTGGCTTTATCAGCTGGGCAGTTGGATGGTTGGGGTATTTTTTTTTTTTCCAGTTTAAGGCATCAATGTGTGGTAACGTGACAAATCTAATACCGAGCATATAACGGATCTTTATTTTAAAAAGGAAAATGATTAGTGTTTCCCTTTTTAAGCGGACAGATTGCTTCATTAATAGGAAGACTAAAAGACAAAGAGCCACGTCACGAGGACGTGAGGCTTTCTCCTCTTTGAGTGATATCAGGCTGGAGCCTTCTTAGCGCTAAACTAAGGCAGAAGCAACTAAGGGCAGAAAAGCAGGAAAAGGAGATGCTTTTTGGGTTGTGAACTGTTGTGAATGCACAAGGAGAGAGGATTGCGTCCTCGGAGAGCAAGTCCTGCTCGATGTTGGAGCAGGCAAGGGATGGGAAAGGCAATGCAGGAAGAGCAACGCTCACAAGTGCCCTCAAATAAAAAATATTTAACCTTCTCTTCCCCTCCTCCCCATAGTTAGCCGCTGTTTTGAAGGGTCTAAACTGAACCAAAATTGGAAGGGAACAAAGGGGGGGAAGGGGGAAAAAAGGGGGAAAAAGGGGAAGGGAAGGGAAGGGAAGGGAAGGGAAGGGAAGG
>RSEF01000003.1:6498286-6515286 GCA_003993805.1 Himantopus leucocephalus
CACAGGCCGGCGGCAGCGGCAGGGCCTAAGGAGCCCAGCCAACATGGCGGCGGCAGAGCAGCCCCCCCGACCTCCGTGTGGCGGCCGGTACTGCGCAGGCGCCGCTCGGCAATCGGCGCGCCGGCCTTCGGCACATCGATTGCTGCGGAAGCGGCTCTGCTGCCTGCGCTGCGTCGCCGCGGGGAGGAAGGGGCCGGCCGCCATCTCGGCGGGAGGAGGTGAGCCGGGTGGCGGTGTGGGGTTCGGGCCCGGGCGGCGGGAGGAGGAGGAGGGATGGTGGGCTACTTCGGCGGTGCTTCACGGGAATGCCCGTCCCGCCGTCCTGCGGATCCGCCCGCTCGGGGAGGGTAGGAGCGGGGGTAGGGGGCGGGCAAGCCCCCGGGGCCCGTCCCAGGTCCCGCGGATGGGGGCGGGGGGGAGCCCCGGGCCCCGTGTCAGGAGCGGCGGCGGGGGCCGGGGTGTTGCCGGCTCCGGCGGCTCGGCCCTCGCCTCGGTCGCCGCTAAGATCTCCCGCGTGTGCTGTGTCCGCAGGCAGGTCTGCAGGCGCCGCAGAGGATGGACATCAGGCCCAACCACACCATCTACATCAACAACATCAATGACAAGATTAAAAAAGAAGGTACCGGTGTCTGTGACTCGGCGGGCGTTGTCGCATCGGGCTGGCTTCCAGGCCCGGTCTGCCACCCGCTCTCAGGCAGCGCCTTGGCGTTGTGGCGGTGGCGGGGCTCCCGGGGAGCCGCACGGATGGCGGCCCCGCAGCCAGCTCCCGGCAGCCGGCTGCTTCTCGGGAAGCAGCAGCAGCCACCGGCAAACCTCGCACAACGTTCAAGTGTTTTTGTAAATCGAGGCCTGCCTTTCTAAGGGAGCTTGTGATTGCCTCTCTACTGTAGTTCTGTAGCTAACTGGGACTAGGTGATCTTTAAGGTCCCTTCCAGCCCAAACCGTTCTATGATAGTGTAATTGCACGGGTTGGGTTTGCTCGTCAGTGCATCACTGCAGCCACAGCAGTAATCAGAATATCCGATGGATGAGAAGAGGCCTGTTGGTATACGTTTTGGTGGTCAGCAGCCCCTGCTCACTGAAATGTAGGAGCATCTGTGTGCTCCTCATTTGTTTTAGCACAGTGTGGAAGCGGTGAATGTGGCATGAGTGAGCCTGCTTCGCATTGTCCTTTTAGAGACGCTGCCTTGCAGTCACTGCAGCCCTCTTTAGAGAGAAACTACTTCATCCTGAAAAATTTTAGCTAAAAAAATCTCTTGCTCTTATCTGGCTGTATATTCAGTGTCTGCATAGAACCATCCACTTAATGCTCATGCTTAGCTTGTAATCTAAAGCGATCAAGGTAATTTATTTGTTAATGTTTGTGAACTGAGTGACTGGATCAGACTAGCACTGCTCAAATGTTTCTTCAGGGTACTTCAGGGAGAGATCTGAAAGCAGAAGCAGCTTTGCTGAGAAAGGATTTATTAACTTGTCAAGATGGTTCTGCTGAATAAATTGGGGCTTTGTTGGTAGCATGTTAAGTACCCTATAAACTAGTAAGTCTCCATTATGAAATTACGCAGTTATAATTTTTAAATGTAGGTTTTCAAATTCCCTGTAAAGCTTAAAAATGTGATATATTTTTTTAAATACAGTTTTTGAAGTTATTTTCAAGGAAATAAGAAACCTTTTTTAAAAAAATGTAGCACTGTGGTTGGTCAAGCACAGCTGAAGGATGTGCCAGTGGGCTGGTATTACCAAGTCTCAACAACAATAAACAAGAGGCAGTGCTCTTATGTGGCTGAAATATTTCAAATGTAAGATTTGTGAGTTCAAACAATTACGTGATACAGAGATTTAGCCTGACTGAATAAGATTAAGGTTTAATTTGGCATGTAGTCAGGTGATATGAAATAAGGAAAATAAATCCATTGCAGCTGTAAGGTACAATGTGATCATACAAAAAGATGCTTGGATCCAGAATATGAAAAAATATTTCATGTGTGTGAGAGAATTGATTAAACAGTTACAAACAAAATTCCAAAGTTAATCAGCCTTTAAGTAGTTACTATTTTGCCATGTTCTTGTTTTAAGTCACTCCTCTCTACTACTGCGTATTACAGTATGGATTTTCTGATGAGTCTTTGATGGCTTTCATACATCATACTTGAATGTGTGAGTGTGTGTATGTACATGTATATGAAGAAATGTTTATACATACCCTTGTGTAATTGTTACTTTCTTAGAATGGTAGAATGGATGGTGGTAAAACTTTTTCACTAGCTGAATACTTGAGGTGTGAAACCAAGCGTTATGCACCAACATACAAAAACTGGGCAAATAAATTTGTATTTGTGCAACAGTTTTGACTAAACTCATGTAACATGTCGCGGTGTGAGCTAAAGATGTCAAAAAACATTGTCCCTGAAGGACAGCAGACTCTGCAGATGTGGGCATTTGCATGTAACCTGTTGCATTCTATCTTTTTTTGTATTGTCAACAGAACTGAAGAGGTCCCTGTATGCCTTATTCTCACAGTTTGGTCATGTGGTTGACATTGTGGCATTAAAGACTATGAAGATGAGAGGACAGGCTTTTGTTATATTTAAAGAACTTGGATCATCTACCAATGCTTTGAGACAACTACAAGGCTTTCCGTTTTATGGGAAACCAATGGTAAGTTATTTTGTTAGCTTTTTAAAGGAAAAAAATTACCATGGTATGACAAGGTGTTTTGGTACTTGCACCTTGTGAATTAACTATCACGTATACTTGTAATCTTACTGTTAGTCACTCATGTCACATCTTGATGAATATTTGTATTTATGCAAGCCAGAGGGATGCTGGAGAGACTGTAGCTAAAACACACACAGAGGCTGAACTTAGCACTTAGGTTTCCTAAATGATGGCTTTATGTTTTTCTGTGCTGGATTAAAGTTTTTAAGATCTTAAATACTTCCATTTTACTCATCATGTCTTCTGTTGAACCAATTAAATTCACTCTGTAATATTATTGAAACTAGGTGCTTTCAATTAATTTGCCTAGAGTAACCTTAATTACTATTATATTCGTAATAAATAGCTGGAATATGATGCTTCCTTTTTGAGGTGAGTAGCATGGAGATCTCTGCAGTTTTACTTTCCAGAAGTCAACAGATGTGACCAGTGATTTGTTTTTTTTTAAAATCGATGGCTAGTTTTGCTTATGCATGCATCGGATCACCAAACCAAGTAACTGAATTTTGGTGTACCTTCAGTGAAGCAAATACACTGCTGGTTGATAGAATGTGATTTAATAACATACTCAATAACATGCAGACTAGCACAACAGTTGACATGTTGTTGTTGTTGTCTGCTTGGATAATTAGGCATCTCTTAATTCTGTAACTATTTGTGAGGTGTAATGATACATGCAAATGGCCCATTTGACTTCAGTGATGGATGGGTATATCAATACCAGCTTTCAGCTCGTGGCTTTGAGCATTAAGGAGAGCACAGACAGTTCTTGTGTTGCTGAGCCACAAGCTTTTTTCATTAACGCTTCCAGATTCTCTCACGAAATCCTTAACAAGGAATTGTGCAAGCTCAGTTCCGTCACCCATGAAGAGTTCTGGGCTCAGTAAAACTCAATAGGAAATAAAAAGATTAAGGCTTCATGAGCTTTCAGGTGTACTTCCCTCTTTGAATATCACCTGCAGCATGCATACTCTATCTAAGCACTAAACAAAAGCATTAAAAAGCAAAGTCTTCAGCTACTGTGTACTTTTGTATTGAGGTAGTCTCTGATAGTAAAAGCGATAGGATTGTGTGCACATATAACGTTGCACCCCTGTATACTCATAGCTAAATCTGCTTACACCCCTGGCTAGTGCACTGGGCAGCCTTTGTCAGAAAACCAGCACCGCTGTGCTGCTGACAGAACTCATGCAATCCACTTTAGATGAAGGCAGGTACTTGCCTTTCTATTTAAGAAGTCTGAGTTTTTGCTGAACTCAATTCTCTGTAGAGATCTGAGAAATTACTGTAAAATTTTAACTCCCCTTAAAATGGGGTTAAAAAACCCTCTCAGTTTTTCTCATAGAAGCTAGTGCAAATTTTGTCAAATGTTCTTGTATATGTTACCTTGACAGATGTTGAAAAGATGCTGTTGGATGAATAGAGTTCAGATTTCAATGAGTTAACATTAGTAATTACCATCTTAGGTTTTTTGAGAGTTCCGTAGTTGTGCTCAGAATTAATTATGAGGATTAGGTACTCTGTAAGCGTACCTACAGTTTGTAACAATATTTTTAATATAAGAAGTTCTTGCAAAAAAAAAAAAAAGTGTAAATGCAGTTTAGTAGAACACATTTAATAAAAGTGGTGCTGCTGTGGTTTAGACCCAGCCGGCAACTAGAACCACGCAGCCGCTAGCTCACCTCCCCCTCTTCCTCCCCCCCAAAAAGGGTGGGGGGAAGAGGGGGGAATAAAAGAGGAGAGGAAAGGGAGGAAGAAAACTTCATGGGTTGAGATAAAGACAGTTTAATAGAAACAATAACAGAAAAGGAAAAATAACAATAATAATAACATGGGTCACTCTCACCTCCCAGTGAACTGGCACTGTCCAGAGCAGTGATCACGGACTTCCCTCTGACCCCAGCCAACCCCCATTTATATACTGAGCATGAGGTCTATGGTATGGAATAGTTCATTGGCCATTCCATCCTTCTGTCTGTGCTTCTATGGGTAGCTGAAAAACATCCTTGAATAGTGTAAACATCACTTAGTAACAACTAAAAACAACAGGTATTATTGACATTCCTTTCACAGCAATCACTAGAAAGAAAAATTAACTCCTTCCCAGGTGAAACCAGGACAGCTGCAAAATGTTCAGTATTATTAACTGCAAAATGTACTGTGTTTTTTTTCCTTTTAAAAAGCGTATTCAGTATGCAAAAACAGACTCTGATATCATCTCTAAAATGCGTGGTACTTTTGCTGATAAGGAAAAAAGGAAGGAAAAAAAGAAGGCCAAATCTCTGGAGCAGTCAGCAAATGCAGCTAATAAAAAGGTTATCCAGGTAAGCTGCTTCTCTGTTTAAAAAAGAAACAAACAAACAAACACAAAAGCTATTTTAAATTATTTTTTTAGGACTAACTATTGTGTTTTGGTACTTCTCAATTCCCTAAATTGTGGTCTATTGATACCTAGTGCTCTTGAGCACTCACGGGAAGTTGAAGGAGAGGGGGTTGATAATATAGTCCTTGCTGTTCCTTTTTTTTTTTTTCTTTCCCCTCCTATTACCAGATGAAAACAAAGATGTAGGACAAAGGTCCAATAAACCCAAGTAGAAACTAACTTCTTTTTAAAACAAGACAAAAGGGAGAGGTGTGCATGCTTGTCTTTGATGCCAGCTTTAAGCGCTCAACCGGCTTTGCCCTTTGGTGCTTTAATGCCTTATTTTCTCTGTAAGCACTGAAGAATGATAAATGGGAACAGGATAATTCATTTATAGGTAGATGAAAAGGAGTTGCCTTGAAATGTATCTCCATTAAGGGTTGGCCTGGCCTCGACTAACAACATCTAGTAATTTATGTGCTGAAGTATAGCAGAAGACATCAAGGCACAATGTTTGAATATTGTGTTATTTAACTACACTTCCTCTAAGGCACAAATTGGTATCAAGGAGAGATAAGAGTGTTCATAGAAAGCAACATTTTCTAGGTAGAATATTTGGATTTCTCAGGATTTATTAAAAAATCAATCATTATATACAAATCACTTAGGAAGAAATAATTGCCACCAGTTGTAATGGTAATAGCTGTAGTTATCCTTGCTAAATTGGAGTCCTCAGTGAAAACACCTATTTTTCTCCTATTAGGTATGTCCTGTCCAGGCCTTCATTTTCAAAAATACTTCCTTCCTGTCTATTAAACTAAATTTTATAATGAGGAGAAATAGTGATTTGCTGTATCTGCTGACTCGGCTATTAGTCAGATCAGGTATTACTGATGTTTTTTCTTTTCCTGGTTTTGAAGTTCAGCAAAATTCGTGTGCTTTATGTTTCCCTTCAGGAGATATCTCATAAGCAACAAATGTTCCCTGGATTGTAGCTTAAAAAAACCTTACCATACTTCTTGAGTTGTACAGAAACATGGTGATGGGTGCTTATATAGTTCTAACAGAACACCTTTGTAAAAGTATTTTGTACTTATTTATTAGGGAGCAACGCAAAATTCAGCCAATGCCCCAGGGACCACAGCACAGAATCAGCAGGTAATGCTTTTTTTGTATTTATTTTGTGGCTAACAGCACTAATGTTTAAAATTATTCTCTATGAATAATACTTTGTTACCCATGGAAACTTGAGGATATATTTTACAGCTTCCTTTTTGTTTTGTGAGACATTTGTCTAACAGCTAAATCACAGTAAACAAACAAAAGAAATCATACTGTTATTGTGTCTGGTTGAAATGAAAACCTATGGTTTCTCATTATTATACAGAAAACTGCACTATTAACAAATTCCACTTGATTCTTAAATTTGGACTGTGCTTAGTATCCGTTGAAGGAGTCTTAATTTTTTTTTTCATTGTTAATAAATTCCCTTTAACTTACTTTGTTCTAGTAATAGAAAAAGAGAAGGAAGACTACACAGGGTGCCAGAATATCTGCCTAAAGGCTTTCTTTCGGGACTTTGGGGGTCCTCTGCTCACTTTTTCTTTTTTCTTGCAAGCGTCTTCTTTTCCAAAAGATTGTGTGGGGATGTAGCACCAACTCCCTAAGCTTCATGTGTGTTAGAAGTGGAGGTACTAAAGAGCCAGGATTTGCAGGAGGGCAAATGCTATAGAAGAGTATCTTTGCCTGCCCTGCATTTCTTAAGTACTGTCATTGAGATTTACATAATCCACAGGGGGAAATTTCACGCTCCCAGTCTGGGTTTTCTTTCAGGCATCATTTGTAACAAGGCACAATATGCATATGTCAGTTTGCATCGAAGCACAGCGCTGGGTATTTAGGTATTTCTTTGAACTTTGGAAGTTTATTTTCTAATGGCACTGCCTGGAATACTTCCATCATATGAAGGAGATTGTTCTGCTGAGGCATTAAGTTGGCACGACTATTTGGACGTTTGAAGTTGTGGTGTCCAGTTCCTTTTTATTTTTTGTAATTTCCTTGACGACTTAGGAAGGTCCTCGCCTTTCAGTCTAGTGTCAGCAAACTGACTGCTCAGCCTCGCAGGTTGCTACAAATTCATATTAACAGGCAAACCTGTTGGATAAAGACTCTAATGTTTAAAATCTAATGGGGTTTCTAATTAATAAATTTGCGTAGAACACTGTAGTAAAACCGTATGTGTTTTGTGGGTTTTAGTTGCCCAAAGATACTCAGTATTTCAGTACTACTGTAGATGAACAGGGTATTTATCTTGGCCTCCACCTGCTCTTCCAGAAGGGTGCAAGTCTTTCATAGGTTCTTCCGCTGCCACACGGATGTCTTGGACATCCAGTGCTTAGGCACCTGGATCCCACCCCAGCAGTGCTGAAGTATCAGCTGTTGAGTTGTCAAGTTCAAATACGACATCTAAGACAATATGTTAGTGTGATTGTTGTGGAAGTAAGATCCTCTCCAAATTAATATATCGGTGTGGAAGAAACAAGGGGCTATGTCTGCGTATTGCATGAAGGTATTCTGAAGTCCAGCTCACAGTGTTAAGAGCAAAACTAAGGATATGCGAGTCCTGGTTCAAATAATCATGCAGACAGATCAAAAGGAACAGATAGCTGTGTATAATCTTCTGAGCTTTGATCTTCTGTTTTTGCAGGTGCCTGATAACCCACCCAACTATATCCTTTTCCTTAATAACTTGCCTGAGGAAACAAATGAGATGATGCTGTCCATGTTATTCAATCAGTAAGTTTTGAATAGAAAGCACCTCTCCCTTGAATTCTTCTGTTACTTGTATGCTTTTTCTCAGTTGGCAAGCTGACTTTTTAGAAATGAGAATGTCTTCTGGAGGTATTTCAGTTTTGTCTTACTGCCAAGATTACAGATGTCGGTTCTGATGACTTGGTGCAGAAAGCAAATCCGATTTTTTTGTAGCTGGTTTTGATTGTGTAAGTTATCTCCTATCAATCTGCACTGGATTTAAGCTGGTGACTGTAATATTAAAGACTTTACAACAGCAGGAGCGGTTTTAAAACTAGCTTTAGTTGCTTCTGCATGTGTGCAAGACGGATTAAATTGCTTCCATGTAATGATCCTTAATTGAGGCAGGGTTCTAAGGACTGGATATGTTAAACCCTTCAATTTAAATTCTTCATTACTAGTAAATATACTTTTATATGCTTATGATAAGGTCTTACGCCTTCTGAAGAGAGATGTATTATCCAACTAGGAAATATTATCTGACTCTCTCACTTTACTTTAAAGGTTTCCTGGATTCAAAGAAGTTCGCTTAGTGCCTGGACGCCATGATATTGCATTTGTGGAGTTTGAAAATGAGAATCAAGCAGGAGCTGCTCGAGATGCTCTCCAAGGATTCAAGATCACTCCATCTCATGCCATGAAAATCACTTACGCGAAGAAATAACCCGATGCTCCTACAAAGGACTAATGCAGATAGTTGTTTTTTAAATACGATAACTTTGATCAGCTAGCGTGTTTGCTGTTCTCTGCAGAAAACGTAAGACTTGTGTAAAATTGCCACAACAGGCAGATAGTAAATTTTTGTGTTGAAATACTAATTTTTATAAAATAAATTTGGTTTGTGTTGTTTTCAAGCCATGTTTTTCCTCAAATCTGTCTCATTATTGATCCGTTAGGGTTGCAGGGCTCACTCAGGTTTAACTACTTTTTAGGTGACTTTCATGTCTCGGAAGTGAGTGCTAGAAAAATAGCTGTCTCTTCAGAGCAAAAAGCATGAATGGGGATGCTCAATGTCAGCATATTCAGAATAAATGCAACACTCCATCTTCCGTCTTATTATTAAGGGGACAGCTGCTTTTCAGCAAGGATAATTTTGTCACTTAAGAAAAACAAATTATCATTAGTGGGGATTTTTTTTTCCAGGTACGGGTAGAAATTGATTACAGTTTGGCAGCACTGTTGTTCAGCTTGGGTTTCTCTTTCTAATGGTGGTGGTTTTAGAAGCAGATCCACAGAAGAAACATAAAAGTTTATCTGTTGTCTTCTCTTCTGCTCTTTCCAGCCCTACTACCAATGATTTTAATAAATGGAAGGGCTTTCTGTCTTTTTACAAAGACAGTGCAAATGAGCCTGATGGTCTGTTTTTAGGCAGGTTTTTTCAAAATACCTGTCTTAGTGCTTCTGAGTATCTTTTTTGGTTTGTTTTTGGGTTTTTTCCGACTGTCAAAAACCTTTACAGGTCTTGTGTGACATGAAATACACCAAATGTGGTAAAGTAATCAGATACAGTATTGTGAGTTGTAACTGTTCGGAATATTTGGGTACAAAAATCACTTCAAAGGCTGAAGTGTTTTGTTCAGGTGATGGAAGACCTAGAAAGGCATTTTAGGTTAGGAGAATAATGAAATTTACTTAAAACACGATTAGATTTTTGGTGAATCTTGGAGTAGCTGTTGCATGGTGTTGGCTAGGAGGGTTGCAATCAGACCCCTGAAGATTAATGTTCGAGAGGAAGCGGTCGCACAGCACTTGTCATGTTGCACCATTCCTCGCTTCTTGAGCATTTTCTCTGTGAAGGCTCTAACTAACCTTTCTTACAAAGAAGTAATGGGCTAGAGTTAGATGATATCCTTTAGTAGTTCAGGCAAGTATTAGAGTAGCTGATGTTTAGGCAAGAAACTACAAGGAAGACTGTTTTGCATTGTAGCTACATTGCAAGTGTTGAGGTTTTTTCTGTTTCCAAAGTAATGTGGTCAATGGGGGCGGAAGGAAGGATGCTGGAGGCCGTAGCTTTTCCTCCATGACCATGGCTCAGTGCAGTCCCCTCCTGTGTTGTGTGGGCTCGGCTGTAGCTGCAGAGCATCTGTTTCCCCCAGTTTGTGTTCTGAAACAATTGAGATCTGACTTAAAACTGTTCTTTGGACAAAGTGCTGCACCTTCAGGGAAGCATGATTGCTTTTTATAAAATCTTGGTATACTTTGTAGTTCTGGCGCGTCCACTCAATTTCTGAGCAAGTGCTATGTTATCTGTAGACATAAAACTAGCTACATAAACCACCTTTTTTGACAAGACCTGAAAAACCTTTCATCTTCTGCTCCCAGAGTACAGTGCAAGATCAGGCCCCTTCCACAGCCATCTCAATTACTGTCCTATCCCCATATATGCATTTTTTCTTTCTTTTTAGTGATTTTTTTTGTGTGTGTGTGTGTAATTTCACAAGTATTCTAAGACTTGCAAGTGAAAATTGTTGCAATGGAGCAAAAGACACTATGTTACTCCATCATGAATTTTACAGTTTTCCTTCTGCAGTCGTAATTCTATAGGTATTAATTACACTGTCCTTGCATCCCACACACGAGACTACCATTGCATACCACTGCTCTTATTTACTTCGGAGGGTTTGTGTGGAGCTGTTTCCAAAGGAAGTTAGACGCTACATACCGGAGGCTGGAGGAAGGAGTAAGGGGCTGGAAGACTAGAGGGGAATGTAGTGAAGTCAGCTGGAATAGGAAGGTGATGGTAGAAATCGCATGATGCTCTTTCTTTTAAAGAGAATGTGGGATTTTTTTGACAGTTGACCACTTCCTCTGTTCTGCTTGTGGACTGAAAGCAGCCAGTAGCTCTTCAGGTCTCCTCATGAATCAGGAAGCACTGGTTCTCTGGAGTGCCGTTTTGGGAATTCCCAAACTTGCTCTTGGTCACTTTTAAGGACTGATCCAGACCAGCCTTCTGTAGTCTGACGGGTGTGATGTGAATCGCTCACAGTGCAGTAACTCCAGTGGTGGTCCCTTTTGTGGGTGTGTGCGCACCTATTGTAATTGAAATACTTCCTACAAGTCTTGCCTTATATATGCTAGGAGAAGATTTTGGGAAGCTAGATGAGCGACCTGGTCTAGTGGAAAGTGTCCCAGCCTGTTGCAGGGGGGTTGGAACTAGATCATCTTCAAGGTTCCTTCCAACTCTGACCATTCTATGATTCCATAAATTCTAGATGTCTTCTCCAAGGCATAAAGAGGTCCGTTTAAGTCAGCCTGTGGCACTATATGTTGTTCAGTGCTGTGCATCGGCAAATCTCCACTGAGTTCAGCTATGTGAATGGAAGTGGAATGGTCGCTGTCCTGGCGTAACCTGTGCGTTCTGCTCTTGACTGCATCTCCCTGTGGAAGGCATCTTGCCTCTACAAGTATGCAGTGCTTGAACCTTTTAGACTTCAAATTTAAATTGCTGACCTGCAAAGCCTTTTTTACTGGGTTTCAGCTCCCTAATGGTTTGTGTACATTTGCATCCATGTGTTAGGGTCCTTGTAGGTCCTTTGTGTAGACTGTCACAGGGGAATCTCTGCCATGAGGTCCGGCGAAGATTACACTTATCAGTGAGCATTTGTGAAAATGAACTTGAGGATTTGGAAGGATGTAATTTCCTTTGCTGCTTACCAGGATCTGACTTAATTTTCGTTCTCAAACTCTGCTTGAGATTGTGCTCTTAAGATTAAGACTATGGACAACTACAGGAAGGCTTAAAACGTTTAAATAATACAGTTGCTGATTGAAATGTTAATGCAGAATGGCTTTGGGAAGGGATTCGGTTTCATGAGTGGACCTTGAGCTCTTCCGCCTACGGCTCCTCTGGTGGGGTGGAATGTTGCCCTGACCCCTTCCCATTGGCCTGGCATGTTTGTCCAGGTGTCTGCCTCTTCCATAAAAGACGGGGATTGCTGGACCTGGCAAGCATTCGGCAAGCGCTGCAGCAAAGAAAAATGACACAACGTGTGTGTTTGGTTGTTTTACTTCTGTGTCTCGGATTAATGCGTCCTCTTGTAACTGGAATTTTTATGGACAAGCTTGCCAGCAAGAAGCTGTGTGCTGATGACAACTGCGTCTGTAAGTAATTTTGTTTTAAATTTGAGAATGGAGTGTCAAAAATGCAGAGTTTGGATGCTGTAGTGTGATGGAAAACCACTCTGCTTATTTAGGTCTGTTATACTTGCATTGGTTTGTCAACTTTAAAAGCAGAGTGGGAGGGTTTATGTGGAATGTCACATGTGGTTTTACTGCAAAAAGGGTTTTGTAAGGGACGTTTTTCACTCAAGTGAAAGGTAAGTGCAGAGAGAAGGGTTATAACTTCCACTATGATGAAATGGCACATTCTTAAGCTGTTACTTTGCTTACTGAAGAATATTAAAATGAGCAGGACAAATTCTTGAAGACTTTATTAATTTCAGGATAGCCTACTTTTGCCTGTAGAAATAGTTTTACACGTGTGCATACACACACACATACGTTTATATGCGTCTCTGTAAAAGTATGTATGTATTTAAATTCATCCACCTCGTTCTTCTTTTATTTTTTTCTAGACACCATTTCCCTTGCCAGAGCAGAAGAGGATTATAATGCTCCAGACTGCAGATTCATTAACATCAAAAAAGGAGAGTTGATTTATGTTTACTCAAAACTAGTGAAAGAAAACGACTCTGGAGAATTCTGGGCTGGAAGTGTAAGAGGAGATTTTTGTGAATATAAGCAAACCAAAATAAGATTAACGCACATTTCTGTCAAGCAATGGATGCTAATGCTGGGCTACTGTGGGTTTTAAAGCAGCAACTTAGTTTTCAAAGTGAATGCTTAAACTTAAATTGATTGAGGAGTCTTGAGGGTTTTAATATTTATTTTTTTGTTTTATGAAATAACTTCAGTAACTATATGGCAATTATGCACTGAACCTTAATGGAGGGGCTCGACAGTTCTTTTCTGTGGCTGCTTGCTGAAACTATGGAGGAGAAAGCTTTTATCACAGTTGGTCATAAAACCGTTAAATTTAAGGGAGGCAAAGATAAATATTAACTGCATTTATTAAAAAAAAAACCAGATAAACTATAGGCAGTATTAATTTACGCCAAAAAATGTATGCCTGTATCAGAACTTGTGTTAATGGTTTGTTTCATGCGCCAGCTAATTGCAAGGTAGGAAATCTAAAACCAGAGCGAGAAACACTATTAGTAGCTGCTTTTTACTAAATTGTGAACTAGCTCAAACCAGATGAGGACTGTTTTAAGGTACCTAATTATACATCTCCTTGCTTGAAGGTTTATGGAGAACAGTATGAAGACCATATGGGGACAGTTGGTTATTTCCCTAGCAGTTTAGTCTCAGAACAACATGTCTATCAAGAAGCAAATAAGACTCTTCCTACAACGGTAAGGAATTTGCAAAAGCCCATCTGGCTACATAATTATACTTGGCTGTGTAATGCTAATTTGCTGTAAAAACAAATCATAATTGTGGCAGTTGATTGTAGCATATCACAGATGCTTAGGGATCCAATCTTTGGGCCTTTATACAGGCAAATAGCCTCAATAAAATCCCGAACATAAGCTCTGGTACTGCAGACGTTGCAAATGCTGCGTTAAGGGCTTGATCCTATTAGAGTTCCTATTGATTTGAATGGTATTCCTTCAAGGCCACATAAGTTTTACCCAAAGCTTTCTTTTTTTAGAGTCTGGATATTGTGCTGCGTGCTTTAGGAACGTGTACAAGTGCGCCTTCTGTTAATCGTACATATAGATGGACACTGTCATACAGAACTTCTGATTTACTGAAAGCATGCTTGCTTTCTCATAACAAAGTTATTGGTACGTCAAGAAGCTGAACAAAAACGCTTTTGGAAACACATTAGCGTTGTGTAAGTGGGCTGTATTTCTGAAAGGGTGATCGTCTCTGATTATGTAGTGTCTCACACACCAGACAATTTGTAATTTTACTGAAGAACTGAAACACTTCACAGAGGAGTGGAAGAGGAGGGTCCTTTCTGAGGCTGATATGGTTTGGTTTACAACTAAGGCTTACTGGTAGCCTATTTCTATGCTTAAAACAAATTGAGTGGGAGGTATACAGTAATTACCTTCATCAATATTGAATATTTAGCTATATGCTGCTTTGAAGTGTATGATAAAATACAACAATTAGCGCTTTAATCTTGAAATTGTATGTGGGGTTTTTAATCCCAGGTCCAGATTACTAGATGGGTTTCATTAACACAGAGGAAATAAGTGAAAGGAAGAATTGTGTTTCATGTTAATAGTTGCTAGGATTTACGTTATAATGTGTCAGACAAGCTTCATTTGAGGAAGTGCAAATCTTGGATAAGTGATTGCTTTTCTTGACACTACATTAGGTCATTCCGAATTTGGCCCAGAAGCATTGCAGCAATTAATTAGTCACAGAACATGTAAGAATGACTAAAATACATTTCTAAGCTCTTTTCACAACAATATGACATATGACAGCCAGCCTGCTGAACTGGAAGCAGAGGTAGGTTAAAGCGATGTTTTAGCCTGCAGGCTGACTTGGGGTCCAGAACGGGCTGTTGTCAGGTGGCAATGCAGAACTTTAACTGGAAATAAATTTTCTTTCGCAAAACTAGTGACACAGACTTTCACAGTCATTTCACCCTTATTTCACATTCTTGCTACGCAGGAGCTTTGCAACGAAAATGAAGGGTGATACAGATATGTTCTTTTCCTTGTTCCACCGCTCTCAACTGTATGTTGCAAATGTGACCTTAAGGATCTCGCTCTTTCTAAATTCACATTTAAAACCATCTACAACACGTCTTGACCAATCTGCGTATGGGCAGGCTGCTTGCTCCAGAAACATCCCTTAAAGGTGCTGTTTGATACAGAGCAAGTGTGGCACACTGACATAGACACCTCTAATGCCACCAGCCCTCCACCTGCAAGTCAGAAGCTGGTTGTCTTGCTCGCAGCTCTGTAACCTTCCCCCAAGCTGCTCGCAGTGCTTTTGCCTTGCTTTCCTGGCCTTGAACCTGCAAAGCCCAATATTGGTGTTACGATGGGTTTTCTTGGGAAGGGGCTGCCATTTGTATTAGGGGACCTGATGATGCCCAAAGCTGAATGGTTAATCAGCGTGCAGCACCTGGGTGGCCGCACAATGGCATTGCATGGAGGAACAACTGATAGGGAGCTTGATGGGGAAAAGTATTAGTGGGGGGCACCTGCTGCACTGGAGAGAGAAGCCTGAAAGAGGGCGTCAGCCTAGGGGCCTCTGTGTCTCTGGCCCTCCTTTTATTATTTCTTTTTCCCCAAAAAAGTAACTTTCACTGTTGGAGTCAACGTATGCCATAAGTTACAGACCCTGCTAAGAAACGTTTCTGCCTGTGAACTTCTCTCGGTATCATTTTGTGCAGCTCTGGGTAATCCATGGCTGTTGGTTGCTGTTTGAGCAATAAATCTTAAGGGATTTTTTTTTTTCCTCCCTCAGTGCTGCTACTTCTGAACCATTGAATCACACTGAATACAATAGACTCTGTGTACTACAGAGCAGTGTTGGATTGCCTGCGTTCCCTCGATCACTGCAAATTGGCCATTTGCTGGCTAAGATGAGAGTATTTTCATTACCAGTAAGCATCTGTTCCAAAACGGCTCCCTGTCTTCTGCTTGCAGTGGACAGCTATCTGTGATACGCCGGTCTAATGCAGATGTCGTACAGTTTGAGCGCCACAGTGTGCTAATTCCCTGCAGCAGAATGGAGATCTACATAGCCGTATAAAATAATAGCAGGAAGTTAGATGAAAGCAATATGCTGTGGAAGTCTAGCCTGCGCTGGAAGTTTTCGAGCAAAATGCTGGCATTTATTTTCTAGTCACATTTCTCCATAGCAAGCGTATCGCATAGTCTCAGTCTGTTCGAGGCATCCTTTTCACGTGTGATTAGGAACTGTTTAAGGGTAAAGGGTTACATACAAGTAATAAATCCAGGTATGGATGTGGGAATACAAAACAAAAAAGGGAGATAAAGGAATCGCTTGAAATGAAGAGAGAAGGTGGTATTGCCTAACTCACTTTAAAAATTTATGGCAGGAACAAACCATCCCAGCTATGCAAAAGGAGTCGAAGACCTTTTTCTTTTCCAGAACACTTTGAGCATATTCTGGTGTACTTTGAGTATATTACAGTGTATTCTGTGTCTGCATCTACCCTGTACCTTTGGGGGTGGGGGTGGTGGTAAGGGAACGTTAATCCTTCAGTAATCTCAAAACATCTTTCCTTTTGACTTGCTTTTTCAGGACATTGATTTCTTCTGTGAATAGTGTTGAAAGCGGTCAGGTATTCTCTCGGCTGCTACCAGGGAAAGCTGACAGGGGGAAACCTGGACACCCTCCCTTAACACACAGCCCTCGCTGTAATAGATGTTTGTGGAACACTTAATCCTTCTTCGAATCAAGACAGTTTTCATTTAAAGGGAGCGATTTGGGATGGCATTTGTTTTTAGAAGTTTTTTTTTTTTAACCTGCATCTACTTCATTACTTGTTAATAAAGCTAATAGCCTTTGAATTGCTGTAAGTCTGTGTGGTATAAATATGCTATGTATGGGATTAGATGTGTGATCTTGACCTGCATTTTCCTGTCATAACCTTACACCATGATATTAAAAATACCTTCCTTGGGTGAGCCATATGTGACTCGCTGGAGTAAATAATTTTTGTTGCAAGAGCTATCCCACAACTGAGAAATCACCAGTAACTAAATTCGGGCGTCGAAAAGAGTATTTCCCCTGTCCTGTGTGCTGGTACGGGACACGTTCAGGCTGAAGCTGTGGCCCAGAGCCACAGGAGGAGGGGGCGAGGCTGGGCATGGTGCCGGCCCGGGGCCTGCCCCGGCCGGGAGGGAGCACGGTGCCCTGTCGCTCCCTTCCATAGCGCTGCTGTGGAAGACGTTTTGCCTCTGCTAAATATTCGAAGTATGAGAATTGGAGGAGGTATCCTGCGGATACCTCCAGCGCTGGGATGCCTGCTGGGAGCCTCGCCGGTGGAATCGGGTGAAGAAGACGAAAATTTTTAAGGTGTTTTTTTTTGTTTGTTTTTTTTTTTTTT
>RSEF01000003.1:6515386-6533860 GCA_003993805.1 Himantopus leucocephalus
TGAGTGCATCAGGTGCTCCCCTTGACACTGCCACCAGTTTGGTGTCATGTGCAAGCTTGTCTCCATGGCTTCCTTCCTCTAAGTCATAGATGCAGATGTGAAGGAGAACAGATCCCAGGATGGGCTGCAAGAGTACTCTACTTCCAGGGTAGAGTATGACCCATGAATCTCTGCCCTCTGAGCCTGCCTGTCACACCAGCTCTCAATCCATGTAGTTGTCTATGCATCCAATGTTATATGCAAACTTGAATTACGTGAGTGTTTTGGGGGAGACTGTCAAAAGCTGAAGTTGAGGTAAATGATATCTACTGCTCTCCCCTTGTCCCCAGATTAATTCGTTTTCACCTAGAAGGTGGTTAGGTTGGTCAGGCATGATTTATCCTTGGTGAATGCAACAGTGCTAATTATAACAAGCAAAGAAGCAAAAGCATTGTTCTGTTCTCTATGTGAGAAACCCAGCTTTTCCCTTTATGGCCAGTTAGTATTTTGTTACCTTTAATAAACAATTCTGTTGCTGCTAGCCCCTTTACCTTTTTGGAAATTCCTGTCAATCTAAGATGGCCAGAAATAGGAAAAATGGGAAAAAACACAGCAGAACTTTTTGTTTATTCAGTTTTGGTGCTTGACAGCTCTCTAGGCTTCACACAGGTGGTATCTGTGGAATATAATGCAAAACTCATATTTGTCTGGCTGGTTCAATCCCCATCAGCCAAATACTGAAAGAAGATTGGCCTAAGAACAAAATCATTCCCGCCAGCCTGATGCCTTTGCGTGGTTTGAGCCTGGCACTCTGCTGATTGCTGCATCTCCAGTACTGCTTCCGAGTGCAGTAATGTCCAAGTCCCATAATTCCTCATGGATTTAAAACAGAGCAGTGGTTAGTTTTCTTTGGGAGGCTGACCTCTAGTGTTTCTATACGACAAGCTCAAGAGAAGGGGAACAGCAGAGGAATGAATGTTCTATGGAGCAATGCCCAAAATACGTCTGCACTGACTGGTGTTTTATGAGCCTGCAAGATACTTAATTTAACAATAAAAAAGGAAGTGTTGCTATGGTATCTTGAGGTGTATTTATACTGCTATGGCCACATAAGGATTCCATGATATTTTTAATCTTTATTTTAATTACTGAGTTCAAATTTTTGAAATTGCAGGGGCCTCTTACATTTTTTGATTATGCAGTGTTCTGTGAGATTGAAATATTAATTGAAACAAGAGCTGTCTCGCTCTTTCCTGAGAAGAAATCAAATAATCTCTGAAGCCCCAACTATATGCAAGATTTGATTAAATGTCTCATGGAGGTCACCGGAACAGCCAGTGCTGAACACAGTTATTTTTTTTTGTACATGAAAAGCATGAGCTCAGTCTTAGAAGTAAGACAGCGATATCTATTATTCATGGTGGGTTTGTGTGTCTGCCTATGCAAAAATCCAAAACACAGGCAGGTTTTTATTGCTTCAGGTCAGGCCCCACAATGCACCCGTGGTTTAGCTGTGAAGTATTGGGTACTTTTGAGTTCCCATTGACTTAGCATCCTTCTGCGTCTACTCTCAACTGTTGTCTAGGATAGCGGAAAAGTTATTTCATTGTTCTGCTGATGCAAATATATTTCTAAAGCAGGTGTTTATAGACCAAAATGAGAGTACTTCATTTCTTACTCTGGAACTCCAGGGAAAGCTGTTTGTTCCCTCATCTGATCACTTTCATGTACATTTTATAATATTTAAAGCTTATTATGGATTTTTTTTGGTATGAAAATATATCATTTCAGTTGTGGACAAAGAACATAACTGTTGAAAATAAGAATGAGAGCTTCTCCAGAACTCATTTAAAAAGCAGCACAAACACTTTTGCACAGCAGAACAATCTTGGCTGTTCTTGAAATTTCTGCTGTAGAGACTCCTTTCTTTTTCCTTTACAGAAGCTGAATGCTGGAGGAATTCAGGACTAAAACCTGTTGAGAAGCCACTTATTCAAGCCCTGAGTGTGTTGACATATAGCTAGAACAAGACATGCTGGTGGGTGTTGAGAGCGGTAGTTAGAGGGAAGGATGTGGAAAATGAATTCTTCTGTCCTTTGATCTGTTGAACAGATGTCACATCACCTGAGCCTAGGCTCTTGTTTTGCTTGCTTGTTTCCTGGTACCTTGTCCTGAAGGTGTATTTGTACGCCGGTGTTGTATATGGGAGCTAACACCTGCGAATAAATGCACTGTTGTGTTTGTGGTGTGCTGCATTACCCCGTGAAACACTGGCTGATCTAAGGTCCTTGGGCAAACAAGATACCTTATATTACTATAAACTAGCCATTGCTGCTGTTGGGAAGTTCTTGCAGAAGCCTTCTTTCTCTTGCAATACATTATTTCCATCCCACCAATTCAAATAGCCTGAATTTGTTGACCTTCTGACAATGGTGCTAGACTTTTATCTCGCCTGAACGCCTGTACACAAGCCTACTCCTCCCTTTTACCCTCCTAATATCGCTTCACATCTCTGTTGATAAAACTATAGCATTCTATTGTGGACTTTTTTCCAAGGCAAGAGGCATTGAATAGGCAACCAGAAATAGCTCTCTTCATGTCAGGAAATTCAATTAAACTATTCTGAAAATGAGTATGTAGAGGCAGAGGCGTCTCATTAGTTAATCACACCTCTTCTGCTAATGTTACTGTTGTACTCTTCATGGTTCTAAGACAACATTAGATGTATCCCAAACATACAACAGTAGCTATATCTCGAACAGGAAAGGGAAGGAGAAGCAATGCACAGCTCAGAAAAGTGTTAGTAGGATTCAGAAATAGTCATCATCTCTGCTGATAGTTTATAATCTGGGCCAGTCTAGTATAGATAGCAGCAAGGCTCGTGGTTTCAGAAAAGATAAATCAATTATCTGATTCACAGATAAAATGAGGTCATGATGCTACTGCTGAACTCAGTAGACACCAGACATTGGTTATAGAAGCTAATGCCCCTTCATGATGTGTTTTTGGAGAACAGGAAAGTTGCACGTTGCCCATGCAGAAAAGAAGAAATCTGTATTACTGGTGCTACTGCATCACCTGTTTTATACAGCAACAAAAGTCTGTGGTGTTGACTGTTGCTGGCTTAGGTGCATTTCGTGGCAAAAAACATTTGATTTTTAGGTTTAAACAGTGTGTATGAGTGGGATAGAATTAAGATCCTTACTATGAAGTCCTAAAATTTGCTACAGATCCAGAGGAAGCATTTTGAATTTAAACTTTCTTAACTTAGAAATTAGTAGCTGGTGATATTAACATATCTACATTGTACTGATTTCTGACTTGTGTTAAAAAGTTCCATGTAAAATGTTGATGACTTGTAGAATTCTTTAATCCACTATAAAAAAAAAAAAGACCTTTCCCTGTAGACAGCATGGAGCTATTTCCATTTTGAAGGACCCTCTGTTGAAGAACACGTGAAATCAAAAAGTTACTAGAGAAACACTATTTTATTTGTTTTTTTTTTTTAAAGAAATTTGAACCTAACCAGAATGAGTAGTTCTATTCCTTACACTCTCAATTTTCTTTCAGGCTGAATGGGTGGGATTTAGCTGACCTTGCAGACATTTGTATGAAGGCTAGATAAATTAGACTTCTGTTGTAGTCAATAGGAAGAAATTGATTTTTCAGGTGTCATTTATTTCTTCTGAAATACATACCTAAAATCATGCAGATAAACTGATACTTTAAGAGCACAATTAATTTCTATTAGGGACAGAGCTCTATTAAGTTCAATTTTACGCTGATACTTAATTCTTTTGTGGGCTAAAAATGAATACTTCATTCTTTGTAAATGTTACAGAAGATGTCGTGTTGGGTCCTCCTTGGCTTAAACCTTTCCTTTAACGCATCGTTTCCTCACCCTGTACTGTGACTACATTGCTATAGGACTTCTGCAGCGCCTTTGACATATTCTTCATGTTGTGGGTGCACCTGACCCCCTTTGGCATGACCTTTTACAATCCCATAATCTTCCTGGCTCTTCTCTGTGCTTCTCTCCTTCCACATACTATCTTTGGCAACCAGCCTTTTCTCATCCCTGCTCTGTAAGCCTCCACTTCTGGTTTGTGTAGCTGGGCCTGCCTTCTTTCTTTTAAGCATGGTTTAACTTTTTTTGGCTTCATGGTTCTGTAGAGATCAGTTCTAATGCTCAGCATAGTGGTTTTGTCTGTGAAGCTGAATAAAGTAGATGGGCCTCAGCATCCGCATTTTTCATCTGCGGATAAAGCCTTGTCACTGTTAATTATTTCATCTGAACCAAAAGTTTGAGGCCTGTATCAGCAATTATATAGGCTCATAATGCTAGAAGGATTTTGGTATTTTTCTGGTTAGAGATGTCCTTTTCTTTACCCAAAAATACCAAACTTGTTGCAAACTATTTTGGTTTTGAGAATAAGAAAGTGTGCTGCATTAGTAAAAATCCCTGTAAAAATACTGTAGCAAAGCATTGCTTAAAGACAAAACTGAAAAGTTTGGTTTTGTGTGTAGTTTTTTTTTTTTTCTTCTTTAAACTGTTGAAACATTTTGGCTTCTCTGAAATTCTTGAGGGGTGGATTTCAGCTGAAAACAAATCTGCCAAGTTTGTATGCATCAAAAATGTTTGAGAATGCATTTTGTACTCATGGTGGGATATTGCACTTAAAATAAGTGCTACTGTATCTTTGGTTATAGAATTCTTTCTGGTATTAGTATTATGATTTGTAAGGACAGTATGGCTTCTTGGTTAGGAGGAGCTGAGTGCCATCAGAGGTGATCTGCCTGTAGACCAAAATACAGATAAGGAGCAATGCACTGATATTATATTTCTCATTGATTTGAACCTGCATTTAGATGGAGATACACGTTCATCAGTTAATGATCCTACTATAACCACAAAAATACAGAGGCAATTCTGGATGTCTGCAAAAAGGGCTTCTCTGTTTGAACACTGGAGCCTTCAAATTTTTTTTGAATGCTAGACCCTTAAAATCCATCACTGTCTCAGTGATTTGAACGTGAAGGGTGTTTTATGCAAGGTGAGTATTTTATGAATTGTAGGCAACTAAAAAATATCTTTACAATATTTTAACTTTTTAGTTAAGGTCTGAAGCCTTGAGAAAAAGGGCAGCTCATTACTGACTGAGGGAAAAATCAGTCAGAAATGATGAAAAATCATTGAGAGCTGCTGTGAGCATGGATCTCTGCCATACCCTGGATCAGACCCAAAGTAATCTCTTGTTGCACAGAAGTGGTGTGGTGTTAGCCTGCACTTTTTGAACCAAATCTAAATCCAGCCTGCTTTCTTTGTTATTAGCTGGTGGGTGATATATTTTCTTTGTTTGCTGTCTCAGAGCTCTCTGTTTTTTTTGTTTGTTTTTTTTTTTTTTAAAAAAAAGATGGTGATGTGTTCATGCTCTTTCTTTCTCTGTCAAGCTGTCGGTTTCATCAGCTCAATTTTTATGTTCCAGGCTGTGTGCGAACAGTTGTTGAATGCCTAATAGTACTTCTATTTGCCAAGCTAATCTACTTCTAGTACTTAAAATTCAACTTCACGTGAAGTCTTTGGCAGCAAAAGATCTATGCTCAGTAGAAGTTGTGATAGTTGAAAAAGAATATTTTGAATTCTAGGCTGTAGTCAGAGCTATAACTGCAGAGGAATTAAATCACAGATTTCATCATCATGCTATTTTAGGAGAGAGAAATTAATCATAGAACATTTGTTTTTAAGACATAAATATAGATCATACCGACAAGATCGGAGGGCTCTTGCTAGTCAGACTGCTTAACAGTGAAAGTTGTGTAGGGTATGGCTTGAATATAGAGTGGAATATAGGAGTAGCAGTTTGTCTCAATATTGTTGACTTGCTGAGATGTTCTTGTAGCTCACAGTGCAAAGTCTTTGATAAGTTTAAGTCTATAACAGCAGGTTGAAATTAGTTGTCTTTTAAGATATCATGACACACATATATATTTTATAGCTTAAAGATTAAGAGTGTGTATCTCGCTGTATGCTAATATTTTTTTTCTCTTGGAAGGGAAAAACCTCACATCATGTGGTGAGATTACATGTAGCATTTTGGAAACAGCAAAACACTTCCATCAGCCCCCATAACCTGCTGATAGCTCCATTTTATAAGGTAAACAGTGCTTTCTGGTGCTCCTTTGCACTGGTGAAATTGCTGGTGCCATTCTTCATTTACTTATGAACTATGTGTCAAATCAGTATCTGGACCTCCGACTGCATCAGGTTAAGCTTGGTGCAATTTGAAACTGCAATGTGCCTCTGGCTCCACGGCTGCTCCTGAGCTCTCAGCCAGTGGGAGTTGGCTGAGATTTTTCTCCATATGCATTTCTACCTTTGCAGACTTTCTTTTCAGGATCAGGCCTTCCTCTCTTGAATTTTCCCTTCTTGAGTCCTTGTTCTGGCTGCCTCATTTTGCCAGTCTCAACGTTTTAGTCATTGAGCAGTTTCCAGTTATTGCCAGGATAAATACAATACCCTCTGTCAAATCTCACCTGTGTGTTTACTGCAAGGAACTGAGCCAGAAGCAGTACAGTTCCTGCTTTTCAAAAGTGTCAGATCCAAACTAATGCCATATAAGATTGGAAAAAGGAAGTAGAGGAGGAGCTGAAGATTGCACTTAAAATGACTCATTCGAGGCCATTGGGAAGTTGATTGTAAAGTCCAGGTCTTCAGCCAGTGTTAGACCTCTCCTGTTCCCTAGGCATCCAAACTGAGAGATGTGTTTTGGAGGTGCTCATCTTATTGGGGGTGCGCTAAACCCCAGGTTCGCTCCATTCCCCGAGCCTGGAGAGATGATAGGTCTTCCTGGCAGCACAGTGGAGTTGGCAGGGCCAATTACAAGATTTTGCCATGCCCTTTAGAGTTAAAACAAGAAGGAACCTCTTTTTTCAGAAGTTGTTTATCCTAATTATAGTAGGCAAGAAATAGTTAGCCAAGGCACCTCAGGGCTATTGAGAGCTTCAGGTGATGGTCAGGTTACACACCAGAAGGAATAGGGGACAGATTCCCCTTGGAATATTCTCTGAATATTGGATGCCTGGATAAGGTTGGGGCTGCTTCTGAGAGTTTAAAGCTTGGGATTTTTCAATCTGACCTGTGAATTATATTTCTTCAGACAGAATTTTTATGACCGCTGTTGGGAGGGAATTAGCAAGGAAGAAAATTTCATGCAAAAGAATCATTTCCCTGATTTAAAAGTTTGAGTTTTACTCTTGCATACACAGACCAGGTACAGCTGTATGTTTTGTTTCAGATGTGAGTGCATAACCCTCCTTGATTTTTAACCTAGTATAACCAAAACGCAGCGAATTGCAAATGGGAGGAGCAGGTTGCCTGCCTTTGCCTTTTAACAGCCAGATAACCCAACAGGCAGGATGCTGCAGCTCTTGGCCAGGTGGCAGTGCTGCTTGGCATTAGGCTGTTTCATTTGACTTTGTCTCTGCCTCAGATAGAAATGTAATTCCCAGGGCTTAGTGTGTGCTCTGCTGGTATGATGGCAAGGAAAGGTGTAGCTCAGGAGCTTTGGGTTTTATTTACTTCCAGTTTTTCTCATTTTAGAAAAAATACCTTAGGCAAGAAGTTTTTTCTGCCCTGCTCAGGTGGGATTTGAGTTCTTACTGAAATAAGAATGTGCTAAAATTCAGAATTTGTAGGCGTGCAAATAGATTTTTTTTTTAATTGTTGTGCAATTGTATGGGGAGTAAACACATCAGCGCCTGCAATTAAAGACTCAGTAAGCAGTTGAAAATGTTTTTAAAAATTTTCAGGTGCATTCCCAAATGCACAGGTATACCTATTATAGCATATTCTTATGGCTCCGGAGTGTACGGGGGAGCCTGACTTTAGCATGCATGGATAGGTTGAATATTTTAGTCCGGTAGACAACAGCAAACGTGCGTATTTTATGTTTAGTACAAATTAGCCATGCAGGATATCAAATGAGTGCCTGAGGGGAGGTGCAGTGTGTTGAAATTAGAGTCCAAATGAAATCTGTTTAGTATTGAAACAGTCAAATCCTGAGCTAGCTTCTCCACTGGTGTCAATCAGTCCGGCTCCATTAACTTCAGTGGAGCTGTGCCTCCGTGTCTGCTGGGGAAAAGGCTTACTCTGAGTATTTTGAGTAAACACAGCATAGTTCTGTTAACAGATGAAAAACGCTTTTGTGCAATTTTTGGAATGTAAATTTACTCTCACAATTTATAAATTAGCTTTGAGCCTGGTCTGTAAACAGTTCTGCTGGGGTGCTCTCGGTCATCATGAAGAGCTGCCGGGGAGAGGGTCCAGGCCTGGTAGAAGTAGGGTGGCTCTGAATGGGAGCCAAGTAGAATTTGGTTATATAGTAACCATCTACCCTGCCAGTGGGCATAGGAATTGTATTTCCTTAACAAGGGGCAGACTTGCCCTTAGAACATCCTCTGAGTTTTCCTGTCTTTTAGCGGCTGCAAAATTGTGACTTTGCACTCAGGCTGGCATTTTCAAAAAAAATGACTTAAGCTGAGGCATGTTCCTTGTTACTAGGACTCAGGGTGCTAAATATGTAAGATTTTTAATCATTGTTTCTTGAAGCCCTGAGTCCTGAAGATGTTTTGAAAAATTTCCTCCTCGGATATGAAAGTGATAGGTACTTTCAAAATATCATGGTTTAATTAGCTGACACTAATAAAAGAAAGTCAACCTGAGCATTCTTTCTGTCTGCCAGTTTTAATTACCGCAGAGAAGAAAGAGGAACAAAGACTCAGGAACTCATTTGTCCTGTTTGAGTTTGATGATCTCTCAAAACAGAGACCATCAAGCTTCCTGGGAGGGGCACAAGGTGTCTTTATAGCAGTATAAGACAAGCCCTCTTTAATTAGAAAAGGAGGAATTTTGAATGTTGGTTCTCTCATGACTTGAGTTAGCAGTGGGAAAGAATTGAAGAGCAATTGGGTTAGAGATTAGGGATGAGATAAGTGTTTGAAAGGAAAAAATAAATTTCTATTGTGTCTAGACATAGAGTTGCTATGTTACAGGCACCACAGCTGCAGTGTTTATAATGTCTCTAATATCATTCTGGAGTAAAGAAAAGGGCTTAATGTCTTTGCTGGTTATGTGTAAACCTCTTAAATGTGGGCTGGCTTGTTTTGGTATCCCTCTGTAAGTATTGCTCAATTAAGCTTTGGGCTTTGCTAGATTTGGCAACTAATTCTTACAGTATTTATTTTTGGATGATTGCTTCAAATCAAGACAGAGACCTTTGTATGCCAGCACAGAAACTTCAACCAAGGTCTGGTAATTGCTCATGTCGTGCACTGCATGTTCTATCACCCCTAAGCAATAGTAAACAGCAGCACCGCCTTAATTGTTTACCTCACTTTCTTAGAGTTAGAAATACTCCCTTTTTTTTTTTAAGCAAATAATGAATAAATTATAGCTGTAGTGTCTCTTTTACACCCTGAGGTTACATTTATTTTTGGAGCGCAAAACAAAAAAACCCCACAAATACAGTAGTAGCATCTTCCACAGAGACTCAGTACAGGCATGTACACTGCCCATTAATTACATTAATTATTGATATAAGATAATCCTGCCAATACTTGGGCCAAGGTTTTTAAAAAGCAGAGGCTCTGTTTAGTCCTTCTGTATGCAGCCAGTTGGGTTTTGCGTGAACCTTAGACGTGCCAGATTCCCAGGGCTTTTCCTAGGGTTCCCACAGGCTCTGTAGGAGACCTCTGGGTGTTGCTGTCAGGTGTAACTCCTTCACAGGAGGGGATTTTTTAACTCTCCTATATGCAAATCTCTGAGGATGCCAATTTAATCTCTCGTACTAACGTGTATCCTCCTCTGGCACGTCTGTGCAGTGACTGCCTGAGACCGCTCTACTTTCCATCATTGTCTCCTATAGTAATCGTGGCAACAGAGACAACCGTTGAGACTTCAGTTCACTGCTCTTGCTTTGTCTTCTATCGCTTGAGAATGAAGGGATCTGCTTTTTGCTGCAGGGACATATGTAGAGGTGAGGAACCCAAGATCACCTCCAAGTGATTATTACAATACATACATTGTGAGTCACAGCACTGCACAGTATAAGTTGTAGTTGCTTGTAGTTTATGAAGCTGCTATAGGAAGCAAAAATCTGTGTATGAGATTTTTTTCATCACATAAAGACTGCAAACATTTTCTACAGTATTAGCGGGCATGTTACCTCCTGTTTATATGCTAAATTGTGTTCATATCAATGAGAGATTTAGGAAAATAGTTCTGAATAGGATGGTACCATAGGATGGTAGAAAAGGAAGTTACTTTAGGTGCCAGTGAAATTAACTGAGCATTTTTGTTCTTAAGTCTGATCTGCCTGCTTTGCTCTGTGTAGGAGCACCTGCATGGCCCATTGGCAGATGGGGAAGTGTGTGGGATTTGAAATATTAGAAGAATACCCATTGGCAGATGGGGAAATAATGTGGTATTTGAAGTATTAGAATAATAATGAATTTAAATTAACCTTTTTAGCTTCATATTTGCAGATAATTAATAGCGCACACATCACCAGTTGCCACATCTCAGGTAAGGGGTGGGAACGTCCTAAGAAAGTATAATTTGATTTCTTGCAGTTTACTTTCTACAACACGATAGTAGAAACATCTGGCATATCATGAAATTTTATTTGTGACTAGTGAATTAAATGTGATAGGTGCTAAAGCACTCTTCTAATCTATAGTCAATTTTTGGTCTGCCAAATAGCATAAGTTCCAGTCTTGGTATTGTCACTTAATTCGCCGACAAACAGCAAATCATATTCTTTGTATTTTAGATCTTTCAGCTGCAAAAATAGGACGCAAAGTTAAAGGTACTTTGGAAGAGCTGTGGATAGTCAAAGGACTATAGAATAATATGTCTAGAAGGAATTGTTAAATGCTGCAGCCTTGTATAGGCTATATTGTACACAATGAAATGATAAACGTGCACCAGACCAAAAGCCGTGTGCATTGAGAGATGCTGAATATAGCAAGGTTTTTATTATAAAAATTATTATGCCTCCCACTTGGCGAAAAGTACCCAGGAATTCTGTTAGCTTGTCACTTACACTCACATGCTCTTTAACTTGTTCACGGAGAACTCTTAATATTTTGAGGATCCTCAGTGTCTTTGTATTGGCCTAGGTTTAAAACATAATTTCTCTTATATACGTATGGCAGATGTCATTTATGAAATTACACCGTTGCATGGCACCTTCTGTNTATCCTCAGTGTCTTTGTATTGGCGTAGGTTTAAAACATAATTTCTCTTAGATACGTATGGCAGATGTCCAGATGTCATTTATGAAATTACACCGTTGCATGGCACCTTCTGTGAATATTCAGCCCTTAACTGAATAACCCAGACCTTGCCTGTCTCTTTCCAGCATGCTCCTAGAGATTTGTAATTGCCAATGCCCATGGAGAAGTCCTCTTAGAAAGCTACATGTTGCCATGAGCCATCTTGTCTTTCCTGCTCCTTTGGTATATGTGTTCTTTCCATAACGGAGAGCCTCTCTTTGTCTTAGGGTCCTCCCTTATACCTGTGAGGAGAAGAAAAATAGCTAGCTATTAAGATACATTCAAATACACTTTGCTTCATTATTAACATATATAATAAGCAACTGAAAGCATTTTTCAGGTCTTCACACACAATCTTTGCAAATTTTCTTAGCTTGAAAGTAAGCTACCCAAAAGGTTATTTGCATTATTTGCATAACTTTTAAAATATCCATTATTATTATTTGCAAAAATCTTTTTGTCAAATTTTCAAAGCATAAATATATGTAATCAATCTAAAGTGAGTGAACAACCTTAGAAGAGCTGTTATTAATTACTGAAGCCATCCTATAGAAGAGAAGAAATATTTTCATAAAATGATTCCCTAAAGTCAATGAACTTTAAAGATTTATTGCTCTGATCCACATGTAACATTACAGAAATATCTCCTAAGTAAGAAGCATATCTCTATAGAGAATCTAAATTCAACTCTCTTCAGAAAGTAAAAAGGAGTTCAAATGCAGGACTCAGTTCATCTTGGTGTTTATTGAATTATAATTCCAATAAGGAGTTTTCAGTATTTAATAAATATATTTTGGGGTTTCTTTGGTTTGCAATTAGGCAATTAAATTAGATAGTGAACATCTTTAAGTCCTTTACAAATACAAGTCCTATAAATAAAGCTGAAAATTCTCATATGGAGAATTTTTTTCTCTTATCTCTTGATTCTAAAAGCTTTAAGGATGTGACATAAATCAGTGTAACAATTCTCTCACAAATGCAGGGTAATTTTCTGATGACAATGATTTAGATATTATTCTCTAAAAAAATCTCACCAAACTTGAACACAAAGACAGTGGAGAAGCTTCTTGTTTTGGAGGGATTGGAGTAAACAGGTACTTCATGGGTAAAGACTGATAAATTATATCATTAAGCTGGGGAATCTGCCCCGTAGATCTTCCTGCCTTATTGAGTTTGGAGCCTGTGTATTACACTTGGGTTTTTTTTCTAATCTTTCCTCAACTTGAGCAAGGTAAGGATGGACTTTCAGAATTTGCAGATCCTGCTCCTGCAAGAACTGCAGCTCTGCTTTCCAGCTGCTGTAAAATAAATGACCCCCCAAATCTCTGAACTTTCCACAGTTGAGAGCTCCAGTTCTGCGGCTCCCTGAGGCTTAAAGTTTACCTTTTCATGGATATATTTTAAGAGAAGCAAAAAGACACAGGCTAATAGGTCAACAATGTATCAGTCTTCATGTAGGTAGCCCAGGAAATACATTTTATCTCCTTCCATACATGTAAATAAATATATGCAGAGGTGTATCTGTGTATCTATGATTATTTGAGGATATGCTTCGCTTATCCATATTTGGATGTTCTTCAGGAGTCAGGTCACTGCTTAAGCACTCTGGTGTAGTACCAGTTGCTTTAAACAACAGCCTCTTCTCTTTCTGAGGAAATGCTATTCTTTCTGTATCCCCCTTCTAGAAGAAAATCTTATGTCAGCCAAACCGTTGTGTAAAAATCATCCTATTTGAATGGGTGAGTACAAAGACTTACTCATTCTGCAGTGTCCATGATGTGATGTAGCCTTCTGTCGGTAATGAATATCATATTCATAGAAGGATTTGGGAATACAGACATTTAATTAAATCAACTAGAAATCAGATGTTTTATGTAGTCAAATTTCCCAAATAATCACAAGGGCTATAAATGGTTTAAATTGGTACCTGGTTAAAATGCAGGAAGAACACATTTTTCATGTGGAGTTGGGGCTACTGCTGTTCTGTGGGTTTGAGATCTCATCAACATAATGAGTTAGGCAGTTCTGGGTAATACAGATGCACCAGTTCATACTTTTTGTGAAAACAATCAAGTTGCCTGTCTAATTTAATTTTACATGTAGCCAGTCTTTTATTAGATGGATTTTATATAGCACCCTTTCAGGCTGAATGCTGGTATAGGGCTTTCAGGTTATGCCAGGAAAAACATTGATTCAAACAGCGGAGCTAACATACTATATCTGCTTCTTTCATCCCCTGCCTCGCCTCAGCCCTCCTGCAAAGCTGGAATCAGGATAACCTTTCATAAATCTCTAAACATAATATTTTATTAAAGTCTCACAAAATATATTAAACTTGGCGATTTCAAAAGTGTGGTTTTTGTGTATTTTTTTAAATATCTACTCATTATCAGGTGGCAAAACTGATTTTTTTTTCCTCTCATGAGAACAATAACTTTAATTTATGTGATACCTGTTGACCATCTTTTTCTCCTTGACAGAACCACAGACAGCATAAAAGTCATACCTAGTAGAAAGAGTTTTTAGGTTTAAGCCTTCACTCAGCATCCTCTGCTTGTTGGAAGCAGGTTTTGATTTTCTTAAATTATTTGTGAGAATGTGTAACCTTAAGTGCTGATGAGAAGGTAGGAAAGCAAAACTTAATCAGCTCTCTGTAGTTGCCTAACAAATGAAAGACAGAAATAGGACCTAATGTATACAATAAACACCTTCACAGAGACAAAGCTGTGGTGACCAGAAAGGTGCATAGCCTCTGGAAAGCCGGCTTCAGGTGAGCAGCAGCAGGCTGTGGCATGTGGCATTGGAGGGGACTTATGGTGCCACAAAGAAAAGGAGTAAGCTTGAAAATAATTAGTACAAAATCTCTGGTACACAAACTTTGTGGGTATTAGAAGCAAGGTAGTGAAGGCATCCTTCTGAGGAAAATAAAAGCAATTTTAGTGTTACATTTGAAAACCTAACCATTCAGGAAATACTGATATTCCACAGCCATTTTATTCTCTACTCTAATTCTTCTTCAGCTGTGCTATTTTCTGTCTTGTTAGAGAGCTGCCTGTATAGGATACTTCTAATTGTCACTTTAATGTGAATATTTTTAGTGTGAATTATTGGCTCTTGTTTTTCTTCTCACTGCTTGGAGAAATTTGCAGGCGAAGTATCTTGCTTGATGCAAGGTTCATTGCAGGCTGCTCTCGTATCCCAGCTGGGAGCCAGGAGGTGGATTCCTCTTCCTGAGCAATACAGAACTGTTTTGCTTTGCTTTGAGAGGGATATTGCAGACTATGGAGAAATGGAAAGGCAACCAGAGGCGGAAAGGAAAGGGGAGAGGTAGGTAGCTGTAAATGCAATGTTGTTGAATGATAAGAATATTCTGGGAACAGCGTAGTTTTAATGTAACAATAAGGTCGATAGAGAAAGACTCAGAGTTGGTTATTTTAAGATCCTGAAACCCAAAATGCCTTAAGCAATTTCACTTTAATTTTCTCTGGTGTGTGTGTAGATACACACATATACACAGAGCAGTAATAAAACCAGACTAACCCTTGTTTCAGTGTGTCATTTAATCTAGTTCCTGGATGTCAAGGGAACACAGAGTAAAAACATTTTTTGGCTTCTAGAACAAAGACAGCACAGTTCTGTGCTATCAGCAAAAACATGGTATAAATGGCAGCCCCCTTAAGGCCTTTCTTCAGGGCTAAAAGGAAAAACAGAAAATACCCTTTTTTCTTGTAGATAGTAATTAGGGCACTTGGTCCTTTTTCAGTTAGTTCCATTTTAGGGGGATGGAGGCTCCTTGGCACTTCCTCAGCTCTTGGTGCTGGCAGTTTTGCCACGCTTGGGAGAAGAGATCGTTCCCTCTCCCCTGGAAATTCTAGCTGAATTATAGCTGGGGTTATTTATATCCAGCTTTCCAGGCATCTCAAGTAGTTTTCCTAAAGGACTAGAAAATAGAGTGACTCCTCAAATGTCACACATCTAGTATCATCCTCTAGAAGTATTTTTCTCTATCGATTGGGATCGCTATATCTCTATGGGATTTCTGGTAGTGATGTTAGACTGGAGAGACTGAGTTCATGCATGTCTGGCATTTTTTTCTCTTTGTCTTTAACTGGTGGTGGTCACAGACATTATTCCATTTGTCACTAAATATTGTTTTTGTATCTTAGGGAGTGGGTGCAGTGCAAAGCTCAAAATCTTTTTCTTTTTGGAAGTCTTGATCTAAAAGCCCTCTAAATCCGGTGGAAAAATTCAGTTCGCTTTGCGCTTTTTCCAGACTTGTTCAAACGTGATTTTTTTTTTCTAGGACTTTCTAAGATTTTGTGCTATAGTACCAGTGAGGCTGGACTCGAGTAATACAGGCTGAGTGTGTGGTGAAGGGAGGTGAGTTTGTAGAGGTGTGTTTTCAGTACCCATGGCGGTGCGTGAGCTGCTGTCAGCTCTAGACATGATGTGGCACTCCATGTAGACCAGTTAGGCTTGCTGGGTACGAGTGGAGTGCCTCTAGGATCCCCAGTACTCTCCCTGTATACAAGGAATAAGGAAGTATTTTTGGCTAGAAATTTAATTCAATGAAAGAAAGATTGTACTAACTTAAATGGTAGGAATGACATTGTGCAGTAATGTAGCTTTTGAGTAATTTCTTACTACAAATTGGTACTCAAGTAGATTAATGAGAAAAGTGAGGTATGAAAATTTGCCATGGATGGGGAGATATCACAAACCAGTGCAGTGAGGAGGGAGAGATTTCTTGAAAAGAGTTGGAAAATGCTATGTGCTTTATACAAATTTAAAAAATAAAAATGAAAATGTGGAGGTAAGAAATTGGAGGACAGACAGACCAGTCCTTGCACTGTGTTGCTGTCAGGGTTTGGGGGATCTGTGAAGCTGCTGAGCTGTCAGACTAAGGCCATCCTGCACTAATAACTTGATCGTTCCCACTGAGCTGACATTTTGCAAGATACTTGCACCATATTATGCAAAATATGAGACATATTATGCAAAAAATACCCCCAAACAAATGAAACCCAGCAAACGCCAAAAGTATTGGACAAAACTCAGTAAAAAGGTCACGTGTATGCTGTTCTTCAACATTTTCAAGCACTTTCTCCTGATCAAACAAGAACTATGCAAATGCAAGAGGCAAATGAATGCTAACCAACTAAAGCTATTTATCTTGTCATTCTGCAGTCAGATGGTGGGATAGTAACAAATCAGTTTTCAGAGTTGGTGCACACCCAGAGCACTCTGGTCAGATACCTCAGAAAAGTTGAGAACTTTACAGAGTATTCAGAGAACTAAAGAGCTACTATGCATGTGCAGAATTAGAAACCACTGTAACAGAAATATACAACTTAAATGGGAGGGAAAGGGTCACGCCTTCAAGTGAAAATCTGCTTATGCCACCTCTTCTCCATGCTCCTATGCCTATAAGAGCTTACAAATAATAATACAAATCAAGGTGTTGTAGTCTGATGCTGTATATGGAACACATTTCAGGTAATATATTTTTTTTTTGGAGAGGTTCCTACTGTTGTCGGAGCGGTTTGTACTTCTGTAGAAACTGGATGTCTATTTGGTGTCCCTTCTGACAGATTGCGTGTGAGCTGTAAACACAGTTAAGGATGGACTTGTTACAGATCTCTGGTTAAAAAGCTCTCTTTTCATGTTAAATATATGATCAGGTTAGAGGTCTTGGACTTAGTTCGGAAAACAATGTGGGTTTTTTTTTCAGAATTGGACAAATAATTTTAATATAAATGAGATACAGTAGCCTTATTAATTATTTAAGACTGTCAGAATTTGAAGTTATTTTGGAATATATTGAGTTTAACTTTTTTTAGAAAACAAAGCTTTATTGTGGTGTAGATTCAGTAAGCCTAAAACACTATCCTGAGTTAACAACCCAGAAACTAATGCATATATGGCTTGCAAAGGCTCATAAACTCTTTAGCTAATTTAGTAGGAGGCTCTATCCTCCAACCTTATTAACAATAAAATATTTTAAATAAACTTCAGGAAAACGATTGCAGGGTTTCTCCTGCTAATCCTTATGGCTGTTGTCACACTGCAACTATTAAAGTAATGGCATTTTAATGGTAATATATATGTATGCATGTAGCAGTCAGATGCTTCATTTTACGAGCACAATTATACACGCCTTTCGGTACTGAGGTCACAATTACTAAGGCAACGTTTGCCAGCTGTTATACTATAGCGATATCTGTGAAACCGAATGTTTTCCCAATGACAAGAGCCAGTGAAAACCCAAAAGTACAGATGCTTGTACGTAAGGTGAAAATATCCATTGTTGCCCCACACAGTAGTGTTGCTGCAGTGGCAGTGTTACTTACAGACAGCAGCATGATACCTGCCTGTTTCTAGTAGCAGCTGGCTGCCAGTTTAATAGTAGTACTTCTGTGTTGCTTGAATGTGATACCTTTCAATCAACTAAGAACGATAGGAACCACCTCTTGGAGGTGCCTTTCTTGCTGTAGGTAACTAGCTTAGAGTAGAAGCCTAACTTCTAGGTAGCTATATTCAAAAGTAACCCTCTCTTTGGGAATTGTGCAAGGATGTAATCCTTGATCTACTAAGTTTTGGAGTATCCAAACAGCTACTATTTCCAGTGGCTAGAGGGGGTTTGCCTTTTTAATGTTACTTACTCTCTGACTTCAGGCTTGGGACTGTGATACTTAACACAGCTGATTCATTGAATTATAGAGTTACAGAATAGTTCAGGTTAGAAAGGGACCTCAGGAAGTTTCTAATCCAACCTCAGGCTGAAAGAAAGGTCAGCTATAAGACCAGACCAAGATGATCGGGGCTTTATGCAGCTGGGTCTTGAAAGCATCCAGGAATGGAGACTGCACAACCTCTCTGGGTAACCTTTGCCACTGCTAGATTACCCTCAGGATGGAAAACCTTTTCCTCAAATGCAGTTGCAGTTTATGCCCATTGACTCTCGTCCTCCTGCCGTGCACCACTGCAAAGAACCTGACTCTGTCTCTCCCATAACCTTGTCATAGGTATTGCCATGCTGCATACTAGCTCTCCTCCCGAAACAATCTCTTCTTCAAGCTGAAGCTCAGCTCCCTCAGCCTCTCTTCACAGGGCAAGTGCTCCTGACACCAATCATCCTGGTGGCCCTGCACTGAACTTGTT
>RSEF01000003.1:6559735-6590867 GCA_003993805.1 Himantopus leucocephalus
GCATTAGAAGAGACCTTACTGGAAAGTAAAATTACTGAAAAAGGAATTAATCCTGTGTCGCTCAAACCGGGACAATTTGTCAAAGCAGGGTTGTCCGTGAGCAAAGGGTTACTTTTTAACCAGCAAGTGTAATTTTTTAGCTATATTGTTCCCACTCAGCACAGCTTTCCAAGATGAGGTGTTTGCAATTGCGTTATGTTCGTTTTAGATAGGCTGGATGGAAATGCCTCCTATACCTGGTCACGTGTTAGAAGGTGCGAGTACCAGAAGAGTATGCTTAGCAGTAGGTGTTTGCAAACAACACACAAAATACATTAAATTGTGCTGTGGATATCAGGAAGGAAAACTGCAAGATGAGGTTTAGCACTTGCTATTGGAAAATACGAGTTTTTCCTCAAATTATCATCTCAGATAATTGTTTACAGTTATTAATGTACCCAGTTCTACATGGACATGTAAGAGGCAGATGTAAAAAGCTTTGTATACATTTCTCTGCAAAGATACTGTCCTTCACTCTTCATTTACGGTGCAGGAGCTCCAGGCCAGGAGAACTGGACTTTCTGTGGTATAAAGTGAGACCAGTGTTCTTAGTCCTTGACATTGCGCTTAACCCTTGACCCATATCCTTGTAAAGAAAAGCTTGCAGACATAGCTGGTTTCAGCTCCTGTTTACTCTTTAACCAGCTTGTGTGAGCTATGGATACTTCAGGACAGTAAAACAACAAAGAGGAGAATAGTGTCAGTGCAGGATACATACAACAGCGAGTAGGTATACATATATTGTCCTTTTTGAGCTTGCACAAAGGGCAACGTTTGGAGTATCAGTGAAAAACAGCCTGCTATTACTTCTTTGGCAGTTATAGCAAGTCTGGGGCCATCGTGGCAGAACGTGGGCAGTATGTATTTATTTCTTTTTGCCTTTTCCCTGGCTGCCATCAGAGGCCCTGTTCTGCGGTGATCTCTTCTGTGCAGAAAATAACTCAGCAGGCTTTCAAGGGGCATCAAAGTCTGTCTTTGCTACTTGAGAATCTAATTCTGTGGAAAGTAAGATAAGGATTCACTTTGTGGAATTCATAAAGCATCTGGCTGTGAAGAAGCATTGTGCTGGCAAAGCTACTTGTCTACTGAATTCAGTCTCTAATGTGCAGCTGTTGGATGGTTTCCAATCTAATGAAGCTTTATAGCACCTTTTGTCTGCACAATGTCACAGGTACTTGTTTTATACATCCACATTGTGTAAAACTGTCATCTCACAAGCACCGGTGACCTATGCTACAATGTGAACTCTGGTATGGTAGACTGAATAAATTTATACCTTCAGCATGTGACTTTTTGGCAGGATCCTTTTTTCAGTTGTCCGAAGGAGAATTGTGACTTCATTCATTAGTCTCCAGGGACGTGATACAACAAATGTAGCAATTCCTGATCTTCATAGCCATTGCCTCTCTGAGGGCAATCTCTTCACTGTGTAAATGCTACACTGAGAAGGCATGTTGGGTAGATTCACTTTGCAAGGGATGATGCCTGTGTTCAGAAGAGTGGAGATGTTGCAGTCTGACATGGTCTTCTCACTCTAGAGAAGAGGGACAATATGCCTCAATTGCCGTTATTTTATTGCAAGTTTCACTGTGTTTGATTAATTTAAAATTCCTGTTGCTGAGGCTTGATTATTACTTGAGAATCTCTTGTTTTTAGAGGAAAGTCTAAGTTTCTATTCTTTACAAATGTAAGGAAGCCTGACAACCTTAATCTTAACAGCACTAGCGCCAAAGGTAAACAAAATTATCCCAGACTTATATCATGAAATCTGGGGGAAGTGGGGAAGGGAGAAATGGCAGGGGAGCATGGGATGTCTGGAGAAAACTTTTGAGTGTTTGCAGTTGGCAGCACTATTAATGTGAAGTTGACAGTTAAAGATCAATAGTTTTCACACTGAACAGAGATCTGCTTTCTGCATTTCACATTCTTAGGTGAACCTTGTTTCAGAACAGATCATTCAGACCCCTAAGTGTTCATGCTGTAGCGTACCTGGCTGAAATAAACAGGAACTGACTTTCAGGAGAAGGAGAGGAGAATCAATATTATGCTAGCAGGCAGTGGAGGATGCTTTTGATTTTCTGGTTTCTTTCTTTTTCCCCTACAGTGATTATTGTCCTCGCAGTTTCTTTCTAGAAATCACAGCAGTCTCACTCTTATTGTTTTAGCAATATGTACACAAATCTTACATGCAGTGTGTGCTATTTATATGACAATCTCTTACAGTCTGTTTCTGTTCATTTTATCCCAGCATAGGGGAAATATATGCACAGTTTGATGTGTATTTGATTTTTGCGTTTAAACAAGTCTGTGTAGGACTCTTGATATGACCTCGAATTGCCTCAAACTTGCAATCTCATGGTATCTATTTGGCTGAAATTAGCATTAAATTTTCTACCTTAAGTGGGGATTCAGAAGCTTTTAAACTAAACTGTTGTGTGTTTTTCAGCAAGGTTGGCTTTGAAGAAGTATAATGCTTCTAAGTCATTACCTGAAGTAAAAAGCTCGTCATTAAGAAAGTCTTCCCGCTGCTATGGGATTTGATCCTTTATTGGCCGGTGGGAACAGTGGTGTTTGGTGAGCACAGGGTGACATCCAGCGGCTGGCTTCTGGCTGGCTGTGAGAAGGACTCACTGGTTAGTAGCGTCACAGGGACACCCCAGCTGGGAGGGCCCTCGAGGGTCTCCAGCCCAAAGCAGGGTCACACTGAATCCACATCAGAGTGCTCAGGGATTTGCCCAGTCCTGAAAACCTCCAAGGACTCTGGGTAACTCGTTCCTTAATTATTCTCATAGTGAAAATTACTTTCTTTATCTAAAACCTGGTTGGTTTTTTTTTCAGTTTATGTCCATTGTGCCATTTCCTTCACAGAGCACCTCAATAAAAAGCCCAGATACATCTTCCCAATAAACCCCCCCAAGTGGGGGGCTGGTTTTGTGCCCCCCTGAAGCTGTTTCTTTCCCAGGCTGAACAAGTCCAGCTCCCACAGCTTCTCCAATCAGGGTTGATGGCCCCCTGACCGTCTCACTGTCTCTCTGCAGTACATGCTGAAATTGCACAGCAGTAGGCCAGGTTTCTGATTTGGCTTGTTGGTAGCAATAAGGATGACTGAGTTTATGAATGATTCACACATGCTTATCTAATTCTTACTTGTGGTGGTACTAACATTTTACACTAGAGATTTTTAGATTTTTTCCTAATTACATACACCACTGAAAGCATCTTGTTATCTATTCTACTATCAATAAACATGCCTTGGGGATGAAAGATGACAAGGAGTTCACTCAGAGCTTTCCTGCAATGTGTTTCTTCCACAGAAGATGTGTTCTTGCCACCACAACTTTGTCATGCCAATGCACTCTGACAACGAGACCGCTGCGTGTTCCTGAATTGTGTTGTCCCTGTGGCGAAGAGTCAGTGCATGAAGTGCCTGTACCCACAGTGGGATGGTTTTACCAGTGCCGGCCAGCTCCGTACAACAAACTTCAGTGACAGAAAACAGCAGGCAGATGGTAGGTGCTGAGTTCCTTTCCACACAGGGGCTGCAGCGTGAGGGCTTCAGAGGAGGAAAAACAACATCCCCAGCTGTCCTGGTGCAGGGCTAATGAAGGGCTAATTGCAGCCCTGACTGAGATCAAGGAGGGATGAGCAACAGCTACTATAAAAATCACCACCTCAGGAGGGTGAGGGGGAAGTTGGGGTCTGCAAAGATGGAATGAGGGAGGAGGCTAGGCTGGTAGGTAGAGCAGATGCAGGAGAGGCTGAGACATGTTGACCTCTCCTCTGAAGTGTGGTGGCCTGTGCTTTCCTCTTCTCTGTCACCTGGAGTACTTTATTTGAGCTGGCTGTTGCAAGAAGAAGATGCCTTTCTGATATGAATCTGAAACCTCTCATGACCTTGAGATTTAGGAACCCTTGTTATGGAATAGCTAGATAAGGAGAAGACTAACTGGAAAATATTACTGCTAACCTTGGGGCCTGAGTTGATTCTTAAAATAGTGCTTGCTATCAGACTATTCCTGATTTATGTTTATTTACTGGAAATACCTAATTTAAGCTGGAAGATAGTTTGTCTTTCTTTCCTTTTCTCTAGAAAAGGAGAGGTGCTTTATCTTCTGTTGGCTGACACTGACCAGTCTGCAGGGTTTTTTCCCTTACAGCCTGTCACCCCTGCTTGGCTTTCTTGACCCAGTGTGGTATGGCTGTGTCACCAGCCCTCAGAGGTGACTGATGGGTTTCAGGTTTAGAAATGGCTGTTTTTTCAGGGGTGGGTGGAAAAAACTGCTTTGGGATGGATGAATAGTGTTATGTCAATACAAATCACAAGGAACCAGTGTGAGGCTGATTGTTCTTTCTGTTCAGACTGAAATTACACTGCTAGCCTGTGAAAAGCAGGAGCTCAAAATATGTGGTATTAGGTAAAACTGCATGGGTATTTACTAAATAGCATTGAATATACATACAGGTAATGCTTGAGTTTCTCAGCATTGCTTAAACAAAGATGTGAATGTCTCTGAAGAGTGTAAAATGCCAAAGAACACTTAGTCTTGAACAAGTACACAAACTGTAAAGCTTGTCTTACGTGATAGTGTGGTGAGAATGCTGCTTAAAGGCAGCTCTTCTGTCTGTATTGTAATGCTTGTTTTTATATATGCTATAGCAAAGCACTGCCTATGGTCAGGCCCTGAAACAATGGCAGTGATGTTAAGATTTGTTAGAGGGTTTCACCAAAGATTTTTTTCAGATGGGGGGAATTCCCATAAAAGGAGACTGGGCTCCACTACTGTATTTTTGCCATAAGACTGTAAAATTGCTGAAGGGGTGGACTAAGTTTGGGGGTGTAATGCCAGCTCTACTCAGATTAGATTTTTTCTTCCTCCCATGTGGTATACCATTTGAACAGCAGTGTGGAAGAGAAGAGCTGCTAGTCCATCTGCTGGTGACTGTGTTGGAGTATAGCCCACACCAGTCAATATTCTGTTATGAACCTACCCGTTCCAGTGATGTTTTGTTGGCTGAATGTTGCTCGAGTACTAGGCAGACTTTCTGGAAGCCAGAGGTGGAGAAATCCCTCTGCATGCATAAATAACCCAGAGGACCAGACACTTAGCTGTCATACAGGGAAATCCTGTTTCTAATTCCTGGTGGTTGAAACTGACTAACTGCATCATACCTGTCCTTATTTCTGAAGATTACTGGGGCAATTATTGGTGACAGAAGGGGATGGTTCCCAGTTCTGGTGCAGAATTGAGAAATTCCTCACTAAGAAGGTTTCATAGGAGAAAACCTCCTACATCCTTCAGAGTTCTAGTGGATTTTTAAAGTCTTACTGTTGGGTAACATGTGCATTAGCCGTTCCAATGAACGGCGTCTTGTAGGTGGTGTAACTGCCAATGCACTCTTATTTACCCTTTGGAAACAGTGACACAGCTTTGTGTAAACTAAATACAGCTAGCTTGACGCCTGTGTTCTTCTTTAGGCAGTCTCAGCACTTTGGGCTACAAAGGGCAAAATTGCTAGCACTGGTCTCATGTAGAGTCAGGCTAGCTTAATATACTGTACGGCATGTATTGATTGTGATGCCAGCCAAAGCATTAAACTTCCTTGTATTTTCTTTGATATGCAAATGGCTCTCTGCAATATTCCACACACTGTGCCTTAAAACTCTAGAAGATGTACTAGAGAAATTATAAGCTTTAGGGATATCTGTAAATATCCTCATCATTTTGTATTGCCCCTTAAAAATAATAATTGCCAGTGATTCAAAAGGCAAGGCAGTTCTGAGAAGAGGGAGGAAGTAATAATTCCTGGGGGAAGTTGAGAATAAAGAACTATAGCAGTATGGGGAACTGTAGAGAGTTGGCAGACCTTCATTTGGCTCCTTCTCAAGACTGCAAGTAGAGAGGCTGAGCAATGCATGGAGCAATAGACCTTACCCAAGTGCCTGAGATCTGTAACTGTTTTCCAGTCCCGTTATAGACCTCTTTCTCATGTCTTTGGTGGAATAGTAAATCTGGCCTCTTGCTGTCATGTTGCCCTTTCCACTTGGCATACAACTCATCTTGCTAAAATTACTATTTTTAGCCTGGGATTTGTGGGAGGAGACGGTGAATGTTAGAACTTGGGTTCAGTTTTCAGGGGGCATGGGACATTTGGTTGCAAAGACATGGTAGTAAGTGTTTGAAATAACTCACAGTCATGAGGGGTACTCTATCCATCATGGTCACAGCCTGAGAAAAGCTGTTTGAGATCACTGCTGTAACTCAAAGCAAGAACAGTATTGTGAATGTAGGAGTGTACTAACAGTTAAAGTCTCCTGGCCCAAATGATACCAATGGGGGTGAAAGAACTGTGGACTGAAAGGAAGCAGTGGGAGACTGGGTAGAGGACTGGGGCAGAGAGATGCCTGGAACTTAAAAGAGCTGAGAGAGGCAGACCTGACATGGGAGATGGCCCAAGCAGAGGCAACAAGGCACAGATGTTGCAGCTCTTGCGTTCAAGAACGCAATCATCTTGTGTTAGATGACAGATTCATCCCTGCGCTCCCAGGACCAGTGGTGATGTCTTTGCATTTAGTAACTCTGGATGGATTCTTCTTTCACAAGCTTGCTTTGTTGATTTGTGAAGCTCATCCCAGTCACCATAGCTTAATCTACTTTCGTGTACCTGCCTAGTTAGACTTTCTGTGTTGCAAGGTTGCTCAATGTGCACCAGACTTAGTTACATCTACACAGTGCAAAATCACGTTCCAAGCTACGGATGTGGCTCCTTGAAAGCTGCTTGGCCGTGTGAGTGTGACATTGTACCTGGTGTAAATTAGCCCTATCTTTCAACTCAATAAATAGCTTTTGCGGCACACCACAGTGTTGTAACTCTTAATGCTCGCAGCTTGTTTTTAGCTAGCTCAAGGCTCTCCTCCTTATGCTGCTTTTTGCAGTGTAGTCAGACTTGTGGATCTTGCTGTTAACTTGGAAGAAAAGGTCAGAGTGTCGTGGCCCAAGCACCATGCTTTTCAACAGGAAAAGCTGCATGTACAGGAAAAGCCTTATGTCATTAAACCTAATCAATGGAGGGAAGACAGCAAAATCTCTGTCCCTAAGGCATTACCACCACCTCCTTTCCTGGGGGAGACATGGTTTTCTGCCAGAACAAGCTCAATATGCTTTCGCTAGCTTGTTTGTACTGTAGAACTGTAAGCAGATGCTATGTGTTCTTAAGGGTTTGAACTGCCACCTTTTGTTCCACTTACAGAGCTCTGTTGAAAACACTGTGCTGCTTTTTTTTTTTTCTTTTGTTTTAAGGGTGAGAGGAAAGTGCAGAAGGAAGTAGCTATTCAAGGATACTCAGAACAGCCATGGCAGAAAATTATTAATTCTGTGGTTCAGGCTGTTAAGCTAGGTCATCCTTTGTTATTTGCAGCGTACGTGTATGTAAAAGTATAAAGTCATAATATGCTGTTGAGCAACTTCTTCTGGTTAGCTTGCATTTTCATTTTTGTGTGTTTAGACACACTGGGGCACTAGGAAGATACTGAGTTGTTTGGAAGCTCATACTTCTGAACTTCTGAATAAGTGTTAGTGTGTGTTGACACTTTCTGGAGTTGCTTCAAATTGCCTGAATATGACCAGTGAACGTATGGAGTCTTAGAGGACAGCTTGAATGTTGCACTAGTATCTAGCTAGTAGAGTTTATGGAGAGGAAAAAAGTGTAGTAGAAAAATGCATATTTTGACTCTTTCTGCAAACATATGTACTGATCATTTCCCACCCTCTACCTGTCAACTAAATACCACTATAACTAGGTTTGTTGCACAATGAGTGATGGATATGCTTCTTCAAGTATTCCTCATGCTGTGAGTTCTGCAGCTCTACTCTATTCTACCTTGAGCTGATTGTGGCACTTTGGTTCTAGCTGTGCTGAAACTTAAATCCGGCAGTAGGAAGGCCCCTGACTGCAGGGTGCAGGCAGTGGCTTTCTTGTTTTGTTCAAATTGGTAGCTGCTGATGGCTGGTGGTGTGTGAACAGCAGCTGGTGTGATTGGGAAGATTGGCAGCTTTTAAAGGATTTCTCTTTGTGGGAGGCAGAGCACCTTATGGGTTTGATGTCTCCATGATGTAATGGAGCTCATTGCAACACTAACTGAAAATGAGAGCAATGTAACTTAAAGCAGCAGAGTTCTGTGTACTTAATGCGTGACACTGGTCATCTCCGTGTGACCATCATGAGGTTCGCCCTCATAAGCCAGCCTTGTTGCTTTCTTCATCCACTTGCAGACATAGCTTGTCTGTTCTCTCTGCAATTCTGAAGTCAGCTGCTTTGAATCTTGCTCCTTTTTTCAGGTAATTTTTTTTTTATAAACAAGGTGAAGCTACCTGCAGCTGTCCATTCCCATTGATAGCGTAGGGAACAAACATGCAAAAATCACCGCCTGCAGTTTTTGGCACAGTCTCCTGGGAGGTGGGAATTGCACCTTGCACCCCTGCATTGGGGTTGCCATGGTGCACTCAGAATAAACAACTATTACTATTCTGTCTCTATTAGGAAAAAAACATTAACATCCAACCACTAACAGGAATTATGGTAACCCTAAATAGTTCTGCTAGCTACACTTTAAAGACTTTACATTTATACTCCTCTTGTCATACTTGTTACCACAGAATTCCTTCTCCAATAAAATTAAAAAAGGTGATGTCAGTGAACCTCCTATTGTACTACTTTCCAAGAACATTTTGCATATTCTCTGAGATCTACAGACAAGGAAAGGCTGTTGACCTCTTGTCATATTCCACAGTAGTTTCTTCACTGAGGCACTGCTGAGATTCATCGAACCATCCTCAGTCCCCTTACCATGTGAAGAAATGGTTTTCTTCGCGGTATAGATTGTGCATATACTGTGAACACTTTTCCTACCAACCCCTATGTTACCAGCATGGGTGTCACTGGCATCCAACCAGAGTACAGACTGCAGAACCTACAGAAATACAATCATCAGCCACATTTTCTAACCCCAAATGTATCTTGAACAGATTTGGATTAACTTTTTCTACAGATGGTACTTTCTCCAAACTAAAAGTGCCAAGATGGATGTGTACATAAGCTGACTTCTTCCACTTTTCTCATAAACCACTGCAGGGAAGAGATTAAAAGTGATTGTACCACCGAACAGAGAACTAAATGTTTTTGCAGAGCTGGCTGCAAGCCCAAATGTTAGCAAGCTTTGACAGGTAGTGTCAGCCATCCCCTCTAAGTTTTGAGGAGAATGCTTTTGTTTTAATACTGCCAGGCACCTTTTTTAATAAATTGTTGTTTCTCTTGTTTCTGATCTTAACTGATGAAGGCGGAAGAACTGTTTGAAGGTAAAAGCTATTAATCCTTCAAGAGGAAAGAAGTCTGCTTCATCTGTTTTGAAATGGCTTTGTTTTCTATGTGTCAGCCAGCATGGCTGAACCAGAGGAGTTGGAAAAAATCAGCTCTGATAGCAAGAAAGGTGGGGAATAGGTTGTTCTCCTGTGCAGAGACATGGATTTCTCATGATCCTCCTACTGAGACTGCACTGTTAACTGCTAATCCAGTCTTTCAGAGACTAAGCCTTAGAGTAGCCTTAGTCTCTACTTGTAGAGTACAGGATGTGCCTTTTGGGCAGCCGTTCCTTGTCATCTGTGCAGAAAATGGGTAGAGACCCCATCCTGCACAAGCCTCCTGCTCAGTTTCTCAGTTACCACAACAGGTTGTGAGTAATACATGATTAGGAGAAGATCTTTGGTTGCTGGTGACTAAAATGGGTTGTTCTGGAGGCCTAAGTTTTGAGGGAAAATCAATCCAGGAATATATTGTTAAAATTTTTTGTGATCTTGTCGTGGTTTAGGCCAAATCGGCCACTGGGGACGTTGGGGACCCCAGATGGGACCGACAGATGCTCCCCTCTACCCCTCTTCAAAAAGAGAGGCAGAGGAGGGAAAAAGAGACTTATGAGTTTAGAAGGAACTAAGCTACTTTAATGAGATATTAATAATAAAATATATACAAAACCATATCAAGCTCACAAGATGACAATCACAACACCGGCTGGCACTGGGGCAGTCCCAGACTGGACTCAGTGACAGACAGGAACCGGATTCCGCATCTGCATTCAGGATTGGGACCAAAGGCAGACAATTTAAGTGAAGAAAGAGAGCGCAAGAGCGAAAAAGAAGAGGAAAAAGAGCTGACCCTTTGATCCCTCAGCTTTTATACTGAGCATGATGCAGATGGGATGGAATATCCTGTTGGTCAGTTTTGGGTCACCTGTCCTGTCCACTCCTCCCCGCAGGTGGGACCCCGCTGCGCTTTTCCACTTCCGACCCTCCAACGGGGCAAATAACAAAGTTGCTTGGCCTTGGGTGTTATAGCAATAAGCAAGAGCCTCTGTGCATACCATGCCTGGGCATCAACTATAAACATTGGTCTTATCACTCTGAGAGAGCGAATGTTGTCTGCACAATATGCTGTTAATTTCAGTAGTTAGAAGAGGCCTAGCTAAGAAGCAAAGTTACTGAACAAAATTGGTCCTGTTTTACCTCAAACCAGGACATATCTGTTCTGTGATGTGTGCTGCCACCACTATCCAGCTATAGCAGCTCACGAACTTCTTCAAGGTGTAGAATTAGACCTTTAGATCAAGGGTTAAGTTCTGTTTTGCACATCTGGTGTTATTGTCCTCCTTGTGCTGGAAAGTCACAAAATTTATTAAACAGGCTGTTTGTTTCTCTGAATTGTACATGTTGTGAGGTGCCTTAGAGATGCATTTTGTGGTCTCTGTTTTTTTTATTTCTGTGGCTCTTAATGTAGCAGTTGATGAATTTCTGCCTTGCATGGCTACTGTAGGTGGCTGCAGAGGCTATTCTAGTAAAACTTGTGTAAGCCTGCATTTCTTTGAGTACCTGAACATAGGAACATTCTGAGTCACAAGTTACACCTAGCTACAAAGATAATGCTTCCTTTTGCTCAGGTAAAGGTAAGATTTCTCAGCCATGCTGCCTGCACTCTACCCTCTACAGAGCAACACTGTGGACACATATGAGTATCAGATCAGCTCTGATTAGAGGAGCTGGATTTAGTACTTGCCTTGCACTCTAGGTGTCCTTGCTGTTTAAGTTTAGAGGCTTAAATATATTTCCTGGTGCAAATGAAGGTCTTAGCCTTATAGACTTAACTGCAGGTGATAGTGCAGTAACTATCATCTTAGTTTGAGTAACTGACTCAAAAGCTTTTAAAAGATGCTGACAGCACACTTGTTCTGTTTTGTAAATCCAAGTGATGTTTTATTGACTGAGTTGCACTGTTGAGGAACTCCCATTTTAAATTCTTCAGGAGCCAAAATTGATTATGTGAATGTGAACTCTCGAAACTACAATTTATGAATTTGAGTAAGTATGGCCAAAGCATAGGGAAAGAGTTTGCACCACAACCAGTGGTTCACTCAGATTGTTGACTCGTGGATTCCTGATTGCAAAGACTGGGAATCTACAGCTACAGGGCAACTGATCACATTTGGTCTTTCTGTGTATTAGACAAGGACAGACCCACCCCACCTAAATGCTATCTCTGTTTTCATCATTCTTGCCATTAGTCTGACATCCCTGTTTCAAAGATCTGTCAGAGGTTGACAATGTTAAGGGTAACTGCAGATTTCCCAGGGGATGTGCTGGCAAGAGCTGCAATGAAGGCTTGCAGCAGCATCAGAGCTGTGTTGGTAATCTGAATAGCAAAGTGATTTGTTGATACATGCAGCCTAAAATCTCTTCCTGGAGGCTTCCCCATAACTTACATAACTAGGGTTATGTTCCTAAGTTCAGTAGAATTTCATGGAGCTGAAGAGACAATTTTCTCTGAGAAATTGAAAGTGGCTGTTGCTGAAGCCTTTTGAGACAATGGAACAGACTTCTGTTTGAATAGGTATTAGAGAACAGAGACAAGATCTCCTTGGACACAACACCGTACTAGCAAAGTGGTTTTGTTTTTTTGTTGTTTTTTTTTTTTACCCCTGTTTACAGTAGGCAGGCTGCTGAAGATTCATAGTTACTTTGCTTCAACCTGTTGGTGTTCAAGAAAGGCACTTTGCAGGCTATTGCAATGTAATGGATGCATAATTCTTAGCATCTAATGCACCAGTTTACTGCTTGTAAAACTCAGTCTATTTCATTCATGTGCAGGTCTGCCTCTTCCGGCATAATTATGGGGTATGGAGGAGTGTGCCTGGAGATCTTCAGTTTAAAGGAATTAAGCTGAGAGTATCTGCAACTTTCTTTTGTATTCTGGCTGTACTTATTTTGTGTGATTTTTTTTTTTCCTTTTCAGCCTATGCTTCTCTTTCAGCCTGTATACATTTTGTCATAGCATCAGTCTCAGCTGCAGTATTGATTTAATTCAAGGAGATTAATTTGGGCTCTGCAGTAGTATGAGTTTCTTATAAATGGAAAGATCCTTAACAATCTTTCCATCAAATACCTGATAAAGAGGAGGGAAAGTCTGTTGGGTGATACAGCGAAATAACAGCTGGATCCATTTGGGCACCCTTTTGTAAAACAATGAACTTGGCCATGACCAGCCCTGTGCAGCATCATTCCTGGCTTATCTGAGGAAGTGTGGATCTGACTAGGGTTAGACCTCTGTGAGCTGGGGCCTCTTCAGACCAAGAGAAGTAGCTGTTTAGACATAAACCAGCAGATGATAGAACTGGATATTGGCCTCACTGCTCAGTTTCTTTTTTTCTGTAAAAGGGAATTAGGAGAGGGAACGAAAAATATGAAGGCTCCATTGACTGGTCGGAGCAGCTGGGGATGCTGCTGGGCGCAGTGTAGGAGACTGGTAAATCCCAATGAGCTCTGGTCTTGTAAGGCTTGAGCGAAGACTTAGATATTTGTTTTGTTCTTATTATCCTAAATGCATGGATTTTTTTCACTTATGTTTATCTAGTCCAGACTCTCCTCTCTGCCTATATAACTAATTGAGATTAAAGAAATTGTTGTTAAGGGCTATTTGCATTTGATTTAGCAAAGCAAGAAATTATTGGAGGATGAAAAGCCAGCTGCTTTTTTGATAATATGCATCAGCTTATTAAATCTTTCTTTGCAATGATCTGCATTTGTTGTGTCATGTTTTTATGCAGTACTCTTTCTTTTGATGATGTTTCTATCTGTGAGTTGGTGGTCATATATCAAAATCCTTTTCTATTTCATTTGTAGTTGTTTGAGATTCTGCATACATAAGCAACATTATTTTTGTTGCTGTTGTTGCATGTCAGTTAAATGGAAAATTATTTTCTCAAAGGAACAGTCTGTAGATGCTGGGGAGCTAAAGGGAATGAGGAAAAAATCACTGAAGTCATTTTACAAATTGCTTGCATCCTGTTTTTAGACGGTTCCAATTTAAAATTCAGTAAAAGATAGTTTATACTTATGGATCTTAATATATACACTTAATCCTAGAGTAGGTTGTATTCAGATTAAAAAAAAAAAATCAAATTTTTAATGCATTATTGTATACTGCTACAATGATTGAAAGAACTGTGTCTTTACCTGCCCTTCCTGTTTACAATGAATCAGGGTAATAGCAGATTAAAAGTGCTCATTTAGCACTTTTAGGGGAAAAATGATCACTTGTGAGAAAGACAGCAATTAAGCCCGGTTCAGGGGAAGATGCAGTGAAAGGGAAACACAGAAGCGAGTTTGTAGGGTCAGAGAAATGCAAGGAAACAAAACTGAAGGTAGTAAAAGGAGACCAACAAAGGGCAAAAGAATAGATTCTTCTGAATTAGCAGGTACCATGAAGAAAAAGGAATGTTTTACAAAAGGAAACCTCCCTATGCTTTTATTATTCATTAATAATTGGTTTGGGTTTTTAGAGGCTGGAGCTTGAAATTCCCAAACAAGCTTAAAGTTGTGCTTTTCAAAGCACATAGCAATTGCATCTGGAGGAGTAACACTGCATTGTAGTTCCGTAGAAAAATATATTGATCTTGGTGTTGTCAAAGTGCTGTGAATGCAGGCAGAGAAGACAGGGTTTCTTTCATAATAGTTCTAGGGTTGGCTGGTTTGTTTGTAATCTAAGCTATAATTTGGAATAACACGTTATTGAGAGGGTTGGGGGTTTTTTACTTAGTACAAAATATTTACAGTGAAATGAAGGGAAATAATACCAAATTTTTGTTGGTTGTGTGCTTTTTTGCTTTTCTGAGATCACATCGGCCAGATTATTACAATATAATTAAAATATACTGATGAGCAATTGTGTTGCTGGAGGGTCTGAGCTGCTTAAGCAGCCGAGGTGGGCCCTCTAGTGCTGGGTATGGCGAGACGAGGGTGTTCTGGTCTTGCAAAGAATCACTGCAGAGTCACAGAATCACAGGCATCTCCTGCCACACTAGGAGTGCCACAAAATGCAAATAATCTTTTAAGTAAGAGTCAGCAAATAGTCGTAGACGTCCTTGGCTTTATTAAAACTCTTGTTCTTGAGACTCTCTTCTTTTAGCTCTATGCAGCAGTATCATCAAGCAGCATTCCTCCCTCTTAAATGCAAGCTTAATGGCGTTATGATTTCCAAAAAGAAAAGCAATTCTGTTAGAAGGCCTATGTATGGAAGACGAATTCTATAATTAGATGATTGAAAATAGCAAACTTTTTTTTATGACACTGGAGAAACTAAAGTACACTTGGTTGCAGCGTGCTGAAGTTTGTTTACTTATTTTTAAAAGTATTCAACAGCAAGTCTAACAATATGTGCCCTAATGTAGAGTGAAGGGGGTTTTTTTCCTGTTTTTTTTTTAATCTAAAGCTAGATTTTAGACTCGTTTTGCCTGACATCTATTCTTAAGGCTTGGTATCTGTGATAGGCAGTGTTTTTCATGTGGGAACTGCTGTTGTGCGCTCATGCTACACACAGTTGCAGTTTTCAACACACAGTCTATGCCCTACCTGCATGATTTGTAGATAGCAGTCATCCTTTCACTGTATTTTGTTATGTTGCAAGGCTTTCCAGTGCTTCTTGTCCTTATTTTGTTCAGCTTCAGAGCCTGAGATACAACTAATCTTCATGCAGCTGTTGTTGTTGCTTGACTGCCTTTATGGACTCCTTTGGGAGAAGTTTTGCTTGATTTATTTGCCAAATAAAATATCGCTGTGAATGTGTGAGCATAGCATTTTGTGTTCACCACTTGAGGGACGCTGGGTACAGTGCCTTTTATTTTTCTACTCTCTGCTTTTAAAAGCTTTTTTGGTTAAGTTACTGGTTTCCACGTTCTTCCACGAGTGGACTATAGGTATTCCTATAAGCAAGTCTCTCTTTTAACTGAAGAAAATCCTAGGGTTTCACCCAAAATGAGGGGGATGAAGCTGAACTGTCTGGCAACAGTAAATAGAAAGGCAAGTGCTTTGAACAGGAGGGCTGTGATACTCGCTGTGTACAAGGAGGGACTCCACCCTCTTTTCCTCCTTTCTCCATTTGAAAATGGTCTGTTTGCACCTTCTTTCTTTCTTCCTCCCCATCCAATTACTTGAGGTTACCACCACCAGGGAACAGCAGTGAAGGGGATAAGGGAAAAGGGCAGGAATTTGGAGAGTATTCTGACTTTTAGCACCTGAGGAGGGGAGAAAAAGGCTGGACCCTGTCCCTATCTCTCTTTTGTGCAGAAGTGTGCACAGTGTTGTATGGAGAGAGGGTCCCTGGGGCTGTGAACTAGACATGCACTTTGTTACTGCCTGCTCTCATCCTGGTGACTTAACAAGGTTTTGCTGTCTGTTGGCTTTGACACAATTAATTACAGAGTTTCTAGAATGCTGGGCTCATTTTCAGGGAAGAGCTTGTTTTGCTCAGTCTAATTCATCACTTGTCAGTAGTGCACTAGATAGAAGAGGCCTTATAACAAACTCAAGTTCATCTCTGCAGTGACTCAGCTAAAATCGGTAATTGTATCTGGGGGAAGAACTTTCTTTTGCAGCTGTGGAGTATCTAAAGCGGTATTGGAAGAGCTTCTTTGTCTTGTACGTCCACAGATATTTTCCATGTAACATTGCAAGCTGCTGCCCTTTAATGTTGAAATACATCAGCCACGTGCCCAGAAGACTTTGCTGAGAGGGAGTGATTTATCTTGGACTTAATGGTCTATCAATCATATGGGTTTAAAAACAAGCAATGTCAACAGTTGTGAATAAAACTGCGTAGATGTTTGAAGGTGAAGACAGTGTTGCACAGTCTCATTTTCTACACAGTTAAAATGGTCCTCATGAGCAAAAACATGAAACTGAGGAGATGAGGTGAAATGTGCTGCTGCTTAGTTTTGAGTTTTCTTTTTTTCTTCCCTGAGCTATGCCTTGCATGTGGTTGTGGGAGGGGAAGGGCTCCTGCCTCCTAGGCTGTCAGGGATTGTTAGACAAGGCAATGCTAAATAAGTCAGCAGTGTGGAGCCGAGTGGGTGGCTAGCTGCTTTCGATCCAGTGCTGATGGGCCTTGACAGTTTGTACAGTCTTATGTAAACAAACCTGACAATTAAAATGTGTTCATTGATCTAGTTGCAAGAAATGCAGTGTAGCTTTTCTGAAGTTTAGGTTTTCTGAAGTCTGAAACAACAGTTTCCTTACATGAATCCTTTTCCTGGAAATGGGTCTGTGCTCTCCCTTTTCTAAACCAGAGAGACTAAAGCAGTAATTATGAGGCAGAGAATTCTTACTTGGCTGACAACCTGGTGAATGGGCTGTTTTTTACTTCAGGATTTCCCCCCCCAACATCTAAGCATGCGCTTACTTTTACGGTGTGACTACAGATCCTACCTGAGCAGCATTGTTGAACAGCTGGGAAGGGAGAAAAAGGAAAGTTACTTTGTGAATGGTGCCTAAAATTGGGCAAAATGTACAGTTTTCAGTTGATCAGGAGAAGACGAGATTATGCCATAGAATATCAGCAGCTTTCAGGGGAGATGAAAGATTCCTTGTCCCTGCTTATACTTTACAGCTGAAAACTGAGAATGCAAAGCAAGGCATGGCAAAATGCAGTATGTACCACGTAAGGAGTTTGGGCACAGGGCTGAGCACAGAGACCAGGTCACTCAGTCACTGTAACATCTCATACAAATGATTCCTTGAGGCTTCAAAAGATGGTTCTTCAAGTATATGCTGTAGCTACTCAAGACAAATTGCAGTCAGTAAAAATACCTGTTGTTTTCCAGTGACTTGACCCTCCCCAGAATGAAACCCAGAATCTCAAAGTAGATTTCTACTTAAATCTTCTCAGTGGGCCATGGGGAGATCGAAGTAGTTCAACTAATATTAGCAAAAAAAAAAAANAAAAAAAAAAAAAAAAAAAAAAATCAGTGTCAAGGATAAGAAGTAGGAATTTGAAAATGGGGGGACAAGGAAGCCAGTGGAAGAGATTCAAAGATGAGTGTAACTAGAAGTAAAAAACATGGGTTTGTTAATTAAGGGACAGAAATGGTTATATGGAAGCTGAGTGGAGAATTAACTGGATTTGGATTTTGTGGCAGGGATGGAAAATTGAAATGTAGAGTGAAACGTAAGGGAGTAGGAGGATTCAGAGACAATGGTGTGTTGTATCTGGGTTTATCGTGAAGAGTCAATAGAGGTGTTAGCAGGTGAAGCAAGGCATTGGTGTTGGTAATACTGAGTCAAAGGCTGGGAGGGGGAGGCTGAAAATAGAGGTCGTCACATCAGGATGGAAGTAGGGGAAATTCTGTTTCGATAGAAGTATTTGTATAGAATTTACCCACTGCAGTCTCTATAGGAACTGTTTTTAACATATTGCAGATGAGAAAAAAATTGCACTGTGTGGTCTAAATGAGTGGGGTTTAATTTCTTCTTCTGCTACTGTGGACAGGTATTAGGGGGAACACATGAAGCTTTTTTTTAGAATTTGGAAGCAGAGACATCTGGGAGAATTGCCCTTGCTGGTCTGAAGATCATCACCGTGTGTCACTGTGGCATGGCCTGGAGAAGAGGAGATAACTGCTGAGCCCTGGCACAACCTGTGAAGTGGGGAGGTTGTTGAAGATGTTAGCTATGTCAGAAAGGAATCTGTCTCCTTTCATTGGGAAGGTGAATGCTAATCAAGGATGACGTAAAGCTATGTTTGCTCCCCATGAGAGGGTGACCACATCAAAGATTGGGGCCTATTGCAAAAATGCTTCTGTTACAGACTCATCTACATTTTTAGTTCAGTGACCATGAAAATCTTCACCGAAACAAAACTATTCTCATTGTAAGAGAAACTGCAAGCTATTGGTTTGATTTGATTAGATTTTGAACAAACAGCTTGGCTTTACTGCATTCATATCAATGTAGAGCAAGGTCAAGCAACATCCCAATAGCAGAAGGAATTAAGCTATTTTTATTTCACAGTATTAAACTTACTATTTTGGACAAGAGACTGAGGCCTTCTGAAACACAGATCAACTATAACTGTTATCACTAAATGCACTGTCTTCGGCAGTTTCTAATACATCCTAGTTCTACATCACAGATATTAGTTTGCTGGTGCTTGGATGAGTTAAGAAAACAATCTTAAAAAAGCACTCCTCAAAACAGTGTGTCTCTTCAGCACAATGGTAGCTATATTGTTGGCCTTCAGTATTCTTGCTCTTGAAGCTAAGTTCACTCTATCCAGCACCAGTATCTTGCACCTTCTGAAAGTGGTTAAATTAAGGAAGGGGAGACACATAGAAAATGAGAAAAAGAAATTAAGCTCTCTTGCACTTTGCCAACAGAATAAGTATTGTTCCTGTGTCCATGGGGTTGGGAACATCCCTACAATCTTCTCTGCATAAAATTGAGCAATTGACCACACACTGAATTTAGTCAGACTATTTTCCAGTACCTGCACGCGCTAAACTTGCCTGCTAAACATGGGTACGTGAATTACACACATGCAGAGCATGGTGTCAATGGGGTTGATATGTATATTATAGCTACTTTGTGCTCATGTAAAGTTTCTTCTGTTGGAACTTGGCTTGTTTGCACAGCTAACTGATAAGTGCCAATTTGTGTATAACTGAAATGTATAACTGCTTTGAAAATATAGGGTTTAAAAGCCACATAAAAAATTATAGAGTACCTGACATGATTTTTTTTCTGTGGGCTGGTTTAGAAAACCCAGTTTGCAGTAGAAAAGCAGCTGTTATATATAGTTACAAAATTCACTAATATGCAGTGAACCTTCTTTCTAACTTCGGAGTTCATGCATATGGATTAGATGGGGGCAGATGACTTCAAGTGCTAGATCTTCTTCTCTGCCTCATTATTTGCAAAGTGAAGCAGCTCATGTCGGTTGCAGATCCAAGAGTCGGGGTAGCTTTTGCTCAACAAAATTGCCCGGCCCTTATTTCTCCCCTCTTTGCTACTCATTAGGTTTTACGTAGATTGGCTTTTCAGTCATGAAGCAGTGATTTAATTTTCAGCACTACATATGTATTTTAATCTTACTGGCAATTTGCAACATGCTAATTTAGAGTGGATCCTTTTCCCCCATTTCCATTTTCAAGAGCCCTGGAGGTCTATTAAACCGTGTTTGTATCTGTATGAATGCAGCTACTTCATTAGCACAAAGCATTTAGAATGCAATGTGAAAGGTCAGGTATACAAGGCTTTCCTGATAGCATTTCAGGAAGGATGGGTTTTATCTGGAGGGTGAGAGAGACAAAGGAATGAAACTTAAAAAAAAGAGTCTTTAAATACTGAGTTTACAACTCACAGCTGTAGAATTCATGTAGAACAAGAATGCATTGGATAGATGGGCTGCTGTTATAATACATCCGTACAAGTGGTTATTGCAGTGCATTAAATGTACAGGCCAGACTACTGTTTTCTGTCAGCCGGTATGCTCACCAAACAAGCTACAAAAGTCAAGGTCATCTGTACAGATGGTCCTAAGAATTGATTACTTAGAACAGGAGTTTTTCTACTTGCAAAAGCATTTCCCTGACATAAAAGGCATTATCTGTTGTGGTCTGAGAGAAGTCAAAGAGAATAAAAACCAATCAAATCAAAATAAAATTAATATGCTATATATCTATAGAGCCTTAGTTAAGATGGTCAGAATGCAATACGAGTTAGGTCTGGGACAAAGGTGTTGCTTCAAGGACTGGTTGGGAATTTTCTGGTAGGGAAAAAAAAAATTCTTTCAAAGTCTTTGTAACTCAAATCTAACTGACTTCAAGTCAGTTAACTGACTGAGCTCAGTCTAATTGACTTCACCTCTGGATGCAAGTAACACCTTCTAATGCCTTTTGTGAAAGGAAAATCCAAACAAAACCTCAAACCCAAGTGTTCCAGACTTCTGTGTCTTGGGACTCTTGCCATGCTGCCTGAAAAACAGAGTTTAAGTCCTTGCTTTGCTTGCTTGAGGATTAAAATATATGGGGGAAACGGTCTTGGTGATTATGGTGAAGGCTATTTGTATTCCCTCAGACTTTACCCATAATTTCCATCTTGAATATGAGAGGAGTTTTCACTGGAACATAATAGTTTTTGAGGAAAGCTTTGTTTTGGATGAAAGAATATCAGACAACCCCCAAGCCCTCAGAAGTGCTTTTTGGCTTTATTTCAAGTGTGCCGAGAATCCCAGGCTTTGGCTTTCTGCTGTCATTGTACTCCATTGAGTTGATCCTAATGTCTAGCAAAAATATGTTTACTCTGCAGAGCTTACCCGAAGGAGGAACTGAGCGTTGACAGGCGGCAGGAGAGGCAGGAAGCCACTAGGTGGCAGAGGAGACTAAACCACGCACCAGCTCAGCAAGCGGCGCTGCTGGTCTTGTGTTCACAACAGGTACGGGGAAAGAGATCAGACGAAATGTACCCAGGCTCCTTGCTGATATCTTCTAGTGGATTTGTCAGGAACTGGAAAAGCAGAGACGAGGGGAAAGATGACTGTAGACCTAGTAATAGACCTAAGTATTCTGTGGTCCAGCTTGTATTGCTACAGTAGAATTGCACTGAGAGTCAACATAATCTAATGCACAGTTACGGGGTGGGTTTTGAATAACATCTGTGTCCAAAAGCAGCATATGCTTTTAACCATTTTCCTTTTTTCTGTTTCTTATTTAAAAAAAAAAAAAGGTGAATTATTGGCTACTTTAAAGAAGGCAAAATGGGAAAAAGTCTCTGATTATTTTCCTTTCTCTGGTGTACTAAAAACTTAAATATTGGGTTTGGTTTTTTTTCAATAAGGTAGCAGCATGTTCCCATTTTCCTGTTGTGTGTGGGGAGGAGTCTCTTATAGCCTGAACTCTACTGCTTCTCACCACAGATATATCTGTGACAAGGTTATGTTGGCACTTCAAGCTTACAGCTTTAAAAAAAGAAATTTTCCAAGTTGCAGTGGGGTTTCCTCTGACTCAACAGTTCTGCGTTCACCTCATGCTTAGTTTGCTAGATTGGTTTCAATTAGGTTTTCCTTGATTTATAGTCGGTGAAATTTGTGCCGCAGTTGACTGCAGTTCATTACTTGAGGTCTCTGCATTGGTCTAGTGCCAGCGAATTCCCAGCTAGCAGCTCAATTGCCCATCACAAAGCAGGGAGATTAGGTGAGGTGTGGGGCTGCAGCCCTGCAGGGGACGTAGATGAGGGCCACAGGCTGGTGGAGGAGCAGTGTTGTCCTCTCTCTGTGCTGTGGGGTGGACTGGAGCACTTGGCATACTGCTCTTGAGTTGTGTTAAAGCAGCCTCTTTGACTTAGAATGAACCTCTTCAGCACATCATCCTCTGTTAACATTTACCTGTCAGTATATAAAAAAAAAAGCCCACAACAGCATCTGGTAGGTGATTCTCTTCCTAGTGTCAGCAGATAATTTCCTGCTATATTGAGGAATATTGTTAATTGGCTAAAACTGAAGTATGGGGACTATGTTTCTGGTTAACAGCTGCCTGAACACTTGAGGCTTTGCAGGTTTGGCAGGAATAACACTCTTTTGAAGGCCTCACAGATTCCTAGATGACAGCATACAGAAATCAAATAGCAGGGGGAACATAGGCGGCACTAGTCACTGAAAAAGGAAGATGTTACAAAAGAATTGTTTGCTTTGTATTTTGAAATTATTTCCGGTGTAAATATTTTCTAAAGGGCGGCGGNGGGGGGGGGGGGGGGGGGGGGGGGTGGGGGGGGCAGTGTCAATGAGCCGATGTTGTTCTTTGCAGGTAGAGCTTGGGACATGCATGCATTCTTCTTGTTCTGGAAATGTAATTTATGGCTGAGACTGTTCTCTGATTCATAAAGAGCATGGAAATCATTCACCTCGGGCCTGAATGCTCTGCCATGTGATTCCTTTCATGTTTAGAGTAAAGCTTATCTGCCATGTGCTAACCCTTCTTCTCTCCATGCCGCAAATTAAAGTAATTAGCAAACAAAAGCCAGCTTGTAGACTTTCCATTGAAGCTGCAAAAGTACAAACAGAAAAGAAGCATCAAGGCACTTTTTCTTTCTTGTTTAAACATTACAAATGTCATTGATCATTTTACAGAATTAATCTTGGAAGGTTAAAAAAAAAATCTCATAGCAGAAAGTGTGAAAGGGTAGGCAGTGAAAAACCATTAGGCTGAATGTTAACGCAAGTACTCTGGTTGTCACTGGTAGGGATTCAAGCAAACAAGACACTTTGCTGTAGCTTGGCTGAAGAATATTTCTATAATACAAAGAAATGAAGTGTGTAGCATAGTAAATGCACTCTGAAGAGCCATTTCCTGGAAGCCATTTTCGTTTGTATCATAGCCCGTCGTTAAACAAAGTGTGGCTGCCCCTTTCTGTGCTTTTGTGCTGGGATTTTCCATTCTTTGCTGTGAACTACAGCAATGTGGAGTTCTTGTTGGGAGAGGAAACTTTCCAGGAAGGTGTACATGCTAAAGAAAGAAAAGGGTTACTTCTTTGCTTATGCAGAGTTTTGCTTGAAATAGCAGCCCAGAAAACAGATTGTGATTGCTCCTCTGGGGATGACTTAGGTTCAAATTTGCCTGGGAGAACACTTCTGTGACTGTTTGGTGGGGTATTTTATTATTATTATTTTTTATTCCCCCACATTAGGAGTTGAGAGGTTTGTGGATAACTTTTTGTGGTAGATCAAAATCTGACAGGTTGTTTAAAGGTACTTCTCTTTCAGTGACTTGTTTTTCTTGCTTTACTGCATTATGGGCAGCAGTACCACTGTCTTTCATTTTCTATATTTTTTTTTACTTATTTTCTTTTAGTGCCTCTTGTTCTTGGTTGGGTTTAAAGGTTCTGATGCTCAGCAATGCTGAGCTCCTGCATCATGTTACGAAGAGCAGATACTGCAAAACTTATGGGCTCCCTTTCTACCAAGAGCTGGCTAGATGTTCAAGACCTGCATTATCTCTGTGTCGGTCAGAGCAGGTTGCAGGAAATGGTCCAAGTGAACACGGTGTACTGACCCCATGTGCTGTTACACCCCTCTTTTGAATCCTTCTGCGTTGTGCTGTAGAGATGGATTTGTCTGTGAAGGCCCTGTTGTTTGGCTCATGACAGGCTGACTCACGAGCCCCACAAGCTCGTATAAATGGCAAGATTCAGAAATGTAAATCAATCAGTGGGCCTAAAGACTCGGTTTCTCTCAAGGTAGAGTGTATTGCCATTTCCTTCAGTGCACGCAGTGCTGATCAAGCTCTGAAAAACTGAGCGTGGAAAGAATGCAGTACTGGTGCTTTCTCCATGAATAAAACATGTTTTTATGCAACAACTGGTTTTATGCCTCAGCTGGGGTTGAACTTGTTTTTACAGGTCAGACTTTTACAAATGTCACAGACACGGAAATTTGTGCACAATTTCTGTATAACTACGTAAATAACCTAATTACCAGTCCAGATTTTCCCACTTTCTTTTGGCATTAAGGGCAGCTATCAAATACAACTATTTTTCAGTGAATAAAAGTTCTTATTATATTTGTACTTGATGTTAAATGAGTCATGCAGTCAGGCAGTGGATAAAAAAGTTTGAGAGAAGGAGGCAAAACTATTTCTCTACGGTGTCATCCCTATCTTCATTGTATGAGTCATGACACAAAAAACCACATGAAACTGACTCCAGCTCTGCAGCAGGGGTCCTTCATCAGGAATAAAGATGTAGAAAACAATCCTACCCCACCGAGTTACAATCCAAATATTGCTGTGAGTGTAAACATTTTTAAATCATCCTTTCCTGAGCTGCAGCTCAAACAATCTGTGCTCTAGCAATGATTTTTCAAACTCGTCTCNGCTCTAGCAATGATTTTTCAAACTCATCTCTGCTGATGAAATTTGCAGGATTTTGGATCTACCTGATCTCTTGTTCAGTGGTGTTTTGTTTTGTTGTGGTTTTTTTTTTGGTTACGGAGTTATTACTGTTTGCTGGGAGATAGTGAGAAGGAAGTGTTGAGATTAAAAACAAAAGTGAAAACCAAAATATTCTTCAGGTAGTTTAACCTGCCTGATCTCCCTCTCTTAAGGATTGCTTCAGAAACAGGATACTTTCCTTCTTTAATCCTTACAGCTGATCAGCAAAGGCTGCAGTATTATTAGAGGCCAAGATGCATCAGGACAGCAAGAATTTGTGGAGGTTAAGAAGAGTTAGAATGATAACCTTGCTGTGAGGAGAAGGAAGACATTTAACTAAACCTATTACAGGCGAAGTGGAAATAAAACTGCCATAAGATCAGTTTGGGGAGGGCAGAGGAAAAACAGCAACAAAAAGTCCTTTCAGAAATGCTCAAGGTAGCTTCGTTTGACTGGGAAGCTCCATTTAGAAATGTACCCGAGGTGTCTCAGCCTGATCTTGCAGAGAAACTGTTCAGTTCAGCCTCTGATCCTACTGTCTGTTCTCCTGAGGCTATTTGCAGGGAAATGGCATCTTTCTGTGCACTACAGGCTCTCAACTCCTCATCTTCCCCTCCTCTTCACTACACACCTTCTGAATACCCTTGCCAGTGTATTGGAGTGTGCTGCAAGAATGGCTCTGCTTTCGGATGCTGCTGCAGCCCTGGAAGTGGAGTGGCATTCCTGCCACCTGGTCCCAGCTCACCCTTAGTCCCAAAGACAAATGCAAGAGGAAATCTGTTTTTGTGTTCCTCTCTTTTAGCCTAGTAAATGTGATGCCCATACTTGGATTTCATAAAGGAAAACTGCGCTAGTCCCACGTGAACTGCCAGCTCTGAGATACTTGTTTCTCTTTCTTTCTGCCTGTATCACTCAGCTCTTAAGGAGGCGTGAGGATATCCTTCAAACAAAAAAATTCACGCTAGGTGGAGTGTTAACAGAAGGGTGGTCCTGGTTTGGCATGTATATTTCCTGACATACCCAGGTGTTCTCTGAAACTCTGGTGTAGATTCAGATTTCCTTCTCCCTGGTGTTTCTCGTGACCCAAACCTTAATTAGGATGTTTGTTTTAGCATCTAAATCTTTAGAAATGTTAATTTCCCTTGGGCATGGTTTGTTGAAGCCATCTCCTGTCTAGATGGTAAACAGAAGCGTTAATGAAGTGTTAATGATTGCTCTAGTATTTCAATTGGCGATAAACAAATAGCTAATTTTGAAATAAATGCTGCCTTTCCCTGGAGCAGAGCGTGTCAGGGTGGTAGGGCCTGGAAGGGGGTAAAAGGATGATATTGCAGCCGTTACTTTATAGATTTTCATCTTACAGAACAGCTTTTTTTATCCTTATGATGCTTGATGCTGTATGTTGCAGATACATGTAATCTGCATAGGTGTGCGTGAGTAATGTCAGTAACTCATTACTAGCCTGTAGGATATGCTGTCACATTGAAAGCTAACTGCTGAGTTGATGGTGGGTTTGTGCTGCTGAGGTGGAATTTGGGGGATATTATAGCAGCAGGATGACACATGAATTGGAAATGGGGGTAAAAACATAGTCTGAATTACCAAAATGAGGTTGTTCCAGGAAACACTGCCACCTCTTACGCTTGAATTAAATTCACATTTGTCTGGCTGTCACTTAGATTTGTATAGTGCCACATGAGAAAGGAACCATAGGGGGTTATTACAAGAACTTGGGGAGGGGGACAGAAAAAACAGGAAAGAGAAAATAATTCAGAACCTTCTACAATTGGTTGTTAGTTTTTAAAAAATGTCTTTCTGTAGGAGAAATACTATAAGAAGACAGACTGTACAAATTAAATCTGTTAATGACAATGGTAAACAAACCAAAATGTGTCATTGCAGAGAAGTACAGAAAAGTCATGCAAGCGGTCTTGGATTGCTCTGAAGCCTTGAAAGTAAACCTCTGTTAAGTCCAGGGCCATGAATTTAGCGCCACATAATAGGAGTTCTTGCTCAGGGCAAATACTGTCTTGTTTCAAAACTGGGCATAGTGAAAGAAGAGTGAAAGCAGCTTTAATGCCTTTGCAAACAGTGATAAAGCTGGTCCTCCGCTGAATACAAACAGCAACCAGATCGGAGGAGACTCCTGGGAATGGAGGAGATTGTCTAATCTGGGGTCTGAAAGAGCATGGGGAAGCTGCCAGATGGGTTTGAATGACTGGGGAAAGTGAGGAGACTTGGCCTCCACTGCTGCTTTCAGGGAAAGGGTAACTTTTTTTCTATAAACATAGTAACAAGTGTTTTAGGGCTCAGGGACCCTGTAGGACCTTTCCAATGGCATGATTTTATTCTATTGCTTTTTGTGGCATGGTGTCCTCTTTGGATCAAAATCTGTCCATGAGCTGCTTGCTGCACCTGACAGACATGAATATAAATCTTGTAACATCACGAAAAAGCACCACTGAATCAGAGACCATGAGTGAGTCCTGCATGGACTGCCAGTGGCTTGCTTTTAAAAAGCTCTGAACTAATGTACAGGCAAGCTAATAAAATACTATGATGGCAAATACATAAACATCTTACAGATTGNCGGTTGGGGGGGGGGGGGAAACTGGCAAATGCATACTGGCACAAAGCTTTGAAGGAGTGAGGGGCAGAGCATTTCAAACAAGGTGCACTAACAGAATAGCAGGTGGGATGATTTATATTCTTGTTGCTTTTCTTCCTAAGAGCAGCATTTTCATTGAAATATATTGCTCTGAGTACCTGGATACATTAGGTGATTTGCAGGTGTGGTGGCCTGTGTCTGGATGTCTGAAGTCAGAATTCTGAGAGGGTCATCTCACCTTTCTTTTCAGCATGGCCAGACAAAGTGTAATGATGTGGTCTTTCTGCACTGTTTCTTAAAGTCTGCTTTTGGTAAAGTATTTTAAATAACACAAAATGTCTCATGGTTTAGTATGCAAGTATGCTTTTCAAAAAGCTGCTCATTTTTAAAGACAGAAAATGTATCTAAAACTCAAGTACAGTTTCAGCCTTGGCACTTACGGAGATAATGCAGTATGAGAAAGTAAACGAGCTGAACATTTCCAGGTATATACTTGCAAGCTGGTGAGCAACAATTTGCTTAGAGGTGCTGGGTTTCCATTAGAGAGCAATAGAGCATAAATACAGAATGGGTAAATGTTTGCAGGAGGAAGGTAAACTTGTTTGTGATGAGTGCTTGTCATGAGTTGGGTGATGAGGACAGCTAGCATATGTCATTAGAAAATATTATTTCTGTTCTCTCTGCAGTTTACGTATGCATCTTAGCTAAGTGCATCAGAGCCTTAACTCAGATACAATAATTCTGCCTCGCATTGCTTCATGCTGGAAAAATAGACCTTTTCCAGTGAACTAGAATGAACAGATGCAGTTGCAAACAGCCAGGAGATGTTAGAAGCGAGTGAGCAGGAATCAGCTTGAGGGGCCTGTCTGCGGGGAGCCAACTCTCCCTGGAATTAGGAGACAGGGAAGGAGCTGAGAAAATTATTTTCCCTGAAGAAATGGCAAGTAATGCTGGAATTACATTTTTAGCTTAGGTGAACAAGGTCCCCTTAAATTCCACAAACCTTTTCTATCACCACCCCCTCCACCACCATCACCCCCTTCTCTCTTTAAAAAAGAGAATCCAAGCATCTTGTGCTTGTTGTTTGGCAGCCCAGGTAAGACTGCTATCATGGATATATCATTAGGGCATAAGAAGGGCTAATAATTATTCTTCTTAGTCTCCAGAAGTTGTCTAATATCTAAAAAGAAAGTAGTGGCTTTTCTGTTACCTCTTTGCAGAACTGGAGTAAATGGGAGATGATAAATAGGAATGTGAAAAAGACAGTGACAAGAAAAAGTTAGTCCCAACTTCTTTCTCTGCAGCTTTGAAAGAGCTGATTGTTTCCACCCATCAGTTTTGCAGAAGTTTTAAGCAGTCTCTCTAAAGGGGTAGGCTACTGGATTAAAAGCTGAAAATTACTGTTGTGGGCAAGGTGCTTCCAATGATATAGGTTACCTGGTTAGTTATTTTGTATAAGGTTTTACTCATGGAACATGAAGAAACCTTGTAATTTACAGAAATCTATTTTCAATCTGCTTGTAAGACCATGCTGTGCTGTTGTGCTGCTCTGTTTCTTGGAAAGAAGATGTTATGAAGAATTAGTTACTCTCCTCTTTTTTTTTTTCTTTAAAAAAAAAGCGCCAAAACACAGACCCGCAACATTAATTAGGGAAAATCTGACTGTATAAAGTGTAGAATGGCCTTTAAAGCAGGTCGTTTGCCTCTGTGCTATTCAATACAGATGGATTGGGGAGTGGGTGGAAAAGGTATGGTGTCACTCAACCTGGGAGCCACGGCTCCTGGTGTTGTTAAAGGAGAAGGTGGTTTAGAGCATGGGAGTTGTAAGTCCCCACTGATTACAACAGGAGTCACAGAATAGCTGAGGTTGGAAGGCATCTCTGTAGATCATCTAGTCCAACCCTCTCCCTCCTAAAGGTCAATTAGAGTTTTTTCAGGGCTGTGTCCAGTTGGGTGTTGTCCATCTCCAAGAGTGAAGATTCCACAGCCTCACTGGGCAACTTGTTCCAGTGTTCTGTCATCCTTAAAGCTGTTTCTACTGTTTCTTGTTTAGTACAGAATTTCCTGTATTTCAGTTTGTGGCCATCTTGGCCTGTCACTGGGCACCAGTGAGAAGAGTCTGGCTCCCTCTTTACGAACAATACTGTCTGCCCTCCTGCTCTGTTTTTACACGCACACTGATCTGCCTGAGCCTTCTTTTCTTCAGGCTGAATGAGCCCAGCTTTCTCATCCTCTCTGCATCCCTCTGATGCTCTAAGCCCCTCATTTTTAGCCATCTACTGGCCTCACTCCAGTATGTCCGTGTCTTTCACAACTAGACCTGACACTGCAGATGTGTTTCACCAGTGCTGAACAGAGGAGCAGGATCAACGTCCCTTGAACTCCTGGTGAGTCTAAAGAGAAATATATGCAATGATATAGGGTGGGTAAAGTCTCTCCACACCACCAGGTTCCTGCCCCAACTTGGAGGAACATGATGCCTGAATGCTTCTTGGATCTCTGTGCAAATATGAATGCCAGGTAAAGTGGATCTGGTTTTTTTTTGCAGCTCCCAAAAAGGTGCATTCTCTCCAGAAAGAGATACTGTTTAAGGTATTTCATTTCATCAAGTTTTCTTACAGTCTGTGCTGATGTCCTCCTGAGTGTGCTGGCTCTTGTGAAGCACCCGGCCTTCCATGCACGTTGTATAGGAAGAGAACCAAACTGAGGGCTGAGTGCCCCTCTTTTGGGGCCTAGGCATGCCTGCACCCCCGTAGGGGCAGGGACCTATCTTGGTTTCCCACCTTTAAAGTGCAGTAACCCTTCTGTATATTGCAGTGTTACCTTGAAGGTATATTCATTATGTGAGATCAGAAGAGAGAATAATGGCCACTGTGTAAGTATATATTAGATAGGATAAAGGCTCAAATAAAGAACATGAAACAAAATCAACCAGGCATCCACTGCAGCCCTTTCTGAAGCTGGGAATCTTCTAGTGGGTGAGCACCCTTATAAATGATAGCATGGTATTTGACTGGAGGTTGGTTATTGCAAGCAGAGAAGGAAAGAGAGGCGGCTGATTAATATTATGCTGCCATAAGTTAAAACCAGTTAGTAGAAATAGAGGAGAGTACTACCTAATGGCAATCTTACTTTATTTTTAAAATAGGAGAAGTGTTATGTCTAGAGAGTACACTGATGGTGTTATATTTTTATTCCTGCCGCAGGATCTAATATGAGCCTAGCTTCAGTGCTGGTGTTTCATTTACAGCCAAAAAGCCATTGTATGTCTTCTGAGTAACTGAAGTGACACTATCAGCCCTTACCACTGGAAAAAAAAATCCTGTGCAAATCTGTGGGGGAGAATGTATTAGAGTAGACCAGCTGCCCTGCTTTAACTTGTAGTTGTGGCTGATGTTAAGCTATTTAGCAGGGTTTTTACTGTCTGCTTTATTGTAGCTGATGCTACAAATTCCTGAGCTCATTCTATTTAATGTTGTCTGTAACAGTAGCTTGATCCAATGTAATCTGTGAAGTACAGATAATTTTCATGAGTTGCCTGTATTCTCTTAAAAGCAGAGAGAAGTTTCCAGAGCAAAATTAAATACAATTAGATCTGTTCTAGGAGTTATGCCTCTCAGCATGACTGGTTACTGGTAGATCAGGACTTCCTTCAATTAGGAGCAGACCTCTGCTCTGTTTTTCCTACCACCAGTCTAGGACAGAAAACATCCCTACCATAATAGGTAATGCAGCATTTTTTGAGTGGAGCTTTCCTATGGCATTTACAATTCAAGCACAAAATTGTTTTCTTCCAGAGCTCTTACTTTCTGTAACTAGATTTGCAGGCTGCAGTGAAGTGGTATTTTGTAGAAGGGTAACATCTTTGGGGAATGATAGCAGTTTTGTGCACTTAGAGAAAAAAAAACATAGAGAACTTGTTGTCTCTTGTACATGAGTAGCAAAGCAAATGGTACACAAAAAATAGCTAATCCTGTTCAGACTGTCCTGCGCCCTCTTTTCCCAGTGCTCCTGAAGGATGATTCCTTTTAATAAAGTTCAGTTCAAACATCTAACTCCTAAAGGTGAAATTGTCTCTGTCTGCGATGGAATACAAAATCATCTGTCTGCTAATCCAAGTGGAAGGCTGGTGAAAGGTCTAGAGCACAAGTCCAATGAGGAGCGGCTGAGGGAACTGGGGTTGTTTAGCCTGGAGA
>RSEF01000003.1:6590967-6628724 GCA_003993805.1 Himantopus leucocephalus
TTCTGCATATATCTAGGCCCATGGAATCCATTAATTATCTTGATCTGTTAAAATACTGCAATTATCTTTTTCCCGGGATGCTTTTCAGTTTCTCAGCATAGAACAAATTATGTGATAAAGGTCATAATAGAATTCAGAGAATTCATGCAACTTCGGGATTAGATTCCCTTTTACTTAAATTCTCTCCTATGCTGCATTCAGAGACATCATAACGTTTAGGACTATTTTCAGTATTACTTATGTCACCTAAGTCTCCCCAATGCATATGCACGGAGGAGAGCTAAGTTATTAGGATGACAGATGCTGACAAACTGACTCCAGAGTATCTGCCTCATGCTGTCCAAAGCTGCAAAGTGATGGCATTCTCAGGCAATATGTAATATAAGAAAAGTGAGGATTAAATTTACATCAGGCTCAGAGAAAGAGACTGCCTATGCACCACCCAACCTCGTAACTATTTCTAGTTGCTGTCAGCTTCCATGAGTGAAAACATGCCAACATATGCTACAAATTCCCTGCATGTGCTACAAATTCCCTGCAGTGAGAGATACTCCAATAAGAGACAGACATCTTTGGCTACTGCAGGAGCATGACCCTAGTTCCTCAGTCTGTTTTCCCTAAACTTCGTAGTAATATCACCATCTAATACATGCTACTTGTAAGTAAGCCAATGTACAGGAAGGTCCTAATATTTGGCAATCCTGGGTAACAGGAGAAGATTTAATGTAGATTAGGTGAAAAGGAGTTACAGAACTATTTCATCCGGGCAATGAATGTGTGCTCTGAGAGAGCTAGACAATTTTTGAATAAGCAACGTTAGTAGAATTCCTTATTTTTAAACCTTCCTATTGGAGAACACCTATTTCAGTTGCTTATGCATTTATCAGCCGAACCTGCTGGGCTGCAATTTTCCATACTAGGTGAAAAACTATTAGCCTTAGTACCCCATTATTTGGAAATGTTCAATCAAAACTATCCATCCGTTTCTAAGAACAAGGTTAAGGGTTGGTTTTGATGTTAAAAAATGACAGTGTTGACAGTTGTTTTCTTCAAGGCTCAAAGGGGGCGTTGTTTTTTATTTTCACTAGAGAAAAGCTAGAGGAGCATTTTCTATGAAGAGGAGAGTTTAAATTTGACCTGGACCTGGTGTTCCCCAGAAAATCTGCCCATGTTTGCAAAAAAACCAAAGCCTTCGAATTATAGCAGTCTGTTTGTCTTCCGTACAGTTGTTTAATGGCTTCATCTAATGGCTGGAATTTCATCCTGAGCGTGCATTCACACAACTCCTCTGCATGCCAAGGCTGTGTGTGCAACACCCCCCACAGAGCAACTGTTCGTGCCTAAATCTCATCGATCCTTTGTGTTACTGTACTGTATGTTTATATGCCATCTTCATAAAAGCACAGCCCGGGCCTCCATGTGGCAGAACCAAGTTTTTTGTGTTTTCCGTGTGCTAGCTACCTGTTTGCAGCGTCTCTGGGCCAGAGCGGTGCAAGGGCAAGGGAAAGCAAGGGGGCAGTTTGTCTGTCCCTCCTGTTGGTACTTGGGCAGTATGGGGAAGGAAAGTATCTTATTCTACAGCAGGTCCTGGATGAAGAACATGGGAAATAAAGTCTGGGAAGTAAATTGGGAAAAAGTGTCTGACCAACATAGTCTGGGATGGAGGTGGCAAAGACTTGTCGAAGACTCTTTGAGGTCCATGGAGAAAAATGGGAATTGGAGGGCAAGCAAAGGACTAAGAGTAGGGAGGAATGTAGGTTAAGGACACAGAGAGAGAGAGGAACTAATAGAGTAAGGATATTATGTCTGGGAACAACAGGGATGGAAGTTAATAGACGGAGGGATGAATGGACAAATCTATGCCTGCCAGAATAGTCCCCTCCAAAGCCTGGAATGGCTGGCAAGCGTCATGGTTTCCCCACTGTCAGAGAGCACCAATGAAACTTGCTTGAAAAGAGTCCTGACCCCTTCTAGTACTGATCTACTAAAGCCAGGACAGCCTCTTCCTGGTGAGGACTCACCAACATCCTCAGGAAATCTCTCTCTATTCAGCCTGACTGTGGTTTCAAAAAGAGCAAGTTTAAAAACAAGTTGAAAATATGAAAGGAGCATTTTTCACGTTGCAGAATCTATCACCCTAAAGTGATTCCAAACTCTGCAGAAGAGCTCAACCAAAGCAGCCCAAAGCAAACAAAAGCATGCACTGATTTCAGCTGGCTTTACCCAGCGAGACCCAAAAAAAAAAAAAAAAGCCAATAGGCTGGCTGATGGTATACATGGGTGTGAAAACAAACTTGTCACATTGAAGGTATTGTTGCCACTCGCTCAGGAGTCACACCAAGCCACAGTGACTTTTTTCAGTCTCCCGCTATTACAACATGGAAGCATTCACCTGGGTCAGCCACTGGTATTCAAATCTTTCCGTGCTTTAACTATTGCACAACCAACCAGCCCTGTAGGACAGTATGGTTCATGTACTGGCAGTCGCTCTTGCTTTATTTACACAGAGTAAATCTGTTGCTCGTTCCTGTGGGAAGTTTTAAGAAAGGACAAACACGGGATTATTGCTCAGAAATTATTGGCTTCTTTCTCTATGCTCCGAGCCTTGTCCGAGGCCACCCACACAGCCGTAGCCGGGGTTAGCCGAGGTTAGCTGGGGTTGCACGCAGGAGTCCTTGGCTTCCAACCCCACGCTCAATTACTCGACCTCTCTGGCAACTCTGCTGGCTATAGAGGCTATACTGTAGCAGATTTTCCTCAGCTGGCACCACAGGTATTCCCCTGTCCAGGTTTGAGGATGACCACCCGCAAGATGACTGACAGCAAGAGAAGCCCCCACATACTTTGATCCCTTCCTCTAATAATGACGAGATAACAAATCTGTAATTGGCCGTACTGGGAGAAGTTTAGGGCAGTCCCATTAAGGTCAGCAGGTTCCCCCCAAACTGTTCCTGCAGAAGAGGGTGCACTGCCATGCTCAGTGTCTTGTTTGCTCGCTACTCAGTGGGGCCACAAGGAAAGTTTTGCCATTTCCGATATTAATAAGCAAAGTGAATGTTCTGCTCAATTCCACAAGATGGCAGGAGATGCTCAAAAATTCACCCTTCGTCAGCTGGAAGAGCTTTGCAGGCTTGTGTAGTTCTCCTCTGAAAAGCCCTTGCTCTGTGAGGAGTTAAATGGAACCATATTTTTTAATAAGACAGGAGAAGCCTGGCAAAGGCGTATCAGTAAGTGTTCATGGATCTCTTAGGAGCAGTGGGATGTTATGTCAGTGACTCGGCGGCACTGACAGACTCATGTGGGAGACTGTGTCATGTGGGAACAATCTCCAGAATTTGCTTTCTTGTAAACAGAAAAAAAAAGAGAATGAGCAAACTAAAAGTGGACAGAGGAAACTGCAAATGGCTTGTATAAATTTTTTATTTTTAATATCAGAACTCGCAGACACTCTGCCTGCAGCATTCCTTACATTACTCACAGCATGAAGACATGAGAAAGCCACGAAAATTCAGACAGTTTGTCAAGAAAGGTCAGTTTTTATGCCCTTTAGTTTACAGCTGACCTTTCTCCCTATTAAGCACTTTTTTTTCCAAGGATCTAATTAAAAGCAAGTTCTTGTACCAGATCATGTTCCACCCTTAGGATAATAATAATCTAAAATGATCCAAAATGACTGAATTCAGTAATTAATGGCCCTGTGAATGAGTCTGATACTTCATGAAACAAATGTAAAGAAAAGGTCACTGAAAATTGAATTAAGTTTCTATAGTGATATTTCTGATGCAGGAAGCACCGAAGATAGTCTTTGTGTGATCACCTTCAGAAGGAAGAGATAGTAAATACCCAAATGAATTTAATCACCCCAAAAAGGTGTCAGCTTAGCTACCTCAGTGAGTTTTCCTGTGACTGCACAGAGTAACCATTCACAGGTCAAAACTCCCCCACTTCAACTGATGAAGGAGGTTGAGCCCTGACCTGATGTGACCCCTTGCATTTCAGGCTGGATGAAGCTCACTCTTTGCCTGCAGAGGTGCCAGCTGGGCAGTGTGACGGGGATGTCAGTCCTGCGGTGCTGAGGCAGAGGTCCACCATATCTCACGATGCAATGCTGCAAGCAATGGTGCTACAAGATGTTAAAAACAAAATTTTTACACTCAGAGGGTAGTACTGGACTGCCGTTAAGTCTGCACTGTGGACCTGAATCTCTGAATATGAGACCCTAAAGCACATTATTTATCCCTGACCTATCAAGTCTTCCCTTTCATGCTTTCTCCTCCAAATATTTTTATAGAGCTAAAGCCCCTGGCGGGCACCTTACACCATTTCATATGTTGCTTCAATCTCCTAATTTAAAATACATTTTTTAATTATAAACACTTAAACATTCATGGCATTTTTTCCTACACTGCATCTGGAATATATACATGTACTTTAAGTCTCTGATCTCTGCTGTGCTACTTTAGCAGATATATTTTTGTATCTGACTTATACTGACTAGGATACATTTTTTCAGTAGACTTTCCAGAAATAGTTAATACTGTGGCACTGTCTTCGATGAACTTTTTCCATCTAGGACGTGGTGTCGTCTTATTTGACTGTTACTGACTGTCCCCTTGTGGCCAGAAACCAGACTGAACCCAGCCTACAGATTTAAACGGATCATTTGCCTTGAATAAAAAGGAACGCCTTATTTCACTGAAGAACAAAGTTCTTGCACAGCATACTAGTCCCTAGAAAGCCTTAGATTTAACTATTATGGAAGTAAATTTCATGTCCCAAATTCAGATTCCCTTTTTGAATATCATGAAAACCGGTCACATTCACATCTGAGCTCTGGGTTCTGCTATTATCCGTTTGAAAGCAAAATCTGGATCCAGGCCTGAATTTCAAATAACTTTGGTAGATGAATTACTACAAAGGCATGAGCAAGTTCAGAAATAATGGTTCTGTTTCACAGATTCTCATTCACGGTGAAACACACACAAAGCCTGGGGCTACGTGTGTGCAAAGCTTTGCACAAGCGATGGTAATTATGCTTTATGTGGAGAACAGAAAATAACCTTAATCAATTCTGTCCCAAAGTCTTTAAGCCCCAAGCTGAAATGCCTATCAGTTTTGCTCAGACAAGTGCAATTATGTCTTTTCTTCAGGTAGTTAACACTGTAAATTCAATTAACATTTTCTAAATTTTAAGTTGAGCAGCAAGTAGAACAACAGGTAACACTAAGCACGAAGGTTTGGGGAGAACAAGGCCTTCCTTAGAGAGGTGAGAACCACAGGAGGATGCATAGGTGGGAGGCAGCGTGGACTGTAAAATGGGAGCTGCGGGAGAAGACTCATACCACCCTATTGGAAAAGGAAACGGCCCAGAGCTGAGGAGCCAGAATGAAAGGAGCTGCGCAGTAGCNAAGGAGCTGCGCCAAGAACAGAAATGAAGGGTCCTGGATGTGAGACTACGGAGAGGGCACGGATTTGTGGAGCTTTGATTTATAGTCTGGGGTCACTTGGCAAACCTTCCTCTCTTCCTTTGTTTTATTCCTTCTGTGCTTTTAATTACCTCTGAGTAGAAAGAGAGTTTTCAGAATCAAGCCCATCTCACGAAGTGGATGTACCATACGTACAGAGGCTTCCTCCCTCCTGATGCATTTCCCGAAAGCTGCTCCTGGCAGTCCCGACACTAATCCGTTTCAGTGATAGGGTTTCACGAAGCACGAAGCATATTGTTGGCAGGCAAACTGTTTGTGCATCTGGATGTAATAAGAAGCTAGACTTTAGCTGATGTGGTGGCTCAGCACAGTGAGCCACCAGGCGCTGGATGGTCAGCTTTTTCCTGCTGCCAGAGTTCAAATCGCAGCAGCACATTGGAAGGTGGTTGTGGTGTGAGCCTCTCGGTAAAAACAGCCAGGCCACAGAGAGGGAAGGGAAAGAAAGGTCACTGGGAGTCAATCGAACAGCTGGTTTCTGGCTAGAGGACTCTGAAGGGTGTGACAGTATCTCCCACCAGCAGGAGTAGCCAAGGCTCCCCTCAACAAGAACAGAGCAAGCTGGGAAGCATCCCAATCCCAGAGGGTGAGGAAGGAAGAAGGTGAGGAAGGAACCCCTGAGGGGTGGGGTAGAAGAGACGTGGACCCAGCTAAGATTGCTAACAAAGAGAAGGTTGGCACAGAGTCCCAGTGGCACTGCGGCAGAGCACTGTGCACCGCTACGCTTCCTTGGAGGCTTTTAGTTTGATGTTTATCACTGCTGGAGGACTCCAGCATTGCACTAGCTGGGCTGCTGCCGTTTCCCTGCAGGAGTTTCTAACACAAGGGTGGCACTGGTGTAACAGAAGCTCTCCCTGCCAGCGGCACATGCTCAAAGGGACAGTCCTATATAGGGTATCACTGGTCTCTGGCACTGCTGAGCAGCAGAAGATGGCAGGGTTTTAGTAGGGAAAGGAAAGACCTTTGGGACTACTCCGAAACAAACTGGGCCCAAACCAGCTAACACCAGCCTCCACAATCCCAGCTGCAACCTTTGCCCTTCTCTCCAGTCCTGCACTGGTGCAAGGCATATCCTCCTGACTCCACTTCTTCACTGCACACACAGAGAGAAATAAGGGAGACCAAAAATGATCTTGCAGTTAAAAGCCACGCTGAAGAAGAGCAAGCTCCCTCTCCTACAGTCGAATTGGCTCTGCAAGGCTCACAGATGTTTTTTTCTTTAAAAAAAAGCACAGTAAAACCATCTAAATGATGTTATTTAAGCAGATCTGACTCTTAAGATACATGCAAGAAACAGATGTGCAGAACAGAGAAGTGCCATTTTTATGGAGTGGTTCTTCAATGTTTGAACCACACTAGATTATATTTGGAGTGTAAGCTCCTCAGCTACACCATGTAATATTTCTAATAGGTTACAGCATACAGCCAAATCTTTCTGCCAGTGAAGCCATGTGCCTCTTTATCAATCTCAGCACAAGGTGGCAATATACCAGAATAAATGGGATATTAATACCTTGTTGCCCTACACTTCCCAAATATCCTACACTTCACCCTACATTTGATTTACTTCTTTCTCTCTGGTGTTGCTCAAACAAGGGGTTACTTCGCCCTTACTTTTATGTCCTGGGATGCGAGTTCAGGGAGCACAAGTCAGTGTAAGTTGTTTATCAGGCAGAAGCAGAGCCTGTACCGTTGTCAAGTCCCTGAATCCCTCATGTTAGTGTTTTTCTCTGACACTCTGTCCCATATTTGGGCTTTGGGTAAGCAGACAGGAATGTAATTTCTATTTAAAGATACACTGTCTGTTACTTTTATTCTAAGTAATAAATGCAGGATTTGAAGAACAAGCATCAGGAAAAAAACGGTTGGACAATTTATACATTGAGTCACCTCTAATAAAACACCATTTAAAAAAAAAAAGCTATTCTTATATACTTCCTCATAATCTTCAAAAAAAAATTCCCTTGGCCCGAAATTTCCCATGTTTGGTCTCCGCCCAAATGTGAATATTTAGATTCCTGCCAATTGTTTTCAGTCAGTTTTCAATTACATGAGGATGCAAAATAGACATTCCTTCCTATTGCTAGGGCCAGGGCTATATTTTCCCATAGCTATGCTGAAGCAATCTCGACAATGAAACCTAAGTTCAGTTGTAAAAAGCTATCAATAGGGTACAATGCCTTCTGTGAGTCTGGGGAATCCTTTTTAAGTTTTACAAATGCATTTTTACCAAGGAAAAGATGGTTACACTTGCGCCTCCTTCCACATATGCACCGCATGTGTATATTCAGTCATAGATAATTACTTATTGTTGAAAGCAAATGTATTCCTCCTTAGCCCCATTACCCTTCCTGAACATGCCCTTTGATAAAAGAGAAAACTGGATTCTGTTATCTCAATTTCTGCAGATGGCTTTCAAAAGTACTTAGGAGTAAGTAATCATTTGACTCTCAGTGATTTTCAGCCATCACTCATGTATGTCTCTCATGTCCTCACCCGCATTCAAAATTCCCACTGAAGCTGATATTAATGTTGAGGAATAAGCCAGAAAGGATGCAGTAGGGTGTTCAGGTTGCAGACAGCACTGAGAATAGGCAGTGAATTAAATGCAGCGGATATGATATAGAAAATTCTGCAGCATTATGTTGGAAACCCAACATATCACTCTTGCAATTTCTTTGCAGAGATAAAGCCCCACCAGCAGTTGAACCATCGCTTGTCTGAATTGAGGCTAATGTTTGCTCTCTTTAAGCCTTGATTTAAAACACTGACGGTGACCTCCCTTCATATTGACTAATACAATTACCTCTCCACTTCCCAGTTTCCCAGCCAGTGAAGCACGACGCTGCTCCTCAAAATTTATTAAACACTTAGTTCACCCAGTCAGAGCATTTGTGCACTCAATTGCTACTCAGTGCGACTAAGCATGACAGATTCAGCATCCTGCCTGTAAACAAGTCTTTCAAAATCTAAAGCCAAATGAAAGAAGATCAATCCAATGAAAACATTTTGCTTCTAATTCATAAGCCTTCCCTCACTGTTTATAATCCAGACACTGTAGTTTTGGGAGATGACATGAAGCAGATATCGATTACTGACAAATAAAACAGATTCACTGCTTCTTATCATTGCAAAAAGTAAATAAATCTAAGGGCAACCTTCAAAACTTTCAGGTCCTTAGTCACGGCTTATGGTTATTACATAGGAACTACTCCTGATAACGCCTTTTTCTCCAATTAGTCCCACTAATTTCAGAAATACCACTCCTGCAGGAAAAGCCAGTCAGGTTAAAAATGCATGTCTTTTCAGATAGATTTCTCCTAAGCATGTGCAGAGCAAAAGGAAAGTAAAGGCGTCAGGATCCAACCTCAGAAATAAGGAAAGTGAGCTCTAGCAAGAATAAACTCCCAGAGAGGAAAGAAAAATGAGAGCGTGAAAAAGGACCGAACAACAGAGATAAAAGCAGGAGAGAAGAATTTATCTTACACAAACAGAATTTGTGTTGGCCCATCCGTCCATGACACAAGCACTAATGAGGCTGCCCATTCATGGAGGCCTCAGATAAACATACAGATGGCCATTTAAATCACCACAATGGAGTATGTGTATTACGTGAGCCAGTGTTTTCACTTGGAGAGGGTAGAGAGGAAAAGACACAGGGCTGGAGATGATGAAGATAACAGGCCAGGATTATTGGACTTTTCCTATGCCTTAGCCTTCATAAGTTCTTCTATGAAAATGCTCGTAAAGAGCTGGACTATAAAAATTCCAGACTTTACTGTTGGCATAATTGATCTCAGATATGTCACCACAGAAGGAGACAGAGGAGTATTCATGTAAGACATACAAATCTTGGAGAGGAACCAAGTGTAATATATAATCTTTCTTTCCCAGAAAACCATTCATGGTGAGTTTGGAATAGATTTAGACTTTTAAAACCTGTTCTCCGACCTGCAGCGTGTTTCAAACAAAAAGCTCTCAGGATCACAATAAAGAACACTGGAATTTGATAGTGTATTTTTCATCTAGTTTTGAAATAATAATTCCTCGCTGATACTGCCTTATTTCACAGAAAGGGGACTGAGGAACTTACTCTTTAAAAGACCCTTCAAAGCTTCTGAAATTTTACAAAAATCAGAGACCAAATTCACAGCTGGCACAAGTGGGCACTGCCCCATTGGAGTATGTGATCTGGAGCTTATAGACACATTTTTGCTCTGGTTGAAAGTGTCTACCAACACCATATAATTATTACAGTACCACTGCAAGAATTTTTAAAGCCTGTTTTTTATTTAGGCACCATACTGTATGCTTTAAAAAAAAATATATGTTGTTGTTGTTGTTGGTTGTTGTTATTGGCATTTTACCCCTGGGGGTGGCTGGAAAACCTGCTTTCCGTTTCTAGTCATTTTTCCGTTTGCAGCTTCCTCACAGTCCTCTTCACTTTTCAGCACAAACGCTGATCTTCGGTCCTCCTGACCTTTCTTTTTCAACACCCTGTTGTCTCTCTTGTCTTCCTTCTCCAGGGAGTGCAAGTTCTTACCTTTTCCCCTTCAAAGCTGTTGCCACGTCAGTAGTGACTATATGATACACCTAGAGGCCACAACTGACATTAGAAGCCGTCATACAGCATTGGACACAGATAGTCCTCTTCCGTGGAGGACTCCTCTGCTATTGTTTTACACTGTCAGCATCTACCTTGTAAGCCATCAGGATGTGTGGCCCACACTGATTTCTAAGGGCTTGACCTGTGGTTTCTTGACTGAACATCAAAGAGAGACTCATGCTGGGTTCAGCAGGCTGCAAATCAGACCCTAAGACACCATCAGAAATCTCCATCGAGGTGTTAGAAAACCAGCTGAAGGAAAGCAAAATGAATTTTCCTGTGGAAATTAAACCCTATGCCCAAGCTGCTTACAAAGTTAGCCTTAAGAGCACGTGGAGGCGGGGAATTGCTTGTCTAAACTGTGTCTGTGTGTGTGCGCGTGTGTGTGTGTGTGAGTGAATGAGCAAGAGACATCCTTTTAGAGCTGGTTACATTTAGCTGCTTTGTGGCTGGTGCCAAATGTTTAGTAGCTGTGACTCATTGACCGACTAGCTGTCTTAACATCTTGCTTCATTGTCCTTTTCTCTTTATAAAGGTTTCCCCTCACCCCCATCCGAGATGTCAAGAACAATGATTCCACATGTAAGCAAAAAGTTTTCCATCACAGCGTATTACGGGACCTGCAGGCATGCCTTGAATGAAGATTGCAAATGAAGTGGACGCTGTTAGACAGCTGAACACCTTGAGAGCAACGATGACGGATGAAAGTGAATGCTCAAGGCAGTCTGCCTGGTTATATGGCCTCCAGGTGAACGAAAGATTAGTTGTTAAGATATTTGGAGATGTGCCTGCGCATAGCTTAGGAAGCAAATCTGAGTTCCTTGTGAAACAGGCAGAGGCGTGTGGGATTTTGGGGGTACTTGTAAATATAGGGGAAAAGGAAACAGGGATATTCTGAAGAAACGTTGCCAAAACACACACCGGTACCTGCCCAGTTTTAAAGGAAGAAAATACAGTAGATGTTGGAAAGGAACAATACATTGATGATTGCATTCCTCAAAAGAGCTCCATAAAAGACAACAGCCATCCTCCTCGTCTGAATCAGCATGTGCTACCAGGGAAAGACATGATTGTCGACGTCAGGACACATGAACTAAGGCTCCAGCTCTACAGTGCTTTCCAAAGGGGTAACCCTCTCATTGCGGTGAGCTCATACTCCTCAGCTCTTGTGCAGAGATGTCCAACACTTTGTAGTACTAAGTTCCCCATCTGAGGATATTAGCAGGCTGCTAGAGAGCCCATCTCCAGAAATGCTCAGTGCAGTGACAAACCCTGGGCAGGGATTAAACCAGCAGCATTTAGCGCTGTGGCTATTTAAGGCTTTTGAGCTCATCCGTCTCAGTTTGACTCTCCCTTAGGCAGGAAATTGCTAATTACCTTTCCATGACAGGAGCAGTTCAGCTTCTCCGGGGCAGAGGAGTGAGAATTGGCCGTAATTACTGGGAGGAGCGCACAGAACACTCTCCCCGTGGTAGTGGAGGGACTGAGCTGCAGCCAGCATTTAAAGGCTGATTAGTATAACTGCTTGCAGTCAGTATTTACAGCCACTTCTCAATTGCCCTTACCCTGGGAAAAATGAGATGCTGTCAGCATAAAACTTGAGAAAAAGAACAATAGAAATCAATTTATCTGTTTTCTTTTGATATTAAATCAATCATAATTTAAACAATTACAATAACAATAAGATTTTTTCTAGCCCTCCAGTGCTCCTTTTGAATTTTACCCACAGCTCATGGTTTGGAAAATTTAGTTTCAGAATGAGTGAACTATATATGTATTCAATAATGGCTTGAATGGGGGTGAGGGGCATTGTTCCTAAAAAGAGCTGTGTGAATATTTTAAGTTATGGAGTAGGAGGGGTGGTAACAAGAACAATAGAAGAACTAAATTATTGTTATTTTGTCTCTTCTAGACCTCAATGCTGTCATACATTTGCCCTTTCCCCTGAAGTGGGGTTTGTCTCCCTGATGGGCTCTTCCAGGGGAGCTGTCTGAGCTAGCACAATTATTGTGTCAAACTCTTATCTCAGGGACCGAATAATGGAAGCAGGCTTTGACTGACTGTCTCCTCTGATTGTTAATGAACTGTTTATTGCAATTAGCACCCATCTTCTTTTAGCTGGCTCTGGTGGAGGAGCGTGTTTAGAAAGCTCTCAGAGGGAAGAAGAGACTGGTAAGAAGCAGATGAATAAAAAAAAAAAAAAAAANNAAAAAAAAAAAAAAAAAAAAGAAAAGAAACCGTAAACAAAGAATGTAAGGGGGGATGGGAAAAGAGAGAGAAGGAATATTGGGAAGGGAAAAAATTCAAGGAATAGAATTTGCAAGAACATTTCCATGGTGCACTATTTATGCAGGCTTTAAAAGACTGATTAAAGTTCAGGAAAAACGTGGACCCTTTCCTCTGGCTGCGATTTAGCTCGAGGTGGTCACAAACACGGTTGCACGGTTGGTCCTACGGTCTTTGCTTAGTAGATCATTCGGAACACGAGTGAACAGGAGAGGGCAGCATCGCTTTAAACTTGCGGTAAGAGCTACTACTGAAGTGTTTGAGAAATTGCACATGGACAAACAGACGATTGTGGGTCACCAGGCAATAGACTGATGAAGGGAGTTTGCCGGCAGGTACCTCAGTGGAAGAAATGTCTGCATGGGAAGGGGATGGATGAAAAAGGGGTTTTTAAGTGCAAAGTAGAAACCAATGTGAATGGGGTATTTCAGCAGTGCTTTTGGCTTGGCTCAGTTCAGCTGCTGAGTAAAGAATGCAAAGCTCAGGGTTAAGCAGCATCTACTTAATGACAGAGACTTCTAGCAGTTCATTTAGTTACGTTAAAAACCCTGAAGGGAAGAAGGGCCCAAGAAAGCTGGTTAATATCCAAGGATCACCTCCTCCAAGGTCAGGAGCGATGCATCCCAACAAAGAGGAAGTCAGGCAAAAACACCAGGACGTATGTGTGGATGAACAAGGGGCTCCTGGACAAACTCAAACACAACACAGAAGCCTACAGAGGGTGGAAGCAAGGATGGGTAGCCTGGGAGGAATACAGAGAAACTGTCCAAACAGCCAGGGATCAGGTTAGGAAAGCTAAAGTCTTGATAGAGTTAAATCTGGTAAGGGACATCAAGGGCAGCAAGAAAAGCTTCTACAGGTATGTCAACGATAAAAGGAAGACTAGGGAAAATGTGGGCCCTCTCCACAAGGAAATGGGAGACCTGGTCACCGACTTTTTTTGCCTCAGTCTTCACCAGCAAGGGCTCTAGCCACACTGCCCTAGTTGCAGAAGGCAAAGGCAGGGACTAGGAGAATGAGGTACCACCCTCTGTAGGAGAAGACAAGGTTTGAGACCATCTGAGGAACCTGCAAGTGCACAAATCCATGGGATGTGATAAGATTCATCCACAGGTCCTGAGGAAACTGGTGGATGAAGTTGGTAAGCCACTATCCATCGTATTTGAGAAGTTGTGGCAGTCCGGTGAAGTTCCCACTGATAGGAAAAGGGGAAACACAACCCCCATTTTTAAAAAGGGAAAAAAGGAAGACCCAGAAAACTGCAGGCCAGTCAGTCTCACCTAGGTGCCTAGCAAGATCATGGAGCAGATCCTCCTGGAAACTATACTAAGGTACATGGAAAACAAGGAGGTGATCGGTGACAGTCAACATGGCTTCAGTAAAGGCAAATCGTGCCTGACTAATTTGGTGGCCTTCTACCATGGCGTTACAGTGTTGGGGTGGATAAGGGAAGAGCGACTGACATAATCTACCTGCAAAGCATTTGACGCTGTCCCGCATGACATCCTTGTCTCTAAGTTGGAGACATGGATTTGATGGATGGACCACTTGGTGGATAAGAAATTGGCTGGACGGTCACACTCAAAGTGTTACAGTCAATGGCTCCATGTCCAAGTGATGAGCAGTGACAAGTGGCGTTCCTCAGGGGTCGGTACTAGGACTGGTGCTGTTTAACATCTTTGTCGGCGACATGGACAGTGGGATGGAGTGCACCCTCAGCAAGTTTGCTGACAAGACCAAGCTGCGTGGTGCGGTCGACATGCTGGAGGGAACAGATGCTATCCAGGGGCACCCGGACAGGCTTGAGAGGTGGACTCGTGCAAACCTCATGAAGTTTAACAAGGCCAAGTGCAAGGTCCTGCATGTGGGTTGGGGCAATCGCAAGCACAAATACAGGCTGAGCGGAGAATGGATTGAGAGCAGCCCTGAGGAGAAGGACTTAGGGGTGTTGGTGGATGAGAAGCTCAACGTGAGCTGGCAATGTGCACTTGCACTTGCAGCCCAGAAAGCCAACCACATCCTGGGCTGCATCAAAAGAAGCGTGGCCTGGCCAGCAGGTCAAAGAAGGTGATTCTGCCCCTCTGCTCTGCTCTCATAAGACCCCACCTGGAGCACTGTGTCCAGCTCTGGGGCCGCAACATAAGAAGCACATGGACCTGTTGGAGTGGATCCAGAGAAGGGCCATGAAGATGGTCAGAGGGCTGGAGCACCTCTTCTGTGAAGACAGGCTGAGACAGTTTGGGTTGTTCAGCCTAGAGAAGAAAAGGCTCCAGGGAGACCTTATAGCAGCCTTCCAGTACCTAAAGAGGGCCTACAGGAAAGATGGGGAGGGACTCTTTATCAGGGAGTGTAGCAATAGGACGAGGGTTAATGGTTTTAAACTGAAAGAGGGTAGATTTTAGATTAGATATTAGGAAGAAATTCTTTCCTCTGAGGGTGGTAAGACACTGGAACAGGTTGCCCAGAGGGGTTGTGGATGCCCCATCCCTGAAGGTGTTTAAGGCCAGATTCGACAGCGCTTTGAGTAACCTAGTGGACAGTGTCCCTGCCCATGGCAGCGGGGTTGGAACTAGATGATCTTTAAGGTCTCTTCAAACCCAAACCTTTCTATGATTATACCTCATCCAAAGATCACTATAGTCTTACAAGATAAGAAAACTTATTTCAAAGATGCACAAATGATATACAAAGGGTGGGAAGTACCCTGCTCAGCATGCCACATGGCATCAGGACAGCACCTGGATGGCCATGCTCCCCTGCTAACTGTTGAACCATATCAAGCGTGTCAATTGCATGAGTGCAGGGCACTATTTTAATGACACGGTGGATTTCTGAGATGTAATCAGCAGACCAGGATTGCTGATTCAGCTTCAGCTGAGGGATCAATGCTCTGCTCTAGTGTGTTGTTTCAAATCAATTTATTTGGTTATATAAATATATGAGAACATCTTAAACCCTGGCAAAGATACAGTAGCCTTGGCTACATCAGTGGAAACTCCAATGTAGTGATTTTTAACGGAGGACAAAATTTGGTCCGTTAACTTTTTTTTTTTTTCTCTGACAGCAGTTATTAGAGGCAGTTGTAGATTAATGAACTGCTCTGGGCAGGGGTTCTCTCTGACATATGACTTTTTAAAGTTATGCAGGGTGCAAAATCACATGGCAGAGAAATTCCCACGCACATAAAAAATAGCCATACCTATCAGTTGCAATCTTGGCTCTGCTTCCTTTCTGCCACTATGTTATGCTTGCTCCAGTGAAGAGAGAGTAATTCTCTTTACAATTGATGGTTCTGCTAGTACATTACTAAATCTGCAGAGCCGTACAGGATTTGCTGCACTGCACCCTTTTCAAATCAGGCTCACAATCCAGAGAGGGAGACGAGTGCCATTTCAAAAGAGGGTAATGGTACATTGGTTCCAAGGGAGTTATTTTGTTCAATCATTTTGCAATACAGGTGAATCACAGAAATCTTTTTCATTTCATAGACAATGTTTTAATATCTCTGTTCTACTCCTGAGGTATAGAATGAGAAAACTCGGTTTTCATTTACTGAAGTTTGATGGTTAGTATTTCACCATCCGTGTAAATTAATGGTTTGATGTCTCTGTGGAAATTATCAATGAAATACCGACACTGAAATAAGTCATCTTGGAGATAACTGTGTGGGAAGTCTGCGAATGAGAACACCAAATACACATAAATCTACATAAACCTCCAAATACCTGTTTGGACATGGGCAGAATTCTATAAATACAGAAATAAACAACTGCCTGACCTTTTTATTGAAACAGACATTTCAAGTAACATTTTCTAATTGTAGAAATATTTTTGGTCCACTGTTTTGTTACATGTGAAGTTGTATTGATTACCCTTCAGCTTTTCAGGCAAATGTTGAAACGGAAGTGGGGAGTTTTGGCAGTTTTTAAAATTTGATCTTAAAAATAACTTTTTTTCTTTCCATTATTTGATTTCAGTAGCTGTGCTAGAGCAAATGAACCATTATTACAGGCATGTTATCATATAACTGAAGGATTGCATATGACTGAGGTTACCTGAAATATGCTGTTTTAAACACATTTTCAAAATAATACTGCCGGATGCTCCTTAGTACTGAATAGAAACATCTTATCTTTTCTAGCCCAGTATGTAGGGGTGGCATTTGATGATTTAAAAGCAAGTTTCCCTCAGTAGTCTCATCATATATGAAATGAAAACTAAAAATATTGTAAAAGAAACACTAAGCCTTGAAATTTTCAAACTGTTGTCTGAAACAACGCTATCTTGGATTTTCTGCTTTATAGTAATATTTTTGCTTTAAATATTCTGAATCAGAATGAAAAGTAATATTTCAGTGTCAAATTTCCCAGAAAACAGAGATTCCATGCCTTGACCAACTATAATTACCAGATGAATGAGTAATCCATTTTCTCCCAGGCCCTCAGTTTTGTCAGCACTAAATTTACACACAATCATTTTTTAAGGAGATACGGGAGGAAATGCATAAATGCCAAGAATGTTTGTTCAGGGAAATGACACACCATCCTTTTCCCAACATCTGGTTATTCATGAAGGGCTCACAAATCTTCTTTTAGACTTATTAAGCATGAAGTGATCTATTCTGAGGGGATCTGTGATAAAAGCAATTTTTTTTACTGTAGGGAAGTTTGAGCTGAAGCCTCGTACAGACAGAGAAAAGACACTGGAAGAAGGAGAGCTGCTTTTGTTGGTCCATGGCTCAGAAGCATTAGCCGTCTTCCTCTCCAGATCTCTATTTTTAGATGACCTCCAGTGCATTAGATCAAATGTATAAATTGGATGAGGTCAAACTGTCTCTCTCCGTGAATATGCAGCTCCCCGAGGTGTGGCGAAGTCTGTGGAATTCAGCTAGCTGGTATTAACCTGAACCTTGTCAAAATCAGCTTACAATGTCAGTCCTTCTATTAAACACGGGCCTAATAACCTTTTGATAATTTGAAATCATATTTTCATTTAATTTATGCTGATATGGATGTAGAGACGTCAGCAGATGTTTGGGTTTTTTTCTTTTACATTGTCCTCCTTACTGTATTTGCAGCTCACTGCCATCATAAAGGGTCTTTCAAGGAAAAAGATGATCATCCCTGAAAACAGTAGAAACTCTGTAATTTCTACTTTTATAGCAATTTGATTTTATTCTAACCAGTGTCACCAGAGCAGATTTTATATAGCGGAGCATACTTCTATAGGTATAGGTGTGTACTTATAAACATAAATACACACACGCACAATAGATAGTACAACACTTATTAATTCATTATCCAGGCAATAGAATAAGTGAGTGCACTTCAGCAGACCACAGAAACCACCCACAGTAATTCCCTTTTGCAAAGCATGAGCCCACTTTGCTTTGCAGAGCTCTGAGTGACTTGAACATCGCGTGTCATTTGTTTAGCCCTTGTACTGAGAAGGGAATTTCACCTCAAAACTGTGTGGCGTGAACTGGCAGCCCTGAGCTCTGCAAGATTTATGTGAGGCTGCTGGTGGTGTTTTGTCACTTGGTAATGTAGGACTGTGTCTGTGGAGGGAATACCATGCAGTGTGGAGGCGAGCTAAGGAATTAAATGGGATGGGATTTGCATTAGAGCTTCACCAGAGTTAATCAGCTTTGTCCCTGAAATCTGGCTGCAACTTGCTGTATGGCTTCCTGCTCTGGTCAACAGAAACTCGAAGACTGCGACATATAAAAATGCCTTGAAGAAATACAAGAGGAAAGGAAGCAATTATTCCAGTTCAGCTAGATAAGTGCCTAAGGGATCAACTCCCCATCTAAAAAGTGTATTGGCATTCTCAGCCTCATGACACGGATTCTGCAATGAAGAAAACCCACATATAGAATGAGGTCAAAAAGTTAGCTGTGAGTGTATTGTCTGGGCTTTAAATTTAACCTTGCCTTATGTCTAAACCCAGATGACTGAAGCATTCTGCTAAGTCTTTGTTGCTTGCGATTACATGTATTTTAAAATATGTGGAAAGCTCTGTGGCTCCTTCTCTTCCAATGGAACTGGGGATTCAGCGTAGCAAGTATATGGGCTGAGGGATACAAAGGTCACCAGTTACTTCTTGTGGCAAATTAATTTTACTCAGTATACCTCATTATTTATCCTGTATGCATCAAAAAGAACACCCAGCTTAGACTGAAATGTGTCTGGATTCACATTCATAAAGAGATGAGAATTGCCAGACTGGACTAGCCCAGTGTCAGTCCACATAGTCCAGCAATCTGTCTTTGATAATAACTAGCACCAGATACCGTAAAGGAAAAAAAGCCTCTACCGAGCAATAACCCCAGTCATTAAAGTGTTTTACCCCAATCAGAGAGAAGTTGGTGCCCAAAGCATGAGGTCTTTTCCAAACATTTGCTAATCCGGCTGGAACATTATCAATGTAAATGTCTGATTCTTTCCAGATCTTGCTCGCCTCTTCAGAGAAACCGTGTGGAATAAAAGATCAGTTAGATGAAGGAGAAGAAAGAAATTTCCAAAATGTGGGATATAAACAAAGAAGGTTTGGGGCAGAATGAAAAATAAACAGAGAGAGTGTCTGGAGGGGAGGAGGGAATGAAAGAAAAATTCTGTCCTTTAAAAATAACACAGGCTTCCTTTATAGCTCACAAACCAGTGAGGCTTACCTTACAGGGAATAGTTTATGACTCATACCCTGTTTTGGAAGTGCAGCAGAAATCAGCAAGATGTCAAACCAAAATTCAGCTATCTCTGCAAATGTGCTGATCAAAGTTCTGCCCAAGACAGAGCAGCAGACACTGTGGATTATGTCGACTCAGTGAAGTCAGAGGTGACCATGGAGGATCTGCAAGCCTAGATCCTCTGCCCCGAGTCCTGCAGAATATGACAGTACAAGGGTTTGACGTAGAAAAGGACTGGGATTTTATCTGCTATGTAGCTCAAGAGGGTGGAAGGAAAATCTCACTTCACTGATAGCATACGGGTTGAAAGATACAATTGCACCAATGATAATAAGAATTCAGGACTAGCAGGATTTGTGCTTTCAAAGAACTAATACAGAAAAATGCCTCAACCTCTTGTCCATGAAAGCTGATAGATAAAGCGTTAGGATAATATGCTCTAAATATGGTTTCCAAATCAGCCCAATGTGAACATTCTGCTTTGAGAGACATGAATAACAACTATTTGCTCAGGGACGCAGTGCACAAGGCGAGATGGAAAGTGACATGTAAAAGTCAACAGAGTTTGCAGAATAAGGGAAGATTGAACTCTGACAGCCATAACCTCAAATACAACAGAGAAACTCACTTTCTAGGGTTCTAATATTGTGAGATCTTCTCACCAATGTGGATTCCACACGTGATAAATAACCCTGCTTCCACATCTCCTGAAAAAGTTTAAGGGCATACCTAATGACATTTAAAAAGACGACTTCTGTGCTGATAGATGGTAGCACTGACATTTTGCATTTATTATTTAAGATTGTTTTGCACTTGTAGAAACAGTGACTGCATTTCGAAACTCTGATGGTAATTTGACATTCACAAATTTCTTGTCACCTGGCAAAGTCTGTTAAAATGTTACAAGCAATTATTTTAATCTTGTTGAAGATTAATCATACTTTAAAACATCAGTTCTGGAAATAAATTCTAAATGTTAATACTGATAAATTACTGTTGCGAACGGATCATTATGTAGAGGAAACATTTAGTTTAATTGGAGTTGTTCCTGAGCCACTCTACATACATTATATGCTGCAAGAAGCTGAAAGCAAGTTCTGTTCTTTTGAAGAAAAAACTACAGTCCCATCCTGGTTTTAGCCTCTATTGTAAAGGGATAAAGGGAAATCAGATCAGACTAGGTGCCTTGCTTGGATATCAGTTTCTAATCCAGCAGACAATTCCAACCCAACTGGACAGAGTATTCACAGAGATTAAGTTTTGGCCAAAAGAAAGACTTTACATGGGCTCTCCCATCATGAAAAGAGACACTTCATGGGATACCACAGAATCTGCAAAAAAAAGTCAGTCTGTAAGGGACGAGGCCTCTGTGCAGGAGGCAGGATGTTCAGGAACATATGTATGCAGCTGCTTCCTTGAAAAAGAAGCACGTCATCCAAGGCTGCTAAAATGCACCTGTTAAGTCATTTTAACCTTTCCTTCCCTTGCACTGCCTTGGTCCTGGCTCTATCCAAAGATAAAGTAGCTGCAAATGGGGCAAAAATGCTGGTATGCACTCTTTCTTCAACAAAACTCTTTGGAGAAGTCCTGTGCTATGGTGGCAACAAAGATGCATAGGAAAAAGAAAAGCTGTGTAAAGCTGTCACACAACTGGACATCTTTAGACTAGGAAGATCTATTATTGACAGTTCTTGCTGGAAACACAGTATAAAGTGAACCTAACACTCTGAAAGCCAAGCCTGAGACCTGTTCCACATTGGTTTGGACCGGGTTTTTGTGAGACCTTGAGCATCCTCAGCACCAGTGTTGTTTGGGCTGGAGGGCTCCCAGACCGCTTTCACAAGCCCAAAGCACCGTCAGAATTGGGCTTGCCTCTCTGCCCTGGCCTGTGACTCGTCTGTGCCTAGGCACGTGCCTGAATCTCTACATTTCTGCATGAGTTCCCAGCAAGTCAGATGCAAAGGCACACTAGAGAAGCTTTGTCCAAAGGGTACACTCCTGCTGCACAGCATGCTTTAGCCATATACGGAGACAACAGCCTATTGGGTGACAACTCTAACACAGTCTCTGAAAGCCAGCTTCTTTAGAGAAGACAAGGGTCTTAAAAAATTTCCTCTTGTATCTTCCACAGAAAAAGCATCCAGGGAGCTAGCTTTCAAATGTCAGGATCTCCTGGAAGTGCTGTTCATTTCTACAAAGGTCTTAATTTCTTTACTAACACCAGGGGCACTGCTATGCTCCCATGTGTTGCACACAGCATAACTCTCGTGCCTTGAAAAGATGGAACTGTCTCCTTACGGTCCACTGACTCCTCACCATTCCCTGCCACCGGGATGGCCAGCATGATGGGGCAGCGCTACCTGACTTGTTTCTTTGATGGGGAAGCTTTGCTAGAAAGCTGGCTAACAGCACGGATTGTTTCTACCCAGGCAACCACATTTCCCCAGCAGGAAGAATGGAATTTTATTGTGTTCAAGACTGTGCATGGAGTCCAGGGTTCCATGTTCCATACCTGACAAAATGGACTGAGAAGTTGAACTCTTTCAGGCTACCACATAACCCTGACATGTTAACAACTTGGGCTGTTACTGAGCTGGGTTAGATTCAAACCCGTAGACAAGGTAAAAGGTTTTGTGTTCCATTACTGGCGCCAAACATTCTGTTTTCTTACTTGGCTCCTTTTATTACCATGTTTTTCAAAGCTGTTAGAAAGCACCCGTTAGCACTTCATTCTGTATAACTAATCTAATAAAGGGACAAGTGAAGTGGGAGGAGGGAGAAGGTGGGCAGGAATTATTATCCAAATTAGGTGTTAAGCTTTGGCTTCTGCCCCCACCTTGGGTGAGGGTTACAAGGATTAGAGTGGAGAGAGGGAAAGGAACTTCTGTTTCTAGAGCATGACTATGAAAATAGACACACTGGTAACTATGAACAAAATGGAAAAAGTAAATACGGTCCATGAAGTAACACCATCGGGAAAACAAATGTTCTCAAAGAAAAACTTCAGAAACTGCATAATTCTCTGCAGCATGAAGCACTGAGAGCCAAGGTCTGTTTTTTTGGAAAAGTTCCTTTGCATCTGGATCCCCATCAGACTTGGAAGGAGAAGTCTAGGAGGGCTGTGGTTTGGAGTGCGCCGGTGCTCCCATTGCATATTGTTCCATTTTCTTTGTAATAATAGCAGAAGTTTCATGTCTGACATAACAAGTCTCCCGTCCTCTGTCTCACCTGAGATGCTTCTCGCCACAGTCCAGACACTGAGGAACTGTAACAAAGCAAAAGCTTAAACTCGATATTGATCCCAGCGTGAGTCTCAAATCACACATGGCACACATACTACTTTTGAAGATTTGCTGTAGCATCAGGCATTGCTTGCCTCAAGCCCTGCTTTTGCGCTTCCCGTGTGAGAAAGAGCTCGACATAGACAGCAGCAGAAGCTGGAAAACAAGATCAGTATATACTAGCTCAATTCAAGCCCTGAGCAGAAAATATTGTGGTGTATTGTGATGACTTCATGTTCCAAGCGCTGACACAACAGCTGTTAGTTATGTCAGACCGTTGCACCATGTAGCATCTGCCTAAGAACAGCAAAGCCAGAGCGGTGTGTTTATGTATAAAACATTAAAGACCGTCCCCTCTTTACGATCCACCTTAACCTGGGTGCCGGTACTGCTGCCTTACTGCTTGGAACACCTGCAGATTTCTGTAGTTAAAAAGTCATTGACAAACTGCATCTATCTTATGTGAATAAAGAATTGAAGTAAGATCCTCTTGCCACTTTTCCTCCTCTTCTGAGGAGGAGTTTGCATGAACTGAAGTCATGAGGCCTTTCTTGACACTGTCAGGAATAATCCCCGAATATAGTGGAAGGGTATTAACAAAACAGAACAAAGTGTATTTCAGTTACAGATTCCCAAGAACACCATCGCCCACAGACTGCAGAACAATTTTTGGGTTTAGGAAGTGATACGTAATTTAAAAGTCATGCTCTTTGGGATTACAGGGGAAAAAATCTGCAGTTTATTGCCTTCCAGATTCTTAATTTTTTTTTCAGTTTGGTGGTAAACCAAACATTTTTATGCATTTGTTGACATGTCCAGTGCATTTGGCAATGTGCAAAATCCTTGCTATTTGGGCCTGACAAGCGTCCTCAAAAAGAAGGCAAGTCAGCAGACCTTCCAAGCTGGGCTGTGCCGGACTATTTTTGCTTCAGTTCGGTGGAAGCCCTGTTCTGCACCGGGGCTGTGGCCTCTGCAGGGAGCTGGGTTGCCTGGCGCAGCCTCCTCATCCTCTTCCTGACTGCTCAAGGTCAGACCCAGGAATCCACTGCCCTCCACGTGGGGCATGCCGAGAGGCAGCAATCTTCACCAGCTCCCTATCGCTGCCTCTTGGCCCTGGCCCCAGAACTGGCTGACACTCATTTGGCAATACACCCTGATTTCATGCCTCCCTGCTCAAAGTCACAGCAGAGAGACAGAAAAACAAATGGGCCATAAGAGCAAAACCTCTCTCTTCCCAAAACATAAGTCTGTGCATAAGAAGAGCCCTCTGCTGCATTTGTATGAGCTCACTGCATGAATCAATTGAATGAACAGCTCTCATTTACTGCACACAAGAGATGCATCTCCTAGCTGCATCTCCTCTCCCCTCCAGGTACAGATTATCATAAGCAGAAAGCAGGATTTAGATCCTTGGTCTTGTCCCACCAAGCCCTACCTTCCTTCCCTGCTCCAGTCTTCCTGGTTGCTTCTTTGTGTCACTGGTAGCCTGAAATTAGAAGCTGTTGTCTCATTTGGCTGGTAATTGTACCTCCTTTAAAAAGGAATCTCGTTTTACAAAAGTTCAAGAACTGAAGAAAAGTTTATCCCGGTTAGCAAGTTTGTTATCTTTACCATGCTGACTCAAAGCAGTTGAAAATTAGTATGGCATGTACATATGATGGAAATGTTCCGTAGGCTTGAAAGAGGCTTGAAATCTGTATTTACAAAGCATATCCTAATCACTACGTGAATACACCCTTTCTTTTAAATATAGCAGGTGGGATCCAAAGAGCAGATACATTTACAGGTACAAAGACAGAAGATGATAACTTTTGTTAAGAACTCAGACGTGGAGATTTAATTCTCACAAACTGGTGTTTGAACCAACTGCTTTGTCTCTCCAATGTAACCTTACATGTCATCGTCATCATTTGGGTAAAAGCATTTCTTTGAGTGACAAACTTGTAAATCCACTTAATAGCCATGAAATCCGTGTTGCCTTGTCTTTTCCTTGCTTTATCACATATGTTGCTATACCAGTCCACTTGGATGAGCAACTGGCTCATTTTAGGTGTGTACATTGTAAGATCCTAAGTGTACTTTTCAAGCTCTACTTAAACAACAGAGCACTAATGAGATATGAGGTGCAACATGGAGAACAGCAGCTGTCAAAAACATCAAAACCAAACAAGCTCAGCCCATTTTTCTTGGTGGCAAAGACACAGATGTTGAAATACATTCATATTTACATCAAATATTTATCGCATACTGGAATGCCTCAGTTTGCAGAATACATAAGCATCATTCAGCACACATGATTTCTCTCACTTGCACTTTATACTGGCAACCTGGCAAACCCTGACATACAAACATCGTTTCTTTTCCCCTCCGACACTCCGCAGCTGTGCATTTGTGCTGCAATTTGCTATATAGTAAATCTCGTCCCGATGGAAAGTGCCTCTGATCTCTCTCTCCAGAAGCAAGGCGCAGCTGTAACACCCCGCAGATGTCCAAAGGGGAACCAAAGGAGTTTGGGAGGCGGCAGGTGAGGACGGTGGGAGACCAGGAGCGTGAAGCACCCTTCCCGTTCTGCCTGCTACGACACCTGGAGCACTCCCACCAAACCCAGGTCGGGCCGCCCTGTGCAGCCCACCGAGCACAGGAAGAGGCATTGTTCTGTGCCGCGGTGCAAACGTGGCCAATGTGCCCAAGAGGAAGTATTGTGGGACTGGCTGATCAGTCCCTGCTGTATTCCTGAAAAGGATGCACTGAAGCTAAAGAAGCGGCTGGGGTGAAATCTTGTCCTAATTATGTTAATAGGAGTATTGTCATTGTCTTCAGTGGAGCTAGGCTTTCTCTGCAGGGAACCTGCCAGAAAATCCCAATACCCATTTGTATTTTCCTATTTCAGGATGAAAATTAGGTACAGCATGTATTTCACCCACTGGTGTACGGCTGTTACCGTGGAAACCCTGTTCAATAGAGTGTGAAAACTTTTACAGTATTGGCTGGGTTCATAAGACTGTTGAGCACCATTTTTTCCCCATTAACTTTATTAAGAGTACTATCATTCAAAAATTAGGCTACCCACGCGTGTACAAATAGCTGTAATTAAACACGTAGGTGCTACATACGTCTTCTGAAACAAATCCTGTACTGTATTTCTCAATTAAATTCTACTCTTCAAACATACCATGATGATATAACAAAAACTTCTACATTTTTCCAAGCATATACTAATTATGCTTTCCATTGCAACATCCTGTGAGTAGACACTGCCCCATTTTGCAAATGGGGACAGCAGGGTACACAGGAATCGCAGACCTTGTCAAAACCATACAGCCAAGTCCTGGCAGATTCAGGAATGGAATCCATGAGTCCTGACTCTTTAGTTCCCCTGCTCTGATCACCAGACAGCACTCCCTTCCTCTGAAATAGGCTATTTTGATTGAAAACAGATGGTGTACATTTTTGGCACAGTGTTTTAACTATATTAAAATGCTCTGAATGAATATGTGCTTATATCATACCTATATATGTATACATGTATATACATGCATGCTACATCTATGCATACAGAAATAGGTATGAGTTGAGGACATATTAATTTACATATATCCTATGCAAATGTAATGGATATGCTGAAAGATACTTAAGTGCAGCTGGACAGCTGACATACCTGAACACATAAGCTGTATTCTTCAGTGGTATTATGATTACATATTATGTATTCTCTCTCTCTAAGCAACAGATTTTATATTGTTGATGGAGTATACACTTTGATGTAATGCACGTATTAATGTTTTTTATCATTTCATGAGAAATGTTAGTGTAGTTTCAGTAAGGGATGAATCACATCCTTTCTCATTAGCTCCAGGACCAATCGCCATCCTAGCTTGAAGAACGCACTAAGTGGGACCCAGCCTGAACTTGTAGTGGGTTTTTTCTGCAACTGACTTGTTATGTCTTAAATATCACGCTTATCTTTTGAATTTGTTCTTTCTGTCATAAGATTTGCCCCCGCATTAAGTCTTCTGTTAACAGTTTGTTTCCAGCTAAGGACTGGCAAATCCTGCGTTGGACTCGCTGCCTGTCAGGATTAAGATCTTGCCACGCATCACACCCTGGAGGAGATGACAAGGGACAATTTTTAATTACCCAGTTATTTGCCTGGTCACCTGCAGCCTTAGGTCAGGTAAAGACGGTCTGTCATATTAGCTGGCAAACAGCTCAGGAGATCTTTCCCATGTTTGGACTTGTGTCACTTGCTGCGTCCTGTGCATCCCCAGCAAAGATGGGAGGGTGGGCCTTGAAAGCTACTCACATGGGATACAGCCTAGTTACGACCCCCTTTCCACAAACCCCTTTTCCACAACCCCTTCCCATTGACTGTAGTTCCATTTCTTCTATTGGTCGACTGGATTTTCCCCTTCACTTACCGCAAAAGAGGTAAGGAAATAAGCCTTCAAATCCACAGTTATGCAGGGGGAGTTGAAAACAGCTCATTCCCCACGGGTGCTAATCCTTTGTCTGCACGTTGGCCCCGGCTACCTCACGCCTTATATGCACAGAAAGTGAGCCAGAATTGGGGGTGAGATTAGAATTTGGGAATTCTATCCTTGCAGAAAGGGGAGCCTGAGCAAAAATAGTTATTTTGGTCTGTGCTAATTCCTGCTGGACTGGCCCGTGAGTGAGCAATAGAAAAAGGAAATATCGTTGATACTCACTGCTCTTCAGTCTTTTTTGATTCCAAATCTGCAGAACTCAGGAATCAGGAAATGCCTGCAGAAAGGTTTTGAGGAGGTCACAGAAAGACAAGTATGCTACAGTGCTGCTTTATCTATGGATAAACAAAATATGGCCGCTTATTATAAAGAAAAAAGAGTTTATTCTCTTTCAGAACTGTGGCTCAAAGTCCACAAAAAGGGACACTTTCATTTTTTGTTTGCATAAACAATGCTGTAATGTAAAATTAAGATTGCCACAATTGGGCTTACAACATCAGATAGCAGCTGAGTTGTAAGAGCTCGCAGGAGAGTACCTTACCTCAGCTCTTATCTTGCATAGGATGGATTAGCATGTTTATATTTTCCTGTCTCTTTGTTGTGCTACACAACTAATATTCTGGCACAATCTATTCTTAGTAAACATTCTTTATGCTAATTTCCTCTGTATTGAAAGATACAGTAAACATATGTACTCAGGATAGCTCTCTTGCAATTCGATACACAAAGCTGTTTTGCTCTAACTTTGCAAAATGTAATACAAATTTCCAAGTACAAAAAGTGTTAAAAGAAAAGTCTGTTCTTGCAAACTGGTCTGTGGAAACCAGGCCTCTCTCATATCAATAAAAAGGTCTCCACGGTGACACCCTTTCCCTTTTTCTAGCCACTTTCTGCCAGGTAGAAGTCAGAGAAATGCAAAACAGCCTTAAAAGCTCCATATCTGATCAGAGGAAATTCTCCCAGTGCAGGCTTTGTTCCAGCTCCCTTTTAATAAGCCATCGCAAAGGGGGCTGAGCTAATTTTTCAGGCTGCTGTATGGCACAAAGGCAACAGCCTGGACAAAATCTGCTGGATTCACCTCCTACAGCAGCCCAGTGCTGGGAGGATGATGAGGCTGCTTGAAGGCAACACAGCCTGAGCCATTCTGGGCTGCTGGTTGTGTGCAGCACTGGATCTTATTCCATTGGTTTCTGCGGGATTCAGACTACACTCTTGCCCATTAAAGTACAAGTGGACTCTCTGCTAATAAGCTACCTGATGTTTTTCATGAATACCGAACAAAGTCCAGAGACTAAAGAAAAATCATAAGGAGAACGTAACATGCAGTATATACCCAGTGCAGAAACCTGTGTTCTCTACAGCACTTTTTCCCTTCTGTGATGTTCTGAAGTGTTTTTTCATGTTCCCACATTATCTCCCTATCTTTACCAGTCAGAATAGATACCCTATGATAAACATGTGCAGGAAACTAAGCCCCAGAACAACTCCATGATTAGCCTGAGACTACTTGGTGAACTGGCTGGAGATGGGAAGACTGCCCAGCTCTCTCAGTAATCCACCCTTGGCCCCAATTCAGCAGAGCACTTAGGTACTTGTTTAACTTGAACAAGATACAGTGCTTTACTGTGAATCATAGACCTTTTTATTATTATCACTTCTACTGCAGGGCGAGGGAATTAAGTCTCAGGAAAGGCCTTGAAGCAAACAGGAGCAATAAATTCAACATCCTGAGGCTCTGCACCCTGGGTCTGTCAGAGTCCCCAACCAGAAGGAGGATGAGGATCAGAGACCGTGGCCCAGCTTATTTCCTCCTCCTGTAGGAGACAGCAGTGAGATTAGCGACTGTAGGATCGCTGCCGTGTAGATCTGTGCTAGTCATAGCTGGCAGCTAATTACACATCCACTAGCCACTTTCCTCGTCATTCGGTCAAGTAAGAAAATCTTCATTTTGTTGGAAAAGCCAAAAGAAGAGCTAATAACTGCTGATGTCTTTTTTTGAGAATGCACAACTATGGCTATTGCTTTTCATTGCAAAAATACAAACTTTTTCTTTATAACATCTTTAATTTTTTTTTTTTCATTACCTGTATGGAAACCTAATTTTCACAGCCTCTGAAATGAAACCCTCCTCTTCAGGAGAGAGCCAAGAAATCGATCACAGCAAAGGCTGGGCTGCAGGTGATGAATCTAGCTGGACCTTGCTTCCTCCTGATGCACCACACATGAAAATTGTCTGTCTTCTGAGCAAACTGTGCCGGTCTCCATGTCTGGGGAAGAAAAGGATTGAGACATATCTGTATTATGATTAATGTTTCAATGGCAGATAAATACATTACTCGACTGAAGTTTTACAAATATTCAATTTTATGTAATGATTTTAATTCATTTACTGCATGCTTTGGCATAGCTTGTGGATGTTAAGGGGAGGCAGCAACATCTCTGTGGTTAAGGCTGAAGCTAGCTTCCGTTATAGCACCCTATTTCCATCCCTTCATCATAATTTTGGCTTGAAAAGCTGGTTGAGTCTGAAGCTTGCCAGGTGTATTTTAGTTGCTTTTGCAAAAACTTGAGGAAAATCAGCCAAATTACTTTCAAGTTATGGGTTGTTAAAACTTACTCTGATTGGAAATATTTACTTTTAATTAGTATTTTTAGTCCTTGTCTTCAGTTTGATTGATTGAGTTGAATTAATGCAGTCCATAGCAACACTCCTGCCTTAAGAAAATTTCACTGTAACTGTAATTCTCCACAGCTGAATGACTGTGACTGTAGAACAACGTCCTCTTCCTGACCCATGTGTGCCCCATTCGGAGAGGTTATTGTCCCTGACCCTGTCTCTGATGCTTGTCTTCACCCATCTGCTGGAGACTGCCCCTCTTTTTGATGTCTTGGGAGGACCAAGTGAGCCCCAACTTATTTCAGACAAGGTAAACTGCGTTACTTTAAACAATTCCTTAGCGATTCATTGGTAACCTTGCTCTCTCGCACTGATGCAGGTAGGGAGCACTCATGCTAGCAGATCTGCTCTCGCTTCTATAAGAACGGTTACCTCCACCAAGGGAGCACGATTAATAAAATGAAGCTGTACCACTGGCCAGCAGCTCCTTCCACAAGTACAATTATTTCCAGTGCACAGGTCTTGCTATCCACACACGAGGAGCTGAGCCAGTGCTATGTTCACACTTCTGATTAAACCAGTGCAAATATTTGTCTTTCTCTACCTCAAAAAATACTTGGAATCACACTTCCAACCTTTCCATATAATTAAATCCTCTTAATTTGTGCACTGACAGTTTACAAAGAAAAATGGTTGACATTGGGCAAAGATATAAACCATTCTCATTATTCATAAATCTGAGTCCAAACAGTTTTGTTTGTTTCAAAAGGAATTATGAGTTCACTTATGTTCTTGCTGAGATCAAGGAGGCTTTTTTGGCATTGGCTTGAGTGGGATCATTACTGAACACTACATAACATTTTGAAATCGTCTTCCATTGCCCATTTCTCTTCAAGATTTTCTTCTCTTTGGGAGGTGACCTAAAGTTACCTGCTAAGTGGCAAGAGGTCTTTATTTACAACAAATGCTTTCCACAAGTCTCTCAAGTTTTACCGAGTACTTCATTTCTCTACTAGTTTTCATTGCAGAAGGAATCAATCCACAGAATGTAGTACTGGCAAATAATAAAGGTGCTGGTTTCTAGTCATTGTTAGTGCACCATTGCCATCACCTGCTTAAAATGTGATGACTGATTGCAAATTTAGTCCACGAAGAGAGAGATGGGGCTTGCTGCCTCTCCATCTAAATAAAATTTAGCAAACATACTCAAAATGCCAATTGCTGATAAGCCACAGTATTGTGATTTCAATCCACAGACCATGATGGAGGTGTCTCTTTACATTAAGTGCCCTATCTCTGATTAAAACACTTACTGCTGCCTGAATTGCAACCGTCATCATTGCCTGTATCTATTTTCCCAAAGAAATACATATTTTAGAGCCTTGTTGCTGTTTTGCAATTTTTAAGTTAAAAATAAATAACGCATAAAATAGAGGCACCACTGTTTTCAATATATCAATGTCCTTCTAATTAAAATTCAAATAAACCAAGCTACTACTTTCAAACAAAAACTGAATTGGTCTGACTTCTAATCTGAAAACTCCACAACCTTGGGGAAATTGAGATCAGTGTGTGATCTCTTGCACTCCCTTTTGTAATGAGCTGGGCACTCTGAGCCTTTCTCTGACGTAAAGCTAATCCTGTTCAATCCACCCTGGGCTCACATTCCAAATTATGCTTCTTGCTGGGCTTGTTTTGATCTAAGTGCAGAATTTGCTGGTTTTTATAAATAAGTTTTTTTCCCCCCTCTCCCTCTTCACAAGCTTCCCTCCCACTCTCTTGCCAAACTCCCTGCCCTTGGCTTCCCCTTTCTAAATCACTCTTCCTTCCCATATGATCTCCAAATTAATCATCACTCTCCCTCCCTCTCTCCTCTCTATCCCATTTTTCCTCACTTCACCCTGTTTCCTTCCCCCGTCAAAGATCTCTTAGTCACAAGTTTCCTCATTCCTCATCTCTTCCATCATTGCTAGTTATACGACAGTAGCAGCTCGTTGCATTTTTTTAAAATAACTTTCACAGTTAGGTCCTCACTGCATTCATCTCCAAGTATACCCTTTTTAAAAAATATTGATAATATAGTATTGAGTGTTCACCAGAAGAAGAGGTACTAGTTTTAGAGGAACAGATATCAAAAGCATTGATTATGATCAGTAGAAACAATGAAACGTTGCAAAGAGAGTAGGTTTAGAAGCAGCTCTCATGCTGAGTTACTGCAATTGTGAGATGAGCAACACTAGTTTTGTACAGGCATCAGCCAAATAATCTAAATGTATCCACTTTTCTTTTGAATCAATGGATTTTCTTGCTGTGCCTTGTGTGGTGGTGGCAGAAATTTGCATGCATTCAGTTTCACAAATAAATACGTGGTCTTCCCAAGAACTCTTCAGTTTGAAAAGCCACTTGACCTGAGGAAGAGTTCTAGCTCATTAAATAGCTTCATTTAAGGGACTGAAGGATACTTTCGAAGGCGGCATAACACGGGTAACAGAGTCAGGAGACAGTGGAAGAAAACTTCAGTGCAGATAGAGGAATCCACAGGAGAGAACTGGACTATGGAGGGACTAAAGGCTTGAAAAGTTGCAGACATTGTATGCTAGAAAAACAAGAGAGAAAAGAAAATAAAAGAACAGTCTTAGATTTATGTTACTGAAGAAAGGAAAGTAAAAAGACGCTCAGATTGCTACACAAACGCTAATTAAGCTTTACAGTATCCCTAGGAGCTTTGGCAGACTTGGTCCCACTTTTACAGCAAAAACCGACATCGAGAGATGAAACAGCACTGTCAGAGTGCAAACAGGGTCCTGCTTGGAGGCCAGCATGAGATGTGATTTTGGTCAATTCCTAGTTTGAATCATAAAAGCAGGATTCAAAATAATAGCAATTTCACACAGCTATAAATGTAATTTCATTGCTTCCTCTCCTGTTCCTCAAATGGAGAGACTACCTTGTTTCTGTTCAGAGCACAGCACCACTGGACACTTCAGCAGGGCCAAAACCACTTAATGTCTTCACAGAAAATTCTATCCTGATGGTGGCTACGTTCTCATTAGTTTTAAATGAAGACTAAAACCAGGGGAGTGAGGCCGATACAGAATCACCAAAGTGAGATCAGTATGATGCAATTTGTCTCTGAGGTAAAATTAGTCAGTTCAGCCATTTACAGAAAATCGTTAAGACTATAAATAAGACTCCAAAGACCAATAAAAGAAACACAAGGGACGAGAAAGATATTCCACATTTACCATATCTATATATGCATACACATTTATGATCATTGTTTTGGGATTAGGTAAATAATAAGCATCAATTTTGCCAAGTACCATTTAGTGCTTGTACTTGGACTTGTCTGTAGACCTCACAGGAGAAACAAGGCAGAGAGGAAAAGAGTAATAGATTTACAAGTCTTTAAAAACATTAAAGCATGTTACTAAATGCATTCTTATAGGTACTGAGACTAATTAAATTCTGCGATAGTCATTAGCTAGTGAAGAGACCTCGCTGTCCACTGGGATTAAGTTTGCCCCAGTAGTAAGATTTATGTGAAACTGCAATGCTACAGATACTAGAAAAAGTTTTGCTCACTTCACACATGCAAGTCTTCAGTGTCATCCCAGAGTGCAACCAATGTGTGCTCTGTCTGCAGTCACCTGCAATCTCTTACAATAACCTAAGTTATTATTATCGTTCAGACGACAGCCATAGGACCCCTTTCCAAATAGTACCATCGTGTGTCTAAACACACATTCTCGAAATGGGGTGCTGGTATTGTTTTTGCATAGAGTACTGCCCAAATTTTCCTCAGGAGATGAACTGCTATGTCTGTAAAAACAACGTATGTCTACAAAGTGAAGTTCTGGAGATCAGAAAAGCCTGGATGCAAAATTTTGTCAACATATAAAGGCCACTCTTGAGTGCCTGTCCCTAAGCGCGTAACAGATCTACCACTTGCAAGCATTTATTCATCTGCAGAGGAAGTGTATGGAATTTCCCTCAACTTGGGTGTCCGTCTCTTCTCCCAAGTAACAAGCGACAGGATGAGAGGAAACGGCCTCAAGTTGCACCAGGGGAGATTTAGATTGGATATTAGGAAAAATTTCTCCACTGAAAGGGTTGTCAAGCATCGGAACAGGCTGCCCAGGGAAGTGGTTGAGTCACCATCCCTGGAGGTACTTAAAAGATGTGTAGATGTGGTGCTTAGGGACATGGTTTAGTGGTGGACTTGGCAGTGCTAGGTTAATGGTTGGGCTTGATGACCTTAGGGGTCTTTTCCAACCGAGACGACTCTATGATCCTACGACTTTAGAAATGGCTTACGNTAGTGGTGGACTTGGCAGTGCTAGGTTAATGGTTGGGCTTGATGCCCTTAGGGGTCTTTTCCAACTGAGACGACTCTATGATCCTACGACTTTAGAAATGGCTTACGTGCCAAAAGCAGATATCTGCAATATTTCACCCAAACCAACCAATCTCACGTCCCTGGAGACAAAAGGCTGTTTACTGTATTATACTAACATTAAGTATTGCAACACTCAACATACACGTTGTTAATACATAAACTATATTGTTTCAACCGTATCCTCCGCATTCCCCACTATTCCCTATGTTGCTATCAGTTTGCTTAATTTATTGTAAGATATAAATTCCTTATTATCATTAGTTACTTTTTAGGTACCGTAAACATCTGTAAAGCCTAGCAATAAGAAGCAAATATTATTGTGATATTATTAAAATAAGAATGGGGTGAAACAAACATAAGATAACTAGGAAAGATAATGGGGTATGTTTGTACAACTTGGGTGTATTTTTAGGACACAGTCTATCTTAATTACAGAACATACAGGAGGGAAGGAATTTCTGAGTGTTACACTTCGTTCTTTTGCTGGTTTTCTAAATATTCTGGACCAAAGTCTCTCTTACAGTCTCATATAAAACAGAGAAAATATTTCTCCATCCCATGGGAGTATTGTGAGAATTACTCATCTGGTACATAGATAATTCCCAGCAAATAAAAATGCCGCTAGTCATTGTTGGTATTACCTGTTCCTCACAGCTTCTGTGACAGGACGGCTGACCGCAGCCCAGTGGGCATATCATCAGTTGTCGTGGGGACCACCTATATATTTTTGGACAGGCTATCAAATGAGTAGAGAACGAATAATTCAGGGGGTTTGTGTTCAACTGCAGCTTACATAGCATGTTTTTAATAGCAAAATGGGTCGTGTGCCTCTCGTAGCCTCACTCGAGCTGAAAGCACGCTGAAAAGAACTGGCTTGATGTGCAACTTCTGTCAAGCGGTGCTGACAGAAACAAGGGTTCGGCTTTAAAACCAGAAATATAGGGAAAGTGAGTGCCTTTGCTAGGTATCCTTCCTTGTTTGCAAACACTTGGTCTGTGATTAAAACAAGGAAAGACTTCATTACTGGCTGAGGAAAACACAGTAACCTAAGTAAATAAGTGAAATATCCACACCCATCATATCTCTGGCAGTGGTTCTTTAGTTCACTTCCCTACTAAGTGGTGCCAAAGTCCAAGGAGCTAACATCCCTTTAACCCTTTGCCTTCTCCCTTTTCCCTCCACAAGGCTATTAACGGTTAATGTATGATCAGGATGAACTTGGCTGATGTGTCTCCAACCCCTATAGGAAGTGCTATCTGATCTGGTCCACCTACCCCGGCAATAGCGATTTATTTTTATTGCTGTCAACAGGCATCCCCCACCCCCAGCTTCAATCCTGATTTCCACAAGTTCAGCGAAGAGCCAGCAGGAAATACCTTACTCGCGCTGTAAAACCGCCTGTGTGCCACAGCTTCGCAGCGGGCTCCTACCGCAGAGGCACTGCGGCGACTTGTGCAACAAAGGCTTTACTAGACGAGGACCAGCGCCACCCCAGAACCTTGCACAGGGCTCACGTCATACCAAGGGTGCACCCCAGCACGGGAAGGGAACCTTTTCCTTGTCCCCGTCTTCTCAGTTTAATCCTATCTTCTACCCATCACAAGCTCACTTAAACTTTTAGTACTTCCTAACAAAGTTTCTTGGGAGGGTTTATGCATAAAAAGCTTTTAGAATTAGATTTTCTGCACGTTTCTTCTTTCACCAAGACCTGGCAGGAGAATTTCTTCCTCTGAAAGGCGACTGCCCGAGCTGGTGGATCCCCTTCCCAGGCTCACCGACAGAAAGCAGCCTCTTCCCAGCCCCGCAGCCGTCTGCTCTGCCTTTTCGCCCACGTGGGGCAGGAGTCACTTCCCTCTCTATCTTCGCACCAGTGAGTTTATAGATAGTTGAGTGACGCTGAGCAAACATATGGGACTTCTGTTTAATCACGGGTATATAAGACAGTTGATGTTGGTATCAGCTGGTAAAAAGGCCAGTTTAAAAAAACCCTACTATATAGATGCTTGTTACGGCAAAACCCAGCTGAGGGTCTTCTGTTGGTTATCAAAGTGAGGGAGCAGATGCTGGAGCCATTTCCCTCCTTGGAGCTCCTGCAGATGCAGGACTCGGTGGGCTTTCAGAGAACGCTGAACTCCACCAATGGCCGGTGACCCTCGGGGGCTGCGCTGCCTTCCTCCCACTTCACCCACCCTCTGAGGAAGGACGAGCTGAAGTTATGGGTTGACTTACAGATGACATTAACCCGAGTGCGACACCGCATCCTTTACACCTTCCCAGAGGAGAACCACCACCACACGCTGCCGGCTGGCTGCCATTTTCCACCCCGCAGGTGGCCCCGTCTCAGCACCCACCGAGCCTGTTCCCCCCACACACGGCACAGCGGGTCCCTCGGGGCGGGAAGGCCCTTCACACGCGGGGACGTAACTGCCATGAACCGCCGCATTTTCTGTCACGTTTTCAGTCGTCGAAGACCGAGGCGGATGGGGCCCACGCTCGCACCTGGAGCTCGGTGCTAAAAGGCTCGGTAGAGACAGCTGTGGAGAAGACACACCAGGAGGGGTACTGCTCCCCCTGCCCTTCAGCCCGCCGGCCTTAATGAGGCCGTGTTTTATAACGAAAGGCGTAATTGCCGGGGAGACGAGCTGGCAAGGTGGCGGCTGAGGGCCGAGGTGGGGCGGCGGCTCTGCTCGGCGAAGCAGGGGGAGACCCCGCAGGGACCCCCGGCCTGGCGGGTGGGTCGGCCCGGGGCAGCGCAGCCCGGCCCGGCGGCGGCCGCAGCAGCCCGCGGGGCGTTGCGCGGCGGCCTCTCCTCTCCCGCCCTCTCTCCTTCCCTCCCCTCCGCCTCGGTCCGCCCGTATCCCTGCATTCCCTGCTGCAGCATATTTCCCCCCCCCTTCCTCCTCCTCCTCCTCCTCCTCCCCTCAATCCCATCAGTAGCGGCGGCCCCGGCCTCGGCTCCCCGCGCTGCGGCGGCGCTCGGCGGCGGCTCCCCCCCGCCGCGGCCGCCATGTTGGGCTGCTGCGAGCTCGGCGGCGGCGGCGGCTGCTGCGTGTGACCGCGGGAGGGAGGGAAGGAAGGAGAGAGGGAGGGAAGGAGGGAGCGGCGGGGGAGAGGAGGGCGCGGAAGCGGAGGGGAGGGAGGGCGCCGCCGTTACCCCTCCCCGCCGCCCGGCGCACGCACACACACACACACACCCCCCACACCGGCACGGCGGGAGGATGCCCTTTGCCCGGGGGGGCGAAGCCGGGAGAGCAGCATCTCGCCGCCGGGAGTGAAGCCGCCGGGGCCTCCCGGCCCGCAGCGTGTGGCCGGAGCGGGGACGCCGGCGCTTTCCCTCCGCCCCAGGACGCGCACTCGGAGGAGGAGGAGGAGGAGGGCGCCGCCGCCGCCGCAGCAGCCATGGGAAGGATTTGACAGGGCTCGGAGCGCTTCCCAGCCGCCCCGCGGCGGTGCCGGTGTGTTGGGGCGCGCGTCCCGCCCGCCGCCCCTTGGCGCAGCGGAGGAGAAAGGGGCGACGATGAAGACTTTAGTTTTTTTGAATCACTGAAAAGCCTTAAAAGGAGACTCGGTAAGGAGGAGGAGGAGGAAGGGAAAGGCTGCCCGGGGCAGGACGTGGCTGCGCCCTGAGGAGGGGCGGCCGGCGGGGGGGGGGACGGGGACGACGACGACGGGACGGGACCTGCGCCCCACCCCCACGGCGGGCGCGGTGGCCGCTGAGGCGCTGCCCGCCGGGCCGGGGCCGGGGGGGGGGGGGGGGGGGGGGGNGGGGGGGGGGGGCGGTGGGGCTGCGCGGCCCCCTCCCTCCCTCCCTCCTTCCTTCCCTCCCTCCCTCCTTCCTTCCCCGCCGGTGTGCGCCCTGTTTTCTTCTTCCTTTCCTGCATCCGAATTTATAAATACACGTTTTGGGGTTTTTTTT
>RSEF01000003.1:6629135-6639903 GCA_003993805.1 Himantopus leucocephalus
CCCCCCCCCCCCCCCACTTTATTAAGCGTATTAAAAGATACTTCTTTTTTTTTTGGATAACTATTTTCTTCTCTTAAAAATTATGCATAGGCAGGCATGCACTGTATACGTGTGTGCCTGAAACTCACAAGGGTTTAGTTTTCAGGCTGGGACCACCGAGGTGGGCTGGAAATTAAGCACCGCCACAGTTTGACACTTGTTAAAAATACTGTTGACTTCTTTTTAAACAACAAAACCCTCAAAAGATTTTTTTTTTTTGTTGTCTTTTTTTGGCAAAGTAATAATAATCATTAAAAAAGAAACCCCAATGCAAACTGAAACAACCATGTCTGGAGAAGTGCGTTTGAAGCAGTTGGAGCAGTTTATTTTGGATGGGCCAACTCAGACTAATGGGCAATGCTTCAGTGTGGAAACCTTGCTGGATATACTCATCTGCCTTTATGATGAATGTAACAATTCCCCTCTGAGAAGAGAGAAGAACATCCTCGAGTATCTGGAGTGGGGTAAGTTTGAATGTGTTTATTTTGTGTACATCCGTCCATGTTCCTCTCTGCTTTGTATAATGTCTCTGTTATTTATGTGTAAGAGGGGATTGTTTATAACTCAGTGTTTTACTGGGAAGTGTTATCAGTTTTACTGTATTTAAACATGGTGGTGGTGCTAAAAAGAAATCCATGCTGGTTATTTGCCTTTGAGGTATGCATATAAAGCATACATTATTCTTTTTCTATTTTTCTTTTTTGACTTGGATCAGAATCTGGTATATGAGGCATATTTGCCTTCAGGCCCAGCTGTTGAGTTTTGTATCCTAAAGTTGCTGGGAATATAGAAGGGAGAGGGATAAATTTTCTGATGTCTGGAAAAAAGATCAGTACGCAATTCTCTGATTTGCATCTGCATTCTAATCTATACTGCTTTAAAATTAAAATCAACAAGAAAATCCTCCAGCTCTCTTAAATGATATGGGTTTGAAATGTCTGTGAAAATGGAGAAAATGACATTCTCTTCTTTAACATAAAATCATTGCTGACTTAATTAGATTGATTTTCCTGATGAGGAAAACAAAGTTGAAAAGCAGAATGAAATTGTGTGTGTCCCCAGCACCCTTTCCATTTTCTTTCTTTGTTTTGGGGAGACAGGCTATTTGCAGAGTTTTAAATGAAAACAGGTGAATGATAGCATTCCAGTTCTTCTTAAGTTGTCACAGAACTGGTTGTCTCTATGTTTTTCTCTTTAATTCGTTTTCTTCCTCCTCCTAAACATAGATGCAGAACAGGAGATGCAGTCTGACATAAGAACCTTGATGAGAACAGTTACTGTATCTGACCTTCAAACTTCAAAGTCATGCTGCACTTCTGCATTTACATGCAGAACCATTTACCACATTTGCTTTGTAATAAATACATCAGCAGGCCTCCTTTATTAAAAAAAAAAAAAGCACATTTTCGAAACACGTAACAGGCGTTTGATTAATTAGCCGGTTGAGCTCTTCATAATGAAGTCACTGAGGAAAGATGTTGTTTTGATAACTGATCTAACAACTTGAGGCTGATACGTGTTTTATTTTCCTGCTCCTCACTCTAGTCATACTGACATCTAAAGGACATCTGACTCAGTAATTAAGTTTCTTGTGCTGTTCATATTGCACTGGTCTTTGTTTTCTTATTATCTGGAGGAGCAGGCTATAATTAATGCGTTCTAGCTAAGGAGGAAATAATAATTAATACTACTTCTGAAGAATCTTCCCTCTAAAACTGGCACTGTGGCATACAGAAGCTGTGAAAGACTGGGGAAATATGGTGGCTCCAAGGGTGCTTTGTGTGCAGGAACTTAGTGTAGTCTGCAGTGGATCTAGCCAGCTGATATCCTGTAAATAATAATAAAATGAAAGTTAACCGTATCAACAACATCAGGGTAACAGTGTGTTTGGGACCCATTGTATTGGGCGCTGGTGCATTCAGTGGTGGCTGTTTGATGGATAAATGCATCATTACAAGGCTCTGGCAGTACCCAAAGATTTCTGTAATAAACTTTACAGGCTGCTGATGGAAATAATACACTGTTTTGGAAAGGCTGGAATAAGGTTTCTTGCTGGCCTGTTTTTCCTGCTACTTTTCCGCTCTCATGCTCCGACTGTGCCTTAGCAGGGCTCTTGAGTTTCAGACGAGACCAGTTCCTCCCATTTTCAAGGCTGAGTTACCCAAGTCCTCTGCCGTCTCCCAGCTCTGCTATCCAGACTTCTACCCTGAGAGTTTTTTCAAGAGGGTTTGTGAGGTGAAATGCCAGAGCAACGGGTTCTAGTACCTGCCGTTGGAAGTAGTGCCTGTGTGAATGATGTCTTTATCCTGCAAACACTCACATGAGTTGTCTCTTCTGAAAGCCAGCCCTAGCGGTCTCTGGCGTTTCTGTGGAGATCAGCGGGTTGGCAAAATCAGGTTCTTGCAGAGGTAGCGTACCCTTGGGTGCAGTGGGTACTAAGTGGGTCCTAAGGATACCCTGTTCTTTGATATAATTGTGACCTTGCATATGCCTCTCCCCAAAAGGGGAAACAATGCAAGTGGTTGATTAGAAAGAGGTTATATGTGGTTTTAAAGTCAGAGACTTGCCGAGTAGTGGCAGAAGCGGAAGGCTGGCAGCCAGAAATCATAGTCACTGGCAGAGACAGGGGCAGAGCCTCAATGCTGAAGTGCTTTCAGCTTGTTTTTCTTCAGCTTCCCTGTTTGAACGGCAGGGAAAATACAACCAATTTTACACCAGGGAGTTCTGAAAGCTGCTGTACGTGAAGCACTCTTACTTTTGAATGTACCATGTGAAATAGTATGTATTAATTTATTTTTCCCATCAGTGAAATAAAACTTGGTGTGTGGTATGTCTACTGGCGGGTGTCAGTTGGTTGCTGTCTTGGAAAGACATTTTGTGGGTTTATGCCAAGCATCCGCAAATTTACTTTATTACTATGAAGAATGCAATCTGAAATTATTGGAATTGGTCTTGGAATGATACAGACTGGTATGTTTCTGCATGTACAAATTGCAAACTACAAATCTACTCCTGAGAACTGTTCATCATCTTAAGCTTAAATGGCTCTTAAAAATATACTTTCTAGAAGCAAATAAGATTTATTTATATAATCAGTTATTTTTAAGAAAAGGCTAATAAATGGCTGTTCGGTGATCATAGACTCCTGTTGAACACAACAGCAAATAATTTTTTTATTGCTTTTCAGGGGTGCAGTTTTGAGGCGCTACTGTTTGGCTTTGTGAGGGTTTTGGGTTGAGTTTTCTTTTGGGGAGTGTATGTGGATGTGTATTTTTATTGAAGCTGTTCAAGGTCTGCAGTGTTACATGCTATATTTCATGTAAGGCTGGATATTCATAGCACAATCTAAATTTTTTTTGGGGGGGAAGGTTTAGGAGGTATTCTAGCATGGAAAAGCTAATGTGGTCTTAGGGACAGCCATGTGACTGCTGCTATATTTAGGGGTACTAAGAAGCTTCATGTTCTAGTCTGTGGATCTTTTAGGACTATTTTATGAACTTGTTATCTAGATCTATAACTTATTAAAAATGAAGCAGGGTGGAACAGTTGAGTATCTGAACTGTTTGTTCGTCTTTTGTTTTGGTTTGATGTTACAAGTTCAACTCGGCAAGTGTAGAAAGTAAGGTCTCTGCAATGTGAAGTTGAGTTTCACATTTTTGTAGGTTCTCAGTCTTTTTGAAGTGCTTGAAATGACATTAGACTGGTTTGAAGTGTCAGGTTAGTTATTTTGTGTTTTAGAATCTGCGTTACTTCTAAAATCCTTTTTTTGGCTTAAAGTGAAAACATAATTACTTTCCCTATCTGTATACATTATTAGTTTTGTGACATGCGAATAAGATGATTTGATTTTGTTGTTCATTTTACATAGGTATTTTCTGTGCAAAGACAACCATGGAAACAAACAGTGTATTTGAGTTCTGAGGGTTAAATCAGGGCACATTTTGAGATGATAGAAAGGAAACGGAACATTTAGATTTGGCTTGTTCTATGTATTTGATGGTACTTTTCATTTTTATCTCTATTGATAAGTTGTGTGATGAGTTGTATTTGTGATTTAGAAAAGGGATTGTCTAATTATAGCAACTGGAGCTTACCAGAGAAAGCTATTCAGAATTCCAAGCACTTTGCTTCTTCTTTTCTACATGTGTATGAGTTGCCACAATGACTCAAGACTGTGAGAGAGGTAATGAAGGTTGATAAGCTGAACTTGAAAGAAAAATATAGTGATAGAAAGAAGCTTTTGGAGATGGTTTTTGTTCTGGGAAAACTTCCTTTACAATGGCTTCGATTTGAATTGGTTTTAAAAAGAAACTAAAACAATGTTATTTAGGATGCATTGAAAGAAAACTAGAATAAACTTCAAAATGTGCGGAGATAAAAGGGAGGGAAGATGGAGAGCACTACCAGTAGCATGATGAGGTCAGTGGCTTGATTGTATCTGTTCGTTCTCTTGTAGGAAAAATGTAAACTGTCATTTAGTGGTTTTTATGTTTTTGTTTGTTTTTTTTTTCTACCAAAGGAGGCTTTGGANTCAGTGACTTGATTGTATCTGTTCGTTCTCTTGTAGGAAAAATGTAAACTGTCGTTTAGTGGTTTTTATGTTTTTGTTTGGTTTTTTTCTACCGAAGGAGGCTTTGGTAGATAGATTAAATTGTTCTCATTTCACCTCTAGTAGGACTGAAGTGTTGTGGTGTTTATGCACTGCTGATATGGTCATAGACTAGACTGTCATCACCGGTCTCACACTTCTGTCAGGTGTGTGGCATCTCTTCTGGACATTAAAAATGGTTCTATCACCATAAAACCATTTTTTTCAAGACAAGGTTGTGGACAGGTTGTCTGTGTTTTCTTTCTGGCAATATCCCTTTCATCTTTTTCTTAAGAAAAAATGGTATGCCCATTTTCGAGGTAGGTTTGTTTTTAAATATTAGTAACAAAAGAAAACAAAATCTTGCCTCTAGACTCATGCACCTCTTCTGTGTTATTCATCTATTTGTAGGTCATGAAAGAAATCACAGGCATTTTCAGCTGTGAGTTGCTTATATTTTGTTTTTAAAACAGACTGTTAAAAAAGTAATCCTTCATTTAGGTCCTATTCTTAGCAGAGACAGCAGTAAAAGACTTAGCACTAGACTTCTTTAAGTGTTCCTTTTTTTTTTTTTTTCAAGTAGACTTCGGTGCTTAGTACTATCTAACCCATTAGGAATATGTTTTTCAAAAAATATTACAATTTAGGAATTATCATTGGTTATTTTCTTATAGTCATAAAACTGGGAATACGTCTTGGTCTGATTGACATAAGTGAAAACAGTTATTAAATGCTTTTTGGGAAAGAATGAGCATCCTGCTTGTTGAGGCCACTTAATGTGCTTAAGCATATATCTAATTTTAAATGTGAGTTGTTTTGTTGCCTGCAGCTGAGGTATATGGAGGTATGAGGATCCGTTTATGTACAAGTCATTGTGGCATTCTTGACGCAGGAATTTCTGTCATTCTTTACAATAACACTTTACTGCTTATTTTATGTAAACTGTTGTTTCTGTTACATAGCCTAACAATTAAATGCTTTTTATTGATTAGGGTGAAAGAAGGAGGTTCTTCAATGCTGTCAAATAGAAATGACCTTCAAGTCTCCATGTTTCAGAGTATTGTGTAAACAGCTTTTATAGAGATGCAGTTTTATACCAAATTACTTGAAGGCAAAAAAATGCAGGAAAGTACGTAGGAGAACAGTTGCCTGTGCAGACCTTACTGTTAGTTAGCTCTGTGTTTAACCTCTATACCTTTTGAATTGTGACCTCTTCCACATTTATTTCAGTTTTGATTCTTGTCTTGAACACAGGAAACTAATTACTGTAAGTTTATCAGCAGTTCTGATGTGATCAAATGAGCTGTGAGACCATCCAGTTAATTCTACTTGTTTTGCATTAGGGTTAAAGCCAGTTTCCAGTACAGTGAGGCATTAACCCATTGTAACACGTTTGTTTCGTAACACATTTACAGTACACCAAGTTTTTTAAACTTATTTTTACTCAAAATTAAGGGGTTTGTTCTTTTTAGTTGTTTTTGTTCTTTTGGGCTGGGGAAGTTTGGAAGTATTCAGAGGTTTCCTGACAGGCTTTGGGACTTGTGTGTTTAGATTGACTGACTTCTGTCAGTGATGTCCTTTTTATTGTAAAGGAGTACGTTTTGCTCAGATAGGAAGGTAACTAATACTTCATTTTCAGGAACTTTAGGAATGCCTTTATTCTGTACACAAATTCCTAGCATGCTTTGGTATAATGGGGACAAATGGAGAAAAACAATTATATGAGTTAGTCTGCTCAGTGGGCATTATAAACCTCATGACAACACAATAAATTCCCTCTTACTAAGACATTTCATGTTAAAGGGTTAATCCAATAGTTTATTTGTGTGATGATCATAACTGTAAAATGTACTGCTGAAGGTGTGTTTGAATTCTTAACCTGTGTGTGTACCTGATTAAACTCCTTCCTTGTCTTTCGGCCCTTCTCTCCGGAACTTTACTGACATACTCTTTTATAACCTGTAGCATATTTTTAGTTCACAGTTGACTGAAAGAAGGGTATTGTGCTATAAGAACAATGAGCTTGTTTGGCCCAATACAGTTTAATACTATGTTATATATTTTCTTTTTAGAAAGATCAAGAGAAACTACTTTTCTTTTTGAAGAAAGATGGGTCTTATGCCCATTGATCAGTGCTGGAATTCTGAATACCAGCAGCTCACTTGTGAGTCATACCTGTGGCTGGATAGTCAAGTGCCAATGTCATTTTGAAATTTCATTGCAAATAAATTGCAAATACAGAATTTCCAGATACAAAGTGGATGCAGGCTACTATCCTGGAAATTATTTTTCCCATATTATTTTCTATAAGTGGGCATTGTAAATTATCCTGGATGTGTCTTTGCAAAACATTAACACATTCATAGCATCCCTAATTACTTTTATACTGTAAAAAATTTACCATCTCCATTTGCACAGAAAACTTTGAGAAGCAATTAGATTTTATTGCTAATCTGTAAAACTTGACTAAAAAAGGTACAGTGGATAGCTGAGGCAGAATTAAAAGAAAAGGCCAACTCCTAAACTCTTAAGTTTTATCTTTTGGCAAAGCAGGCATTCCTTCCATGAGCATTTGTGCTTGTTTAATTTGATTTTCTTTTTCTGGCTGAACAACTAGAATATTTTGTTCTACTCTGGTCTAACTTACCTCAACACGTTATTTTTCTAAAATCCTCATTAAGCTTGGGAATGCCACTAATGTGGACTAAAATCTTTAAAAAATGCAAGTGATTTAGGTCAGTCATGTGCAATCTTTTGTTAACTGGAAGATTTTCATTTCAAATAGTTTAAACCTGACATTAGGCTTAATAGTAACTGCAAAAATCTTCTATTCAGATGGGTCAGTTTGCTTTATTTCTAGTAATACAGCCTAATTAGGTTTACTAGCGGTCACCATGGATAAAATCCGCATGAGGTGTATCCAGACTCCTGAGACACTGTTTCGTAATTCTTCCTTATCTGTATCTGGACTTCCAGTTTGATTTAAATTAGTTTTGTTACACAATATTGTAGGTTACTTTTATTCTTAGGGATCATCTTCTTAGTGCACCTTCTCTCTGCATCTGTTTGAAAAGATTTTGATGTGGAGCTTGTAGATGTTGTAAACAGCAGTATTTTGTCGGCTATTTTGAGGAAAAAACCCAACCTCTTAAGTATATTTTGTTCAGCAATTTAGTAGAAATTTATGGTAATTCTTTTTGTAGAAAGACTAGGTGAGTTTAGAGTGGCATTCCAAAGGGGAGGGAAAAAGTGTTCGTAGATGCTAATAACAGTAATTACATTTCCTTCAAACGCTGTGGGATTAGGCCGGCAACACTTTGTTGCTCTTTTGTTCGGTTTCTTTTCAGTCTCAGGAGTCTGGGCTTGGAGGAGGACTCTGTTGTGATGTGGACATCCATGTGTCAGGTTGATCTTTCCATGGCCAAAGTCTTGGTTTCTGGATCGTGATATTTTTTTTTCTTGTGTTTCTCCCCAGTCACTTCCAATCTTTCATGATTTTGTTGACAAGTTTTACCTATGGATGCACCCACATAGCATTTTCTGTAAACACCCTGTTTATTTCTTATTAGATCCAGTACGTATCAATTGATTTACTAATGTAAATCATTTGTACTTATAAGTTCTTGTAGAGCTGGGGCCTCGGGCTGTTTGTCCTGGCTGTGTGTAAGAAGTTGTGATGTGTTTTAGTCCTGTGGTCTAAATATGAAGTGACTTAAGTGAGAGTAGAGCTTTATCATTTTAATGCCCAAAGGGTAAAATAAGTGATGGGAAGGGTGGCAACGACTTTTGTTACAGGAATGCAAAGTGGTTTCAGAAAATGTCATTGGTACTGTGGGGACACCGTAGTCCCAAGGTATTTCCTGCTCTTGCTCATTAAAGCTCTTTCACCTTTACCACGCTGCCTTTTGTAAATAAAGCACTGTGTTGTTTGAGTGTTTTGCAGGACACATGGTAACAAGAGGAGGAGGAAATAGAAGTTGGTATTTTAATTGTAACTCCCTGATTTTATCTTGGGTGGGGGCTGATTTGATGGTGTCTTAAGGCTGGCTAAATCCACTGATCTCTTGTTTTGCTGGTGCTTACGTGGGCAGAGCGACATAATCCAGTCAGAAACCAACCCTGCAGAAATGTGCTGAAATCTGTTGATCCGGTTGTGTGAAGAGATTGTACTGGTTTTTGTACAAAAGGGGGGGGTCTAGGACTGTGACAGCCCAGACTTCAGTGGCTTCACCTACTGTAGCTTCAAGTTTAGTGACTGCCTGTCAGATTCCCCTCTAACATACAAGGAAGGTACAATTTTTGAATCAAATTGTGACTTGATCCTCAAGTAACACTTTGACTTTGAGAGAAGATGATCTGGGAACTAGTTGCTTCTAGTGACATAGTTTCTTAGCTTCTTCGGTGAATATCTGTACAAATACGCCATTGAGGATATGCTGCCTGACCTCACGTTAACACCTGAAAGTCTCTTCCTGGGTGATTTAGCAGAGATGTATCTATATCAGTAACAGCCCAGGGCTTTAACTGTCGGGNGGGGAGGGAAAGGGTGCAGTGGGGGCAAGGAGTTGCTGATTTGCTGTTTAGCTATATTCTTGAATTTTTACGTTCGTTTTCACCAAAACTAAGATTATTTAATGGAATTAGTGAGTATTGTTTGCTGACAATATTACATTCACCTTGTGATCCTTGGCACTACCAATAGAAGGGAATGTCTTCCAAGAAATTTTTGACACTAGTACTTAAAAAGTTGCTTTAATTTTACCATTGAGCTTTCTTCATAAGGGAACAATCCAGTCTCAGGGTTTTTTTCTTTATCTTGGTCATGTAATTCGTGTTGTCAGTAAGTGTATTTAACCAGCTATATGATCGTAGTTATAATTACAAAAGCTTCTTAAACACCGCAAAATCTACATGATATGTTGCTGTGCATTGACTGTTTCTAAAGCCTCAATACATTCCGTTCTAAAATATGCTGAATTTGTGGCATAAAAACCTTTCAATGACACTACTGTCATACGGTTATTCAGAATTTATCTAATTTTGTTCCACGTGGTCTTGTGTTCCCCCCCCCCCTTAATTAAGAAGTAGAATGTTAATTGACAAATCATAGTGATGACTGTTTGTGTTCAGCAAACTTAAATTTTACATTTTAAAACCTAGGAGTTAAATATTATTCTGTCTCTAAAAGAACAACGGTTTCTTGCCTTGTGTCTTTCACGTCAGAGAGGGGTTCCATCTTTGGGGGGATTTCCTCTTATTTTTTGTTTCCTCTTTCTTTTTTTTTTTCTTTTCCAGTTTAGGGAAACCCACTTTCTCTAATAAGTTACTGTCAGATCTGGTTAGATCAAAATAATTCACTTGTTTGAGGCAAGTATTTCCTTTAGTAAAATAAAATAGTTTTGATGTTATCCCACTGATTCTAAGAAAAGTTTGATAGATTTTCATGGCGCTTTTGATAATGTTAGGCTACCATTTGTTTCTGCTTTTACTTCGGATTTTCAATTTCTCCCAGGTACACCTTCTCTGGTTCTTTTTGTATTCACTGCCACTAGCATGTGAAATCATACGCTCTTACAGTGACAGGGTGTGAAGGTCGCTCTTAGCACTGTTCCAGCATCAGGGGTACAAAACCATTTCCTATGGGAAGTAGCAGAGGAAACTTGCAGGAGGTGGAAGATAGTAAATGAAGTAATTTTGGCAAAGCTACAAGGATTTCTTCTCGGTATGCTGATCATTGTTTTCAATAACACCCTCACCACCATACCCGCAAAAGCTTGTGGCAGGGTTTTTGTTAGCTTCAAGAGAAGCCAGGTCAAGCACGTCAACCTGCACGTTTCAGTTAACACCTGTCACAGGGGTTTGCGGTCCTCTGTGTGTGTGTGAAAACAATGTAGGTCTTCTGCATTGTGTCATACCTGACATCCTTTCTCACTTAGAGTATTCAAATGAGACAGAAATACTTGAAGTCTGTAAGTGTGCTATTTGCAGACATTTTGAGACTCACTATTTCAACCTAGGACTCTATGAATGAACCCGTATTCTCTACTTTGTCTCTGCCTTAGTTTCCATCTCATACCATGTTCTGTCCCTGGCACTTGAGGACTTAGGGGCTATTTTTCCCTGCTTTTTTTTTTTTTTTTT
>RSEF01000003.1:6639913-6664389 GCA_003993805.1 Himantopus leucocephalus
TTTTTTTTTTTTTTTCTCTTTTAGAGGAAAAACAGGCTCTCCAGTGCCTGTTTCCGACTCTCTCTTTCCCAGCCATAGGTGGTGTGTTAGGACTTCAGAAAGTTAGGATATCTCAATGGGGAAGGATTCACAAGTGGATCTTTAGGAAGGAGGACCATCTATCAAGATGAGTATGTGTAAGATTAAATACACCATCTGAAGTTCTATTTAATAAAAGACTGTGTATATACATAGATACAGGTTATATATATAGGAAAACTTTTTTTTTTTTTTACAATAAACTTAGATAGACTTTAAGTGCTAGGTGTTGACTTAGAGCCATGAGCCAAAACTGGGATGTCTGCCTGGTAGGAAGAAGAAAACATTTGTAAGCCAAATTCTGCTCTCATTTAATGGAGATAAACAGGAAGTTAGTGCACTGATTCCTGTGCAATATTAAAGCAGTTCATACTGAGCTTTTAAAGAACACCAAGCCACTTACTTGAGGGCATTAACTGGTTAAGTATTTAAAACTAGACTTCTAGTACTGTAGCTTTTTCTAGATGTCCAGAGAGAATTTCCTTTATTTTGCTTTATTTTTTTAATGTATACTTTAAAAATATTTATTTCTTTCCAAGTTGGGAGGGTTCTAAATGTTCTTTTTTTTCCTTCAAATGATTCCTCCTGAAAAAGTAATTTACAGTGGTACTGGGGACTTGCATATATTGCCTTGAAAATCTGATTGAGAAAAGTGCGTGGTTATTAGCATCTTCAGTATCTCTGCAAAGAAATGGATGCAGAGCTGTGATTTGTTGAAGGCCATTCAAAAATTCAGTGGAAAAGCAGTTTCTAGGGTCGAGGTTTATGTGTATGTTCCTTCCAATTTTTTTTTCCCAAAGTTTTTGAAATGTTTGCTGTGGAAATTCCTGAAGGTGTGGGTGGTTTGTAACTTCTGTGTATTGAAGTGTTTTATTTATTTGCTTAAATTTTCAGTGTACTGTTTTGGTATGCTTTTTCGTGATGTCATTACTCAAGAAAGCTTGGAATCTTATTTCTGTGATGTCCTCTTTCTTCCCTCTCCTCTAACTTTAGCATTGTACAATTCAGAGCAGTTACAATTGTTTTATTTCTCATAAGGGAAGTGCTCTTTTCTGCAGTGCTCAAGTGGATGCTTGCCAGAATTGTGTTTTGAGCAACTGTTTATGTGTGTTGAACTTGGACCTCCATAAAAATTAAACTACTTCTAACTCATACAGCAGTGTGTATCTCACCTTTGCAAAATCTCTCCTGCAGCTCCACGAAGTGCGTGTATGCCACTGTTTTTTCAGATGAGTTTTCCCAGAGTGTCTAAATATCTCATGTAAAATGTAATGCATGCATTTAAATCTTGTCTCATACTTACTGTTTATGAAGTAGGTCTGCACTGACTCCTGTGTGTAGGGCGTGCTTAGCTTGAGTGGACTTTGGGGAAGTGGCTGGTGGTGGTGGTGTTGGAGCAAGTAACTGTTGGGTTGCAAAATGAAGTTTGGAGAAGAGAAAGGGAGTTTGTATAAAACATTGCTACACTAGAAACTTTTCCCATAGGACTTTGTATGCTCTCAGGAAGTCAAATATGATGACAAGAGAGATAACCAGAAACTCTTGATTATAATCTCCAGCTAGCACTGGAAATTATCTCCTGGAAAGCTGTATGTGCATAGGTATTGCTCAAAAAAGTTTTAACTGAAGGTTAAGCCAAGTCCTTTTATAACCTTGTATTTAGTCATCGGTTTAGCTAAAAAAGACAGTATAGGTAGGCAATTTCACAGTATGGTTACTTCTGTGGATCAGGAAATTCCCCCTCCCTACCCCTCCACCCCTCCTTTTTTTTCTGCCTGGTCCTCCTGAGTATCTGCTTCCTGCCAGTTCCCACTGCACTCTGAACTGCCCTATGAGGAATTGATTTTTAAAGCAACTGTGCTAAGTAAAACTCAACTTTCCATTAAAAATGGATGCTTTACATTTTTAGTTAATTTTGTTTCTGTGTTTTGTGCTTAAGTACTTTTGAACACGTTCTGTAGGGGTGCCTTGAGGTTGGTTGGTCAGTCAGTTTGTTTTTACAGCAGCTTAGTCATGACATGCCAGAAGAGAAAGGGTGAATTTTTCTTTTTTAAATAGTACTGCAAAAGAAAAATTCAAGACCTATGCATGAGATATTACTTCACAGATAGCAACTATCTTGCAGGCACAGTGTAATTCATGTAATACATAATGCTTTGCATCGGAAGTTACCATAATTTATTTATGGGGGAGTTTGTTTAATAAGGATATTTCTGAGTGATTTTACTGTCTCGTTATAATTTGCATTTACTTTGTGTTTTGTTTGTGCAGAAACATTCTGTACAAACCGCTGTAACTAGTTTTTTTGCTCTGCCAGATTCAAATGCCAAAAGGTCTTGAAGTGTCCCAAGGTAGTTATTTATGATATACCTGGAATAGAGGAATTGGAGAGCAGGCATTGAGTTTCTCCAAGCTCTTCAGTGAAAGTGTGGCAAGGGTTGGAATTTGCCTTCCATGGCCTACTGCCATAGCTAGCCCTTGTGCATACTTTCTGGTTGTGGGGAAGGAATAGCTGCTACTCTACTGTTGCACATTTAATATTTGTAAAATGACAGGGATTTAGGGTTCTCATTCTTGATTCGATACAGGAGGATTTTAGAAATTTGCCTCTTATTCTTTCTTTTGCAGTCAGGTGTGAAAGGTCATGAATTAATCTGCACTCTGAGGTGAAAGGCTTTACTAAAATGGATTTGTTTTCTTGCTAGTCTGTGGAGAATGGAATTTGGGGTTTTAGTCCGGTCTTGGCTTCATTAGCAATTAGGACAGAGAGAGGAGTAACTTTTTATTAATGTTTAGATTGTTTAAAGTGATCTTTCTTGGGGGGAAAAAAAAGTATTAACAAAGTATTAGACTTCAGCCTGCCCACATGACATCTGAAGTAATGGATAGCCATTCACACCTGTGTAAAATCAAAGACAGTCAGAATAGTAGTGGGTCTTAAAAATTTTCTTTTGGTATGGAACAGTAACAGCTGAATGAAGTGCAAGCTAGTGCAAAACTAGATCCTACGTCAGTATTTGTTTTGGAGAGCTTCAATAGCTCATTTGTGGTTTTCCTGCTTGTAAATAATGCAGTTATCCCATCTCCTGCTGAATGTTTTTATTCTTCGTATTTTCTGCTGATGAATGTATCTGAGCCTCTGAGCTATATTAAGGAAGGGTATAGAGCCAGTTACTTGCTGATTTCTTGAGCTGAATCCCAACTTGCACAGAAGAACTTAATGTTCTCCTGGAGGTTCTTGGGTCCCTTCTCTTCTCAATCCCATGTAACAGAGCAAGTTTTCTTGTATATGATATTAATATAATAAGTCCCTTCCATTTTGTGAGCTCAGTACGGCAGTATGTGAGCTGCGGATTAAATGGAGAGTAATTCCTTTACCCATCTCTGTGAATGCCTTTTCCCCTGTTGCTTCTTGTGTCTTGAACTGTTACCTGAGACTGTATTGCTGTGTTCAAGACTCTCCTAAGCTTTATTAGTGCAGTCAAAATAATATTTTTTTTTTTAAGGAACTTTTCTGCATCAAGCACGATAATACTTTTCCTGTGGGTTGATTTAATTCCTCAAAAATGTTACTGCAGATGGTTGCACTGGAAAAGAAGAGGCATGTTTCTCTCTTGTGATTTCATTAACTGCATACTGTGCATAATTTTGAGGCTTATTAGCTGAGAAGAGTAGTTGGGATTCAAAACTTAAATACTTGAAGTAATCCATTAATATTTTTCTTTTTGATGTTGTTCACAGTGTTAAGAGAGAGACAAACACAAGAAAAGTCAATGTCATGATTTTTCTTTCCTCTTTCTTTCAAGCCTGATAGCTCAGGAAGGAAACCTTACCACGGAAAGAGGATTTGATCCATCACAGTTTCAGTGGTGTTGCAGAGTTCTGCAATACCAAACTGGTGTTCTGGTCATGTTTGGGGCGCTGCCCTCTGCTTAGCTTGTGGACAAGTGCAGAACACAGATGGTGGTTCAGAACCATCTTTCCATGTTTGCTAAGAGTTATGAGTCATTCTTAAACCTTAGCATTTTGAAGGGACCTAAATGTGCCTCTGTTCCCCCAATATACGTACTTTGCTTTTGAGTGGTTTCCGATCAATGACAGGACATGTAGGACCAAGCTTTGCTTATCTAATTCTCAGAATTGTTCCAAGTGTAGGAGTGAAGCATTTCATGCATTGAGTATGACTTAAACAGTATACAAGGATTGTTCTTGAGCCGTTTGGCCTGGGATGCTATTTCCCCTTAATTTGGGGATTTTGTATTATATGTGAAAGCGTGCCTGCTGCCTGGCAAATATCTTCATCTCAAGTGGTCTCTAATAAGACCAGGAGCCAGTCCTACCTGTCATTTGGAAATGTAAGGCCTGATTAATGAATATGTTACTGCTCTTTTGCTTGATATCAGCTGGTATTTTGAAAGCACTTGTGGAAGTAGAAGCCTTTCACACTCACTGGAGGTTGAGCATTTTTTGCCCAGCCTCTTGGTCACTGTTTCAGTGATAAAGATTTACAGCTCGGCTGCACAGTTTGACATCTGCACACCTGAGGGCAGTGAACTGATTGTAGGGTGAAATGTATCTACCATAGCAGCAAAGCTGGCTTAAGAAGTTGAAGATGATGTATTGTATAGCTGTTCCTCGTTGAGTGGTCAGGAGATTTTTTCTATTTCTCTCTTTCCCAGAAACACCATGCCAGATCCTAATGGTGTAAGAATGGAGTAAGGAACAGCAGCATTGGGGTTGTGAAGAAATTTACATGGCGTTCTTCATGCATCTGTGTAGTAATTTGGCTGCATTAAAGCTTGAGCTAATTCTGGCTTTGCATTAAAGGTCAGGGAATTCCGTCTAGTCTGACAGAAAGGAAATGCGAGTATGGCTTACAGCTTTAGCCAAAATAGTCCATGTTGTACTTTATTCTCAAATGGGAAAGTGAGATGCCTTCCAAATTGCAATGGGGAGTCTTTCTGGGAATTGCTTTACAGGTTAATGGTGTTCCTTTCCATACTTTTCTCTATTTGAGGACACTTGAGTGTAGAATATGAAGCATCAGAAGCCAGGCAGAAGGAGCCGCAGGCAGCCAGTCTCTGCAGAGCCCCTGGACACATGTTGTTTTAAGCACACTGCAGAGAAGAAAGGCAGGAATGTTTGATGCACCTTCCAGGGGCTCTGCCAGGTGTCAGGCCTGGGAGTGTCCACTTCAGAGGACTGGTAGAAATTGGGTTGAGGAGCAAAGTGAAGGTGATTTTTGTGTAGCTGTATCCTGAATGTTATGTAAGTGGATTTTTCATGAAAGCTTTGACATTATTTAAGTGATTATTAAATGACTTAAGAATACAGTAAAAATTTCTGAAAATTTTATTGCTAGTATGTACCTGTGATAGAAAAACAGAAAGAAATAATTCAAATTGTATAAATGCAAACTGACAGAATTAACAATCTGTGTGCATCCTACCTTCTCTCTGCAGTTGTATGATTGTGGTTCCCCCCCCCCAATTTTGCATATCCCATAGGACAGTAGGACTGGAAATTAATTCAGATTTTGTTGGGGAGCAAACTGTCAAGGTTAGCAGTTATGTAATGAATGAAGTTGTGGTTTGCAGAAAAGGAAGATGTTTTTTATGAGGTAATTGAATGATTCTATGGAGAATTTGATTTTGTTGCTGACTGCTACAGAGGTGGATTTTTTTTCTTTATATGATGCTGGATATTAACCACATATTTTGTATGTAGCCACTAATTGTGCGCTTATCACCATATAGATCAGTTAGTTCACTTCCTGTGGTTTGATGAGAAGAGATACTGAGAACTCTAAGCTGTCACTGAAATCAGGTGGAGCTCTATATAAAACTTTACAGTTTAAAACAATGCTACGTGCTCCAAAAAGTTTGTGTGTGGAATTCTAAAATTATTAGATAATAGTGGATGACTGCTTTTTCCCTTAATTTATTATGTCCCGATTCCTTTTGTCATAAAGGTGATAATATCACTGGCTCTTAGAAGGGTATTTTGGAAGGTAATGTATTTAGGATCCTGCCATAAAAAAAGGGTAGACGTGGTACTTGGGGATATGGTTTAGAAGTGGTTTTGTCAGGTTAGGTTAATGGTTGGACTTGATGATCTTAAAGGTCCCTTCCAACCTTAATAATTCTATGATTCTATAAAGAATGCATTTCAAAAATTTTGTGAGAATTAACAAATCTTACAGCAGAATAAATAAGATGTACTGTTTTCAGGAACCACCTGAATATATCTTATCAGAGCATTGATAAGGTCATAGACTGCCGTCATTCTTATGTCCATGCCTCTACTTTGTCACCATCTTAAACTTTAATCTTCTTCAGCATTGACATCTTAGCCCAGTCTTAGTTTTTTTGTTTCTTTGACCCATCTTTGTCCAGTCACAATTTTATTCAGATGAATTTTCTTTTGTTTGTGTTTTTTGGTGTGTTGTGGTTTTTGTTTTCTTTTTTTTAAACAGAATATTCACTTTATAAATTGCACATTATAAGGCACGTATGGAAATCATAATATATTTATTCTACCTACTTTATTGTTGCAGCTGTTGTTGATCAAAACAGCCAGTTTCTCTGAACAGAGCTCATATCATTTTTGGAAACAGCTTCTGTTTTGGAAGAGATGAGTAGAATTTTTCTGAATTAAAATGAGGTGTGATGGAGCTACTGGTAGATGAGGAAAGGGAAAAATCTATATAAAAGAAGTGGTGACAAGTTTCATTTGGCTTAGTCTCAATGTCACTATGTTTTGTAGATAGCTAAGGAGGGGGTGTGCTGTGCCTAAAATAAGACAGTCTGTGTGTTAGAGAAGTAAGCGCGTTTTAAAGCACGTGTTTAAAATTCCTGTAGATTCATTGAGAGTATGTAAATGTATTTAAAGGCTTCCAGAGAGGGATCCTGTCTGCCTGAATTAGAGGCTTTCTGTCATGTACTTCTCTCAACCTTTAGGAGACCATAGTTCAGCTCTTGCATAGTGCATCTGTCAGTTTGCTTTATCAACACTTTGCAGTTGATGCAGTTGTATCTTTGAACACCCAATAGTAACTCTAAAGCCGTAGTCCAAAAATATATTTTTTTCTTGTTCATTTGAGGGAGGGGTGATCTTAGGAAGCTACAGCTGCAAGATGTTTCACCGTTTAAAGTAACGTGCCTCAGCCAGTAGGGAAGGAAGCCAGGGTTTCAATTCCAGCGCTGGTCACTTGTGGCTAGAAGACAGCATCCAGGCCCAAAAGATAAAGGACATTCTGTATCTCTTCTCCTTCACCATTTTTGGGAAAAGAGCGCTATGTTTTCCTTCTCTAGTAGTAGGCTTTGTAGTAGGAACATACTCTTCCAAACCTTAAGTTAAGAAGAATCATAACACCGATTGTCTCTCCAAAATTCGAAGTACGGCTTTTTGTACTCTCCTCTTTTAAAATCTCACTGCTACAGAATAAAAACAAAGCAAGCTGCTTCTCGGTTAATCACAAGAATATTTAAAGCTGCACTGCTGCCATTGTGCCGTGTATTTGGTATAGGAAAAACCTTCCTTTGGACGCAGATGTGGGCATCTTGAGCCCCTCTTCTCTGTCTTGGTTATGCCTTAAACTGCTTCTGTGTTACTATTTCATCAGCAGCCGCTCATTTAAAGTTTTCCTTGCCCCTGGCAATTAATTCCTGTCATCTTTTTCAGACCCTAAGCTTGGAAGCTTACGCACCGTGTGCCTTGCACTAGACTTGAGATCTCTTTCTTTTAAGCATAGTTAAAATGGTAGTGCATTAATACCAGTATTGGCTGCTCAATCCATAGAGTTCCTGGCATCTGTCTGTATTCGGTGTAGAGGGAGTGCTGTACCTGGAGAGGTGCAGGTGGTAACGGGGCAATTTATATAGGTGGCAAAAAGTTGCTGAAACTTGCTAATTTGTGCAGAATGATGCAAATTGCTTAGCGAATCTAGTAAGGGAAATTCAAGACAGATTTTATTGGCTAATTAATATGATTTTTCTGATTGTATTTTCTGACTAATTCCATAGAAGTAGTCTGGAACCTGGAAAAGCAACACTCCTGTTCAGTTTGACAGTAGATTTGCAGGGCATGGGGAAATTGTCTACAGAACCTTCTTAATGGTCTCCTTTGAAAGAGTGAATTTTCATGGTATAGGTTTACCATGTTGAGTTTACCTCAAAGAGAAAAGAATTAGCACAGCCCTGTGTTTTATTTTTTTTTTTTGGCAGTGTTTTATGGCAGTATCAGCCCTCGTATTTGTTTCTCGGTGAATTCCTGATACTTGCTTCCGTTGTTCTTTAGCTGCAAAATGTAGGCAACTGTCAATATGTGTTTCTCAAGAGTCTTAAGACTTCCTTAGCTGTAGTGGGTGATGGGCTTTGGAGAATTTATGCAAGATACAATGTTTGGTATTGAAAGCCATAAACTAATAATCTGGATCTCTGTCATACCCTTCTCTGTTGATGGTCTCAGGGGAACAAAGGGTCCTTAGAACTAATTGAAGTGAATCTGTTGGAGTTTCCAGTGAGTGATGCTCAGATTGAATACTGGGAGAGGCCAGGTCATGGCCTGTGTACCCTGTATTCATGGGGGCACTGAACTCTATGTATATGGAAGGACTAAGCCATAGTATTGCACTTCAGAGCTATCTGGAGCCATTTCATTTATTTCTACCTGCACAATACTCACCTTTTAATCAGAGGTTTATATGAAGTGTTGTGTGGTGTTACTGCCTGCTTAGTTCTGTGAGAAGGATTTAAGCTACAAATGCACACAAAGTCCAAGTATTTAATCTATCTATANTTTGGTTGTGGGTTTTGTTGGTGTTTTTTTTTTTTTTTTTCTGGATATGAGCCAGGTTCAGGTGAAAATGTGAGAAGTAGCACAGTTGCAGAATCCAAAAGCAATCTGAAATGGTTCAAATGTCTTGGCATTTATTTTAGAAGACTGTACCATCTGTTGATGTATTCAGATCTAGTCAATATTTTTAACTATTGTCAACTTCTTAAACTTCTTGTTTGTGAGGAAGCAGTAAAGCTTGTACGGAAAAGAATCCTTTATGTCGAACACTTCTATTCTTAAGAACAAAAGCAAAATCCTCATGATCATATTTTGTGGTCACCAAGGAGCTACCTGACGTATTCATCCACATTTTGACTGCTCCTGCAGTAAGCACCAAAGAAAAGCTGCAGCTTGTCCTATCTTCACTGTTGATCGCATGTACTTGTAACAAAGTGGTGCAGTAATCATGACAGTGTTGATATTTTATAGGCAAAATATTGTTTTAAGAAGCACTTATTAAATTTGATTACTTCATAGTCTAAAATAATGAAGTTTTTATAAAATAATGGAAGCATGTCAGTTAGCACGTGATACAGAAGAGGTGTGTAGGGTTTTTTGATGCAATTTATTCCAACTCTCATGTCTACATGCAAAAGACAGTTACTTTGCTAGACTTGTACAAAACTTCTGAGTTTAGGCAAACAGTGTTTGCCTAATTCATAATATTTACCATGGCCAATTCGTAATATTTACAAAAAGTCACCCTGTGTGCTCAGATATGACTGTGGTATCATGCAAGGCTTGTTAATTAAATAATGTTTTTAAATTGTTTTTGAGATAAATTTCTGTTTTCTAGCTGCTCCAGCAAAAGATAGATAACTTTTCTGTTACGTGTAGACAGTGAAACAGTTTAGTGAAACAGTCGTACATACTGATTTTCTAATACTTTTAATTTAGAAATCTTTGGGGCATTTACAGATAGATGGATAGTTGTGTGAGAACAAAGCACCATCCGATGTAAAAATAAGTGTTAAAATGTGAAAAATAAGTGTGAGTTCATTTAATAAGTGTTTCTGATCTGTCCATTCAGGTAAAATAGGAATTATAGACTTTTAAAATGTATATTTATACACATTTAAAAAATAGAAATAAAAAAATACTTTTATACACAGAAAATCTGTGATATATAGAGGTAGTTAGAGCTATGTGGATGTTTTACCTAAAATCGAGACAGGTATTTTGGTGTGTGGCTTTTTTTTTTCCAAGGCAGACTATCAGCTGGTTTTTCTTGTGTGTTTTCTTTTAGTATACCTGAAGGCTTAAAATAAATGTTTTTAAAGAATTTTTGTGAATTAAAATCTGGATAATTTATGAACATATTTTAGTTTTGGAAATGGAATTGTGGATAAAATCTGAAGGAGGATGTTGCAAAGATTAAAAATATATATTATTTTTAATTCAGAAAAGCCGTTCCGTAGTGGTGGAACAGAACTCCAGATGCTCCATGTTTGTCTGAGCAGTTTCCTTTTCGGGAAGGCATGACCACAGTTAATTGTATTTCTGAAGTTATTCTTGCATTGCGAATGGGATGCTAGAGGCATGTAGTTTTCTGTAAACAGATTGCAGCTAAGTGGAATTTGATTGTGGGGGTCCAGATAGGAAGTAATTAAATGTTTGAGGTGTGGTTTACTTGGGTTCATTTTAAGTACCTTAATGGATGTCTTTGGTTTTGGAAGCCTGGCCCACAGCATCGATAGATAATGTCAAATGAATGGCTGTTACCAAGGAGGGGAAACGGTGTTTTGGTGTTATTGTTATATTGGAAGAGCCTAATATAAAGGAAACTGAAGTGCTTTCCTGCTGACCTGATTTGCTAAATTGAGGCTAATGCTAGTGCATGGCCAGTAAAGAGGTCAGATAGCTGGGCTTGCTTTCAGACTTAAGAGTCTTTGTGTATTGTGGGAGATGCATATTTTACACCGCAGTACAGGAAAGCCATTTTAGCGGCTTTCTTATTTATTGTGTATGTTAGAAAGGGCCCACTGTGGACTCCTGTCCGGGAGCTGTGAGACACCTTGCTCCGACGCCTGCAGCACCTCCTCCCCTCCTCCTTCTCTGACCTCGGTGCTTTTTCTCGCTTTTTTTCCCTCACACCTCTCTGTCTTCGTGGTGCCCTTCCTTAAGCACATTTCCCCCCTCCCGGGTACGACCACCGCGGCTGAGGGGCCGGGCTTGGCCCTGCAGTGGAGTCGGCCCTGACCAGCACGGGCCGCCCCCGGCTTCTCCTCACAGAGGCTGCCATGCTGCCTCCCCCTCCCCGGCTCCCAGCGCTCTTCCCTAGGTAGAAACGGTAAGGAGTAGCCGAGAATCGGGGTTAAAGTTGGTTTTGTTACATTGCATTAGTGATCCCTTCATAAATTTGTCATGAGGCAAGTAAAAGTGTATAGGTCAAGACGACTGGCACTGAAATTAGATGGTGTTAAATTATCTGCATTGCTGCACAGCTGTGTTTTCTATCCCACAGTGCAACGAAACTGTAGAATTGTAATTAGATGTAGAATTGTTACAAAAATGTATCTTATTAATTCAAACAAATGGAAGATCTCCCCCCCCACTTTTTTTTTCCCCCTTATGATGCTTTCCAATTCTAGTTGAAAATTGCTTGCCTGTTGTGGAATCAACTTTGAACCTTCAGGTTTTAGATCATTATATGTTAAGATTAAAGTTTATCAGTGTTGCTTTCAACCTTGTGAAGCTAGAGAGTTTGAAAACTTAGCTTTTAGGATGATGAAGGGGCTTCGCTTTCCCACATTGAACCAAAGTCTGTAGGGTACAAAGTTTCTGTGTTGGGTCAGGGCTGTTGTGTGCTTCCCTCCATTTTGCCATCCTTTTTTCCGAGGAGTTAATCAGAATTTCTTCGGGTGCAATTTAACCAGCAGTGGTAATTGCCAAACGTCGCCCATTGTCCACCTGTATGTTCAAACAAGGAGCAATCCGGAGCTGCTGCCGCTGTTGTCTCCATTTCTGCAGCCGTGGAGCAGTCCTGGGAATGAGGCTTCCCCAGCGACCAATGCTTGAATCGGCTTGTTATATCCAATTACGGTTTCAAATGCACCTCTCTGATTCCTGCTGGTGGCAGAGTTGGTGTTTGTAGGGCTAGTTTGCTACGCGATGGTTGTGTGTGTCAAGCAGTATAGCTGGTAGTCATGAGAGACTGTCTTTTGTCTAGCACAAACAGCACCTGATTATTGTGAATCTGAGCAGTCATTAAATGCAGAGCCATTTTCATTCTCTGGGATATCCCTTTTGCGTTTCGTGATATCCTGCTGGTAAACGGCAACAGCTGATGAAATGTTGAGCAACTGTACTAATTTTAAGACCACTTTCATGTTTCTCAGCCTTTTTTCCTGACTCTTGTTACTAGATAAGGAAAACTATTTACATCTGGCTATTAATGGTACAGAAGTAACTTCCAAAATTTAGGACCATATGTGTGGATTTTTTCATTAGTTTTCTGTTTTGAGACCTGTAGGGAGCTTTTCATTTGACCAATTTGAGACCAAAGAGTATCTCTGATAGGTGTTAAGTAACTATTAGACCATTTCCTGTTCTTCTGTGAAGTAAGTGTGTGTGTGTTGTATTTAAATTCCTTTAGGGAGAACTTTTGGCATGTGAACTCTATTACTGGTTTGCCCACAAATTAGGCAAAATTAGCTCACAGTGGCTGTGGTAGAAGTCAGTCTTTTTTGATTGGGAGCAAAGTATGTAGAATATAAAACAACAACAACCACAAAAACCTCTTTCTGCTCAATAACTGACTTTTAAAATTTATCTGTTATAAATGAGGAAATGCTAAAAGTAGATGTGAAAAGGTTGTAGCCCTGTAGGCTAGTTAGTGATCAATCTTCACTTTACCATGGATGTGAAATTTGTGTGCTCAGAAAGCTGGAATTACCTTTCCACCATTGGTCTTAGTAGATAAATAAGTATTCTGAAATTGTGAATTATAAAAATGAATTTGCTGTATTTACTGGAATAATTGTTTTGAAATACAAATTAGCACTTGCTCTGACAACTACTGGGTTCATGAAAACCCTGCTGAGGAGTAGCCTGCAGAACAATTTCTTCTAGTACAGTTGTTTTTAAGTAATCCCTGTCAACACTAGGCATTGAAAATGTGCTAGCTATGCTGTGGTCTGAAACAGCTGTCAAATACAGTTTCTGGCACAAAGCCATCTTTAGATATTGTTGTGTCATGTTAATATAGAAAATGAAGAGATCATTTTCTTCCGGATTGGTTAGATTTGTGGTCAGTGAGAAGAGGAAGAAAAGGTCATGAGTTATAAATGAAAAGAAATTTGTTCAAGAAAGGTGTAAATGAGCCTTAATAGGTGGCTGCCTTTATATTCACACCATGAAGTGTTTTCCTGAGTGTAAGGATGTACTTAACCATATGCTTTCCTGAGTCTGGGTCAAAGCTCGTGCTGCTGTTTGACTTTGGGCTAAGATAAGCTGTGCAATTGTAATTATAACTAAGTTATTAGATATTATGGAGAAAGCATATTAAAAGTAAGTAATTTCTAGATGCTTTCTCTTTTTGGTGATCCAAAAAGACAACGCAAACAACAATAAATTTGAGATAAATAGAACAACTATTGTAGAGAACTCAGGAAAAAGACATTTTGGAGTGGGGCAGAAAGGGAAGTCATTCCAAGGTACTGGCATGTCTCTCTACATACAGATTTCATTTTGGATAGGACTGTAGGTATTCCAGTTGGCAGAACTCAATTTACAAATCTGATTTTTCATGGTAGCTAGATGGCTTCCTGCAGAATCATGAGTTGATAAGAGAACTGAGTTAATGGGTTACTCTCAGGGACCTGGGTTTGGCAGGGTAGTTAGAATATATTCCAGTAGAGGACGCAAAGTCTTGCATGCATTCTTTACTTAAACTAGATAAAAGAATCTTAACCAGTAGATAGTTTATATTTAATTCTTGCTTCCTCTTGGTTACTATGGTGATTTTGCTCATCCCTGACAAAGTCTTTCATTTCCCTTGAATTGTAGAAATTAGAAATGGCAAAACCTTATTAGGATTAGATCATCCAGCGCATTCCCTTGCCGATGAGGGATTTTTAGCAGTTTCTTTCTGCCTTTTGATTTATGAAGTTCCTTATTGTATCCTTCAAGGCTTTTGCCAGAGGAAAACTGGATAAGGGCTTCTTTTGGAGCCTGTTAAAGAATTGTAGTGGACCAGAGCACTGTAACGTCATACCAAATCAATGTCATCTAGTCTTGGTTTAGACAAAATATCTTGCATTAGCAGTTTCATGTTCTTTTGAAAGAATGGTTGTTAAGGATGATGCTACAGGCTATATTTAAGTATCATCATTACATAGTTAACATAAATCCGTGTCCAGTTATCTTGGTTACATGTGTCATTTGAAAACCAGACCTATCTGTATTAATAGGTTTTCTCTATGTGATAACAAATGCAGTAAAAAGTAAATGAATCTAAAGATAGTCTCCATGCTAAGAAAAAAAGACAGTACATAGACACCACATACGTCATGTCAAAATTGAGTGGGGATTTTTAAATACAGTTTGAAGTGTACAAAATCCATCTGGTACAGGTTTTAACTGTCTATTCCAGGTAATGAGCTGTGAAATTGAATGGGACTGCATAGGCTGATTATACTCAGTGGTTTGCAGATGCATAACTCTTTTTAACTCTTCTTTTACTGTACACGAAATAGCTTGATGCTTGTATGGCTTGTTTGCTGTTCATTTCAAGGTACTTGTTTCTGAAAGACCCTAAGTACTGTGTGTCCAATAGTAGGAATATTGTTATAACAGTTATGGTCTTGATGTTTATTTGGGGGACTAGTATTGTGTGTTTTATGGAGAACATGGAAGGAACCAATGCAAGGACACTTCTGCTAGATGCTTGTTTACTGCTTTTTGTTAAAATCAGGTTTGATTAGTGCAACAGTTGTATCTCATTGTGTAAATGCCACTTTTGTGATGTGGTTAAGATATTTGTAGTTACTATCAGTGTTTTCAGCCTTTGGTCTTTTCAGATACCTATTTGCAACCCTATGCAGGTTGTATACTAATATACATGCTTACTGGAAAGCATTTCCATACCCTTCGTTTCCTCTTCTCCCTCCTACCTCATGTATTTGTGTTAACCTTATGTAGTAATTGAGAACAGCGCAAAGATGAATCTGTCTTGATTTTTCTTTAGTTTGAAATCTTTGATTTCATGATTATTCAGTGAACACCCAAAGTGCGTATTTTTATGGCTAATTTAGGCATGCTACTAATTTGATACTAGCTATTATTATTTTACTATTTGTATAGATCAGATCTTCAGGTTACAAGTGTAAAGATTATGTAATTTCTATTTATTGTAAGTATATTCATCAAATCACCTAAACTGAAAGATGCCTGATGTTACTTTTGGTAGAAATAAATCACAGCTGCTGTGTTCAATTGCAGATGAACAATGACTTATGCATTTTCTTCTAATCTCTTTGGTTTTTCTGCTTTCAGTAAATCTAAGCATTCTTTGTAGAAATGCATAGATTATTTGTGGTCTATGATATCACTGATACTTGCTGTACTTTTTTCATGTAATACTGGTTGACAGATGAGTAAGTTCCTCTTGGTTTCCTCTCACTTTGTCATAGGAAGTCACATTTATCTGATTATGTGACTGAAGAGTAATGATACAACCACAGGAAATCCTGTGGCTGAAACCAGTTTTGTTCTCTACTTACTTTCGGTAGTAATTTTGTATTTGCAGAATACTGTCTTTGATTTAGGACTGCATTGTAGTTTGCCTTTAAAAAGGTGGTGCTTTTTGCAGTGTACACACAGAACGGCTAAGAGTTTTTGAGATGGGCAATCTTTTTTTACAAAAGATCTAAGAGTAAACGAAAGTATTGCTAATGAGAATTTGTGGCTGAAAATTGGCAATGTGGGTCCCTTCTAACACAACGAAAGCCAATAATGTCAAATGTAAACACACCCAAAGAAATGTAGCCTGCGCATGCTACGTTTGGAGGTTTTGAAAGATAAGAGGTGCATGGAGGTGTGTAGGACTTCTTGCTCATTGTTCCTTGGGATGGAACAGTGAGCTGATTCAGCTACACAAGTCCTAATGCTTATAGAAAGAAAGGATATGGCTGGAGAGTGAGACCATCCTTTCTGAGAACACAGCACATTTAAATTGAGTTAAACAAGTCTGCACCCTCATTTGTGGTCAAGAATAGTTCAGGTCTTGTCTTGAAGCCCTTCCTTTCAGGATATAGCAATATGCAAGTTTCCAATTATTTTAATTTTTGTTTGGGACCGACTCTTCTGTGACTTTTGAGGCACAGTAATAGCATTGTTGAGTGTCAGTCTCTTTACAAAAATTATCTGAAGGAATGGGAAGACAAGTTTTTTGGATACAGGTGTGGATTTTTTTTTTCCCTTTCCATTTTAAAGTAATTTAAAGGAATGTATTACTGTGCTACGTAAAACTAGGGAAAGACACAATTCATCAGAATGCGTTCGCTTTCTTTCTTGCATATGCTGTTACCATTAGGCCTTTTAAAATTTATAAATTTGGGAAATAAATGTATCCCAAAGATAAAAGGGCAAAGGAAGGATAAAATGTTTTAAGAACATATCTCCTGGCCTTGTAGAGAGTGTGTGTGGTGTTAGCCTGACTTGACAGCTCTTATGAAAGGGGATTACTGTGGTAACTGGAATGCTAAAGATGGCAAGCTGCTGGTGTTCCCAAACAGAGGCATGCCTTACTGGCAAGAAGTGAAGGTGGATTGAAAATCAAGCAGGGTGGGGAAGAAGGGGCAGAAAATGCTGAGATGGACACCCCTGCTGGATTGTACGGGTAGCCTTGAAGTGTGTAGTCCGTAACTCCTGCACTCTGGGCAGCAACCATCTGACACTGCTTGTGGCTGTGTACTCACTGGATGCGTGCAGCCTTGGAGCTGTATGTTGCTGGCGTTGCTGAACCTGGCCAGGAACCCGAGCTTCTGTGTTGTTGTCGTATGTCATGAATTGGTGCAGGAGTAGGTATTGATCCTTAGCTGTTGAGCAAGACGTGGTTCGCTGTAGCAGTGTTCTTCTGTTTGGGTTGTTAGAATACACCTGCAAAGCTCCCTGAGGACATGTGCCCTCTGGGAAGTAATATGGAGACTTGAAAAGAGGGGAAGGAGGCAGCAACAGTAGAGACAAATTGGGATAGGAATACTAGGCCAGTAGTTTGGGGAATGTTGATTTAATAGGGATTTCAGGTGTGTTTTTTTAATTTAAATGCTGTTCCTGTAATTTTTTCTCTCTCTATTACAAACTAGTACAGAGAGTGTTCAGTAGATCCAACAGAAATATTATTGGTAGAACTGTTGACCTCAGAAACTTATGTGGTGGAAGTGCTGTACCAGCAGGAATGACAAATTATTTGTTTATTCAAACTGATACTAACAATATTAGTGTGCACTTCCTCTGTTGAGCTAAGCATATGTATCTCAAATAAATACATTTCTCTCTGGATCTTAAAATGAAACTTAAAGCTCAGAAATAATGGAAATTAACTAAAGAGCTTGATAACATCTGAAGATTGTCTGGAATAACTTGTAGAAAGTGGTCTTTTGGAACGCGTAGCAGTAGGATTTAAAAAAAGTAGTTGAAAGATGATTGAAAATGACTTTGCAGGATCTGGACTGAATTCACTTAATTTCCTTCTCCGCTTGAAGCATCAAGAACATTCTGTGATGTAATAAGTTTTTGTTGTCATCAGTAATAAATTTGGGGAAGAAGCATGCTGTTTGTGAATGGATTTATGATGACTGATTGTCTGGTTCAGAAGTCTGGGCCAGAGGTGGGAATGTGGGTGGCTCTGCTGCTAGCCTGCTTGGGTCATCAGAGAGTGCCCATGAAATTTAGCTGGAAGAGTAGTCTAGATTTGTGTTTTGGGAAAATTTCTTCTTTGAACTTGTTTCACAACAAAGGTTAGGGATGTTTTCATAACATCTCACTTGAGCTACCTTTTTATGCTATTGTCTGTGCAAAATCTAAAGATTGGCGGGGGGAAGTGGAGAAATTGCTGTTTGATTATGTGTAGTTCTAAGTGACAAAATAGCTACATGAATTCCTGTCATCCAGCATAGCTTAAAGCTTTGCAGAGTTAGCTCCCCTTTGTGTAAGTACTTCAGAGAAGTTTTAAAACTATTCTAATTTAAACACAAAACATACTGTGTGGTCATATGCGGACTTAAACATAACCCAGCAAAAAACCCCCACCTTGACCATAGTGACCTTTAAAGGAGATCGCTGAGCGTGAGCTGTGTGAGACTTGGAAAGGGATGAAACCTAGCTGCTTTATGTCAGCGGGAGATCTGGCCTAGTATTTAAACTCAAGCAATTTATTTGTTTTTTCCTTTTTCCTCTAAGGAGTTATTAATGCGTGGTACATGTACAGTATTATTGCTTCTGTGTTTAAGTATGGGGGTGGAATACCCAAACTTCAGAACAGTTAGTGAGGAAAAGGTTATATAAAAAGACTTCCTTCCAATCCATACTATCCGCTTGAAATGGCCTCTTTGGGCAGCTAGAATTGTTATCTACACTGTATTTACCATGCCTTTTAATTGCTGTGACATACTCCAAAATTTTATAGCTTTAAAAACCCATAGCAGGGTAAGAAAATGTGAAGTTTTACATTTCTTTTTCCTCACATTTATATCAGCAATAAAGATATAACTAAAATTGGATTGTGTCAAAACACATAATATGTAGTCAAAGAGGAAACACCTTTTTCCTCATAGCAATTTTGCAGGTCAAGTGAAACTTGATGAAAGGAGTAAAAGGGATGAAAACTCCGGTGGAGGGAAGGTAAATCATTCCTTGGAAAGACAGACTGATTGTCTGCAGCAATGTTGCAGAAGATGTTCATGTACTGTAGATGTGGGCGTGGAGAGCAGGCAGAGCAAACAGCGAGGAGTTCTTGGCTATACATGGGATGAGATTTGTGATAAATTCCTAAAACAGATTTACTGATCTGTTCCAGTATACTAAGTGAGTGAGTGTTTCGAAGATTACATCCAAACAATCTGAAAATAAATGTTTATTCCTGTCTGTACTCAAGTAACAGTTGACTTGAGTGGCAAAAAGCATAAACAGGAGATATCTAAAACCAAGAGAAACTTTATGCAGCACTTTTTAGGGTAAAATGTATTTTAGTATTCAGTACAGCAAAATATTTTGGATCAAGAGACTGAGGGCATGTTGACTTCATATGTTAATAAAGCTGTTAAATGCACCTTTATATTTTCAGTTCATAGTGTGATCTTTATACTGCCATAAGTGGGCTGAAAACCTACAGGACTTCTCTAGCTTTAGAGAAACATTGTGTCTTTGTTTTTAAGCTAAATTTTATCCTAAATTCAAATGAAGTGAGTGTTGCATTTGTGCAGTAGTGATGGATGAAAGAAAACTTATTTTTTGAACAAGGTTGGAGAAATTGCCTTTGGCTTTGATTATTCATGCATGCGTTATAGAACCTTGACTCTCCTGATCAAGTTAAAGTAGTACAAGCACCTCAATGTGAAAATAATGCTAGTTTAAAAGTAGCTCTGTATAGCACGTACCCATGGAAAATGTGAACTATAGCAGTGTGAGCAGTTTTTCTCACAACAACATCTGCACAGTAGCAATTTATAAATCAATAAAAGTTAATTACTAGCTGCTGTAAAACACTGTGTGTAACCTAACATTCTGTTCAAAGAAGCTTGTTTTTCTCTTGTGATTAGCTTAAAGTAGGTGACCAAATATGGTAAGTAATTTTTTGGAGATAGTTCGCTTTACAGCATTCAACACGAATAAGTGCATTTGAAGAAAGCAGATAATTTTCCTCTTAGGCGTAGCATTGAGAGTAAGCCTGGTGGTGGTATAGAATGCAGCAGCACAAGTAGTTAGTAAGTCACTACTCTTAAACTATATACCGTTAGTGAGGAAATTAAGGACACTACATGTTAATGAGAAAGCCACTTGCTTTCTTCAAGTAAATGGACTCTATTCTGTTGAAAGTATAGCTTCAGCTGATTTACCAGCATCAGCTCAGGCTTCAGAATTTTAATTTCCAGAATGAAATATTTTCTATTTGTATAATGTTAAGTAGTAAAGTATGTGAGATTACTGTGAGTCAAGCGTGTTCCCAATATTAGACACTATTTAATGCTGGTAATGTTTTTAATATTTTTTTTCCCCAAATTAAGTGCTTGGGAAACTAAAGTAAATAATAAAAATCAGATTCACCAATTAAGTGAAGGACACGTTCATATTGCAAACATTCTAACTGGTGAAAATCTGTGGGTAGTGCCAGAACTTGTGCAGTAAAGTTGTACCTAATTATGCAATACACAGCTCTTAATGAAATCATATGACTAAGGACCTGCAGAATCTGTAGGTTGTATTTAATTTTAATTCATTTTATTCAATTATTCTATGTAAATATAGGTATGCTATACTAGTACGTGTGTGTGTGTAGGTGTATATATAGACACAAACATACAGCTACATATACATATTTGTGTATTAAAAAAAAAAAGCCATCTGCATGCTTTCGTACTTGGTCTTGGTTAGAATTTCAAGGCACAGTTCTGTAAATTTCTGGTACCCTCCAGAAATGTTTTAAACTCTTAGTTCCTGGGGAGAATTAAGGTTGTTCTCTGCTCAGTATGTGGAAGAATCTCTGATTGTATGTGGAATTATCTCTGTGATTTAATACTGAACTAGCTGTTGATTATCTTGTGCATGTTAAGGGTTTTTTTATTTAATTTTTCTCGGTCTGATGGAAAGGCTACTGGAAAATGTGGACTCTGACTTCGGAAAGCTTTCAAAATCAGACTATTACTAAACTCAGAGTAATATTTTATGGAAAAAATAGTTTATGGAAAAATAGTTTATGGAAAAAATAACATTACCAAATCAAGCTATGATGTTCCAGATGCTTAGGGGTTTTTGTCTTCTACCTTTCTGCATGTGTATAAAAATAGTAGATCAAGCATTTTCACTGTGAAGTCTATTCCTTTGTGGTATACATCATTGATACTATAATACATACATGTTTTAATGCTTGAATTCTAAAAATGAATAAATAAAATTGCCAGGAAAATTTGCAGGAAAAACAGGCAAGTGTTAAAGAAGCTCTTACACAGGTGCACATGCTTGACAGAAATTATATCGAATTATTTCTATGATTCTATGATTTTAATACCAGTATAAAATGGAACTTGTATTTTAATGTTCCAGACTCTGTGCACACCAAGTAAGATGAAAAAGCTATCAGAGGGAAGGGGGGGGCATTAGAGGAGAAACAGTTTTTTGTTACTGAGAACTACAGAGAAACTTTTAATTTAAAAAAAGTGTCACTGCCTGAAATAAAATAATATATTGATATAAATATCTGTACCATTCAGAATATATTATAATCTGTTATTAAAATATTATTAAATGATATTTTTTTTGCCACTTAAAAATTATAAAATACAGGATTTTTTGTGGTGGTTTTCTCCATTAAGTTATAGTAGGTATTAACTATTTTGAAGGTAAAAAGAGCAGTATTTGTGAACTGCTCTACCGAGCAAATCTGCATAATGTTACCTTGTTTCATGTTTAAATCTGTTTGAGATAACAGTATTTTAAGGCTTTGCAACTGTTACATACATTTCAATATTTTTCTTAGTATAAAAATAATTCACTTCCAAGTCCTTGTGTAGTGAGATATTCAGGAAGTTTTCCTTTTTGCTCTTCACTTCTTTAAAATGGTTCATTTCCCCTCTACTAGCTCTTTGTTGGCGAAGGTAGCAAGAGCTCTTTCGTCCAGGAGTAGCCTTTTATTTGGTTTTGTTTGCTTGTGTCAGTCCAGTCTGCGAATAAATGTGCTATCCCACAGACTTTATACTTGATTTTACTCTAATAAAACTTGTTAGCTCTCCTTATCAGTGTTCCCCTTGCAGAGGAGTTGTGTTTGATATTTGCAGGAGGTAGGAAGGATTGACTTTCATTGTTTGTAATCATCAGTTGAATCAGAGTTTAAAATACAATTTGAAGGTGTTGGAAGGTATGCTGTTTTGTCTCCTAGATGAAACTCTAAGCTGTTGCATTTGATAGTAATGTGACAGTTACCCAGAACTACTGAAAAAGTAATGTTGTGCTGTTTCAGTCCTCGATTCCACCAGTACAACTATCTTTATATGTGGGTTCCTGTTAAAGTTCTGTGATAGCTACAAGAAAGGCAAAGGTAATATGAGCTGTACTGCTGGCTCTCCTGGGAGGTAGATTGTCCCATTGGCATTGCTGAGGTACGAGTTTTGGAGGTCAGGAGAGCAGCCTTGGAATGAGTGGCAAGGGACAGGCAAAAGACCCTCTCCTTGTTGTTCTTGCATAGCACTGCTGCTCAGGCACTAGGGAATGGTTCCTTTGTGTTTAATAGCCTTATACTATTTTTTATTAGGGTTTTTTTTTCTTGTTTCTGCTTTGTGGGAAAGGTGCTGCATTTCAGAAGGAAACCAGTTAAACTTTTAACTTGTCGTTCTTGTGCCTTGGCCCTTTATTTGACATTAAGACTGTTTTGTTCTGTGCTATATTAGCGTTAGTTAATTTGTGCTTGATCTAACTTATGAGAAATTCAGCTGTCTCCAGATATTGGGGATATTTAGTTATATAAAACACAGTAATTGTGAGAGAGCTGACTTTTCAGGTAAAACATAGCTTTCTGGGGCTATCCCAAATTCTATATAAAGTTGTGAGGCCTTTCCTTATATATGACTATAAACATAAAAGATTTTTAAATGACTGAAATCTCAAGACTTCTGCTATAGGTATAAAATCTTGAGAGCCAGGCTCTAAGTAGAACTTGTGTAACCCCTTCAGTGATAACTGGATTTCATGATGAGATGCATGGATACATACTATTGTCTGACTTAAAAATGGATGCACTGATCACGGAGTATGATGTAGTTGCTAAACTTAATCTCTTTCTTATCTAGAATGTACAGTACTGATGTTAGTTGAATTTCTAATGTGAACAGGTTTTGTGAGCTTTCGGGGCCTTCGTTGAAGAACTGAGGATCCAGTTGTGGGCACGTTCAATATGTTAACATAAAAGACACTGTAATGTGTGGACTACAGACTGAGGTCCTCATTGACGTTACAAAAAGTAGTGCCTTTCACAAAAATATATTACAAGCTTGTTAAAATATTTAAAAGATATAACAACATGGTTGGAGTTATTTAACACATTTTACAGGAAATCATGTTGTTAAATATATAACTAGGCTATAGCACTTGTGCAGTTGTAATAAACAAGTTGTCATCGTGACCCTTTCTACCTTTACAGATAAAAAGAGCTGTTCAACAGTAAACAAGAAGAACGCGTAGAGTCTTACAGGAGCTGCCACAGAAATTAAAGCTGCTTTGGTTTCTGAAATCTATTTCACTGTTGATCAAATGGCTCGTGTTTGGAGCCTTTGAAGAGTAATGCCCATTATGGTCTGCAGGAGCAGCATTTGTCTCTAATTTTAACACCAGCTGACTGTTTCTTAAAAGACTGCAGCTGTTATTTACTCTAAGCAGTGTAACTAATTTGATTTTTTTCTTTGTCTGCTGCAGAGCTAATGAATCATTTTTGCTCCTTACTCGGTGCTATATACACATAAATTATTATTTCAAATGTTACATTATTCTGAGGCCTTTTAAAGGGATATGTTATTGAGGTACTAAGTTGTAAGGTACATGAGGTAACAAATGTAATGTGCTTAATCAATTCTGATTTCCTTTATTAATAATCATATTTTTCTTAATTTATTAAAAATCTTATTTGTAAAGCAAGCAAATAATATGGCAACTCATGAGTGTACAACTCATATCCCTTGAAGCTCTTCTAGACATCATACCGGGAACATTGGAGAGTTGTATTGCAGAGCAGATTGCAGTAGGAGAAGTTTCAGCATGGGAATTGGTGTAAATTGTGTGTTACGGGATTCTATATTGGTGATCTTCCGAGAAAGTGTGGAACAACTCTTTGGCAGAGGTTACTACTCCTTACTGGTTCTGGCAAAATGATACTGGCAGATCAATGCAAAGCTGACTCTTCTGAGCTTGATTCCCTGTGTTGTGCAGCTTTCATTTGTTCAAATATCTTCATTAGCATAAAAGCTAATGAAGCTAATCAGTATTCTAAGAGGATATTATAGAGGAAAATGGATACTACACACAAAGAAAGCATGGAACATTTTGGTTAATACAGATGATGTTTCAAACTGTAATTGAGTCTTAATGTCAGTCCACATCTGGAATGGACGTATTTCTGAACACACTTATTTCAAATATTCTTGTTTTAATTTTTAGGACAAAATGTTGTATGTAGTAGTGTATTACAGCATAATTGTAGGATTTGTCTGGTATCAATTATTATGAATAAGCTGTAGACAGTTTAAACAAAAGCGTGGCTGGAGGCTTTTTACTGCTATCATTATTTGGATTTCCTGACCTGGGTTTTTTTGTTGTGTGGTTGTTGGTTGTGGTTTTTTTTGTTGGTGATCTTTTTT
>RSEF01000003.1:6664489-6691018 GCA_003993805.1 Himantopus leucocephalus
TTTTGTTTCTGAGCACTTCATAAAGACACTTAGTGAAGGACTGTTCTCAGAAGTGGTATTGTTTTTCTGCTGTGATACAGTTCTTATCAATATGCCTTAACAAAGCATTATGAAGTTAAAGTATTGAATGACTGCAGGGAAAAGCTGTAGTATTTTGCAAAGCCACTTCTTTTAACAGGGTCTTTAATAACACAAATATTAAAGTAATGACAGTAAATGTAATTTAGTAAACAGTAAATTAGAGGTTTTGAAAAAGTTTCAGTTATAGAGGTAATATAAACATTATTTAGAATCCCTTAACACTAGCTTTCTATCTTTTTGACTTAAAAAGAAAATCCACCGGAAAGGTGGACTTCTGTAAAGAACATTTAAGTTTGTGATATCCATGTGTTTCAGTTAGTGGTGAACTTTTGCAGGCCCCAAAGTTCTCAAAATCCAGAGGTCAAAGACAAGTGAGTTAGAAGACTGACTTGACCTGCTGATGGAAGGAAGAAAGGGAAGAGAAATTGTGTACCTGTGACCTTTGTTCTCTGCTTCAGGAATTTTTGGTCATGACTAAAATGAAAATGAATTGAAGAATGTTTGTAGGAGCAATCTCCAACTCTGTGAGCACTCAGAGCAGTGTGTAGAGAGGAGTAAGTTGGTAAGGACTGAATTTTCCCTCTTCATTTTGACTCAAGTAACTGGAGTTATTCTGTAGTTGGAAATGTTTTTTTCAAATATTGCTGTTGCTTAGCTTAGTTTTGGATAATATTCTTTTGTATGTTCACAGACAAACAGAGATGACATTCTGATGACTGTAACATGTGTGGCTCTGGACCATTGTAGATATTCTTAAACTCTGTGACAAAAGGCTAGCAAACATAAAAGCAGCAACATTTTTGAAGTTCAGAGAAATATTCCTCACTGAAATCCCCAAATTTAACACAACTGCTTTGTGTGTGTATGTTCTCTAATAGCTGTTCGCCTTGCGCGTGTAATCACAAGCTTAGCATAGTCAAGTAGAATATCTATAATCGATAGCTTGATTATAGAGTCTGATTTGCAGGCCTTTGAGCAGCAGAAAGATCCTGTCATCCTCATTGGTGGTCAAGACAACTACATCTTTATGATTTCTTTGCTGTTAATGTTTTTTATGCTAATTCATTTGCTAGTGCTTAATTAAAGTTGTAACTACTTAAGCACTTTCTTCAGAGTGTGGGAAGTGTGTTTAACAAGTCTAATACTCTGCAGGGGCTGAATGTACCTGATCAGTCTGTATGTTTTGTTCACATGAGTAAGTATCCCAGAGGAAAGTTTGGCCAGGAAATATTCCGCCTTCCAGCTGTAATTGAATGGGCTTGAACAACAAGCTGAGACAGCTGGGTCCTGTTTTGGTCTTGATTTGTAGGGACCCAAGGGATTGGGAGAGTGGGAAAGGGGTCCTGTGCCAGTTGAATGAGTTCAAATGAGGAAAAGAGAGCTTTGCTCCCTCGGCTGCTCTGCATTTCAACTATTAATACAGCAATAAAGCCTATTCAGAGAGTTCTGTGTTCTTTGTGTTTCTTGAAAGAAGGCTTGTGTGCTTAGCTATTGTGTCTTTTTGAAATTTAATGTCTTATCACATGAGGCAGAATTTTCCAGGTCAACCACCCAACTTTAATCATGAGATCTTGTAGAGCGCAGGAAGGAAGCTGAGAAGTCCTCACAATAACCAAGGAATAACATCCTATTGGAAGTGTTCTTTCATGGGGTCATTCACATTATAATTAAGAAACCCCAAGAAACAAGCAATTAAAGCATTTGTATTTCAATCTTGAGCAACTTTTTGAGTAGTTTAAATCCTTGATGTGTGTATTAATTAATTAAAATAATTTAAAATGAGTTTGCAGTGGTCTTGAGGTATAACAGGAGCTTCTCCCCAGTCCTTTTAAATGTTGCTCAGTTCTGAACATACACTTCAGATGGCTGTAGGAAGGTCAAATTGCTGCTTTCAGAGGGAACCCTAAATCGAATTTTTGCAGGTTGCATTGCAAACATTAACTGTTTGGTTAAACTTTGTATTTGCCTCAGGCTGTCTTAACGAATGCGTGTTTAAATTCTCTTGTCCAAATCCAGCTAATATGATTGCCAAATGAAAATAATATGAGGGTAGAAGCTGGGCAATGTGAAGTTATGTTTGCACAGTGATCATGTTATATTAAGTAAGAGTAAGAATCACGCAGAGATTTGTGGAGAAACTGTCTAGTTTTAAGAAGCAGGAAAAACACTACAAACAGAAGAGGTCATGAGAGGGGAAAGTAGCATATCTGTGCTACAATACAGCAGAGGATCTTGTGCTACCAGATTCATCCTAGCAGTACATCCTTACTAATGTTAGGGGGGAATAGCTCTGTGCTGTGGTGGCTAGATCACTTCTGGTACTCTGTTTTCCTTGAGTATTACTGCATCATTACCTGTAACGTGGACAGACTCTTAGTTTAGACACATAGGCTCAGAAAGCTAAATTATCTTTTATTTATATGCTGACTTTTGAATACCTGGTGTATACAGAGAGCTGAATGTAGACCATCAAGTTGAATTTCTAGCAGCTCTTGGGTTTTCTTGCATGGTAGTTTACCTCCATGTCTGCTGTAGTGCAGTGGTGGGAAATCCAAATATAGAGGGCTCCAGTTTGTACACTACTATAGTGATTTTGTGGCAGGTATCCTCTAATTTTACATGGGGCAGAAGTATGCATATGCATTTGTTCTGGTTCATCAGTGTAACACAGTCTAATAGCCAGTTGATCTTGATGTTTTCATTAAATAGTAATTTGGTTTATTTACCAAACCTAATGGTGTCTCCATGTGTATCTGATTTGGTGTTCATTTGGTTGGTCAGATGTGTAGGGTTCTGAAAAACTTTCCCATAAATAGTTGTGTTCTTGCAGGTATGAGTTGTAAGCTAGCTTAGACCGAGAAGAACTTCTTGGCTAAAGAGTGTTTTTTAATTTCTCGTGTAATATTTCATGCGTTCACATACGGTTATTTTGCATGAGTATTGCAACTGTTATGAAGTGTGGGTTCATTGTCATCAACTTCCTTTGGGGCAAGAAAGGCTATTCTAGAGAACTGTATAATATGCAACGTTTCTTCCAAATAAAATTTCACTTGATGATGACTAATTCTATAAAAGGAAGTAAAAAAGATGCGCCACGAGCTTCTCCTGAAGCTGTATGGAAGTTCTGCCATCTTTAGTTAAGAGTGACACTGGACAGAAAAGCCTACTGTCTTTCTGCTGCCTCTAGATCAAGGAAAATGTTTTATTTGTATTTTCCTGTAGGACAGCATAGCAGAATTTAAATAGACCAGATAAAGCCATTTTCCAGAGTTTTTCACATTCTTATAGAAGAATAGATAACTCCTTAGTGGAGGCTTGCTTGTTCTTTTTTCTGGTCTGAAGGTACTCCACAGTGTTGCTTACTGAGAAAAGGACTGAGAAAAGCTGGTTTACATTATGTGCAAGAGTGTTCTTTTAGGGGCAATCTCTCTGTTGTCAAGGTTGGTTTGAAAATTTTGAGAGAGAAAGGGGAAAAAATGTTCATAGAGTGCTGTGTAGTCTATTTTTTTGCAAAATATTTTACACTGGAAGTGACACTTTATTTCAACCATGTAGGAGAGGGGCTTCTTAGTGATGAGGTCGTAGCTGGGGAGAGCACTCTGGGAGAATTTTTTTTTCTGAGGTAAAAGATCTATAGTGTATGAATTTGGGGTATTTTAGGTATAATATTCTTCGAGGTTAGAGGAGAGAAACTAATTTTTAAAAAAGTAATTGAAAATAGTGTTGACATTGAAAGGGTGTTTGTACACCTTCTTGTAACTTTTGTTTACAGCCAATACTAAAAGCATATCTTTGTTTCTCTAGTGTACTAACAGGACTGCTAGCAATTTATTTTTAGTTGTACACAACTTCACGTATTATATCTCTTAGAGTGACAACATATAGTAAACATAAATGGATATCTAATTTGCTTTTATATCTTTAAAGGTTAAATTGGTACTTTATTATTTCTCGTAGGTTTATTTTGCGTGATCCCTGTAATGAGTTATAGATTAAAACATTGTACAAAAAAGGTCAAGATTTAAGTAAACAAAACCTTGATGGATTGTCTGTCTGGACTGTTTGGTAATATGCTTAAAGAGCCACTAGAAATCATTAGTATGTTTCATTCGAGACTGATGTTAGACTAATGATTTTTTAAATGCACATCATTAGAACAAATGTTGATGTGACAAGTAGCAGTTGCTTTTGTATGAAGAAGAAAATACTGCTATTTAAGAAGTAGAGCTAGAAGTGAGGAAAGTGGCTATCACCTTTTACATTGCAAAACGTGAAAGCTGTGTTTACTCTCTGTGTGTGCACACAATCATATAAATAGGAACAGCGGTCCTGTGCAGGACTGGAGAATAGTGCGGTTACAGATTTTGCCACCTTGGTTGCTACCTAGCCTAGTTATGTTTGCTGTCAGGTGCTTTTTCACTTTTAAATGGAAAAAAAAAAAAGTAACTTTGAAAAGGAGAGAGTAGCAGAAGCCACTGACTAGAAGAAAAGAAGAAAGAAAAGGAATGAAGAAATTGAATCTTCTTTTAGATGGTTTTCTTATTTCCTCTGGGAGAAAATAAGACCAATCATGTAAATAACAGCCCCCTAATATTATTGATTAAATAACTATTTCATTTCTGTGGTGTCTTTAACTATTTAGTTTTCAAAAATGGAGAGTAATGGTCTTGTCTCATGAAAGAAAGGAAACGGTTATACTGGCGTATGTATTATATCAGAAGATTTCAAGAAGAAATCCTGTTTTTTCCATAACCTACTCAACAAGACCTCATGCTCCTTGTCAGAGATGGCTCATTTTTTTGCAATGAGAAAAAGGTTTTTTTTCTTCCCCTTTATTGTATCTTTGTCTTTTATTTTGCAATTTTGTTCCAGTGAACAATTGAGTTGGGTGTATATGCTTTTATTTCAGGAAAATAATATAACTTTATATTATAACTCAACAGTATATGTATATCTTAAAATTTCTCCCCCAAATGAGGAGAAATAGGTGAGATTTCTCTTGCAACATAGGTTTGCTGTTTGATGTGGTAAGGTCTTCTTAAAATGCAAAACATCTGTTTTTTTCTTTTAAAATTGCTCACTTACCTATTTGCTTAAATGTTTTCATCCATTTATGTGTTTCAGGGTGTTATTTTCATAAGTCAAAGTGTTATCTCAAAATGACAGTTTAAAATTTGTGTACAGGCTGTGCTTAACTACATGCGTGGGGTTCTGGTGAGAATATCACGGTGAGAACTGTATTTTGGCTGCCACCTTGCTCTGGTTTTGAAAAATTCACGCTGGTAATCTTGACAACAAATTTGTGTGCGAGTACACACATATATACAAATTTGTGTGCGTGTACACAGATGCCATATATTGGCATTTGAAGTATTTCCCCAAAAAAACTGGTCAGGAAACAATTATTTTCCCCATGTGCAAAATAATAAAGGATTCATTGCTCCCTTGAATAAGTACAAATGTTTGTTTCTTGCATCAGGGCGAGAAATTACTACTCATGGGGCAAAAATGTGTTTACTCTGTCATGTGTACTTCAGGGTTTATGACGTGGGGAACAAAGTGAGATTTCCTTTTCCTGGAGACACAGAAGCAGGATTCAGGAGTAGATTTTTATCTGCGACCTATATTTGATAAAGAAAGAATTGGGGAAAGAGCTAAACAAATCACCCTATAAACCTGCATAACTCCAGTAAGTGATGGTAATTTTGCCTCCTCTCTACCTGATGTTAGATAGTGGGAGAAATGGCAGATTATGCAGATTATATGCTGTAGTGCTCTCAGATGCATCCTGGTGACATCCGTCATGAATACTTCCTTAAATCTCTCTCATGTTTTACTAAAGCTCCAAATCACTGTACTCTTTCAAAGATGGAAGATGGAGTTTATNGGGGGGGGGGGGGGGGGGGGGGGGGGGGGGGAGGCGGCGGTGGGAGGGAACCATGCCAAGATAACACAAAGCCAAAAAACCTTTTATGGTTTCTGAGAAGAAATTTTTCATAGGGTCATTTTCACTGTGTTCCTTCCGTGACATACTTTTTCTGAGTTCAGATAGTGAGTAGAGCATAGGAGACTTCATGCATGAGGAAGGTGGTCCTCTTCCTTTAATGACTTTATGTACACAGCTTCGTAGACTCTAGCCATCATGTAGTAGAATATGATTTTCTGTTTGTACAGTGAGTTGGTTTAGGTTAATTTACTAGTTAGATTCTCTAATTTACTGGACAGTTTTTGGAATGAATTAAAACTTACTGCTAGTAATTAGGAAATTGTTGTATGTGATTTCTGGGCAATTATATTTACATTTTTTAAAAATCTGTGCAATCTTTGGTATTTAAATTGATTGTAATTTCAAAAATAGTTCAGAATCTTTCAAGAGCATAGCTGACTTAGCCTCATTATTTTAAATCTAGAAAAGAATAATAAGAATAGATGGTAAAATTATTTCTTTCAGATACAGTAAGATTGTTTGTAGTTGTACAGTCATTCAGACTTGGGAAGGTCTCTTGTTATTTTACAGCCAAAAGGACGGTGTCTGAGTTTTCTCTGTTTTCTTCTAAAAGTTGGATGCAGCATAAGGGCTTCAACCGTTCTTTTGATGGCCCTGCACCGTGAACATTGTTACCCTTGTAATATATTGCAGTTTTGTTTGACTCTCTTGAGCATAATGGCATTATAGTACTCTTTTGTGTCCACTTTCACCAAGTCTTCTCAGGTTCTCCACTGACACTGTATTCCCTGACTGCTATGTACCCTTGCAGCATTTGGGATGTACTAGGTCCTCTAGTAAACAGATACAAGTCACTGGTGTTGATGTTGAAATGTACCTGTGGCGTCCAGAAAAAATGCAGCATATTTCATTACAAGCAAAGATGCTTTGTTGGACCTCCATTTGCTGCTTCCATCAGAACTAAGTTGAAAACTTGGGAGCTCAGTGAAAGCTTGTGATCCTGTTTTAGCATCCTGTCTGTTAACTTCGTTACCTTTTGCTTACTATTTCAAACTTATACTTTAAACCTATGTTTAAAAAAACCCATATCAGGGCTGCTGCTGTCTGCTGAGTTTAGGGCCAGAATGTGTTGAAATATATCTGTTTGATTTCTTCTGATGGTGCTGTCTCTCATAACCGCACAGGGCCTGGGCCACAAGAACTTGGGATGTGTCTGGTATAAACTTTACACTTCCTTCACTCCTTGGACCATGGTAAAGGCTGAGGGGGAGACGGCTGTTTAGAGTGCTTCCAAGTTGCCTCCACTGTGCTTTGCTTCAAAAAACAACTGGGGCCTTAAAAAGCAGAGCACCTCCTTGAAGGCTGCCCTCATCCTTAGATCTGCTTAGACATCTGGTGTTTTGTTGTCATTTTATTATTTGCTTTTCTCTCAGAGGATTCTGTAACTTACGTATATATATCTTCATCTGGCTATGTAATTATATTAAGTTATATAGAAATCTAGGTGCTTCTGTGAGAGGAAGAAACCTTTTAGAAGAAGGTTTTAATTTTTTTTCTTATTAAAAAAACATCAGTGTACTGTTTAAAGGGGGTGTTTGGACACCAAATATAAATAGCAAGGCTAATTACTAATACTTACAATTTGCTTTTGTTAAGCATGGTGCTGGTTTGACATCAAATTTGGCTTGCTTTGTTACTTGCATGGGCTTGGTGTAGTGAATTGCACTTATACCCTAAGAGAATCCAGCTCATAGGTTACCGCAGAAGTTGTGTCATCATTGGCGGGTTGAAGCTCTTTTTCAGGAGTGTATGTTGTTTGGCCCCTGAATTTTGCAGATTCAGCCTCTCTTCTGGAGGATTGTTTGAATTCCCCTTTTATGCATCATTTTCAAGCTATTCTCTCCATCTCTCATAGAAAACAGATAGCACCACTCAAGAAGAAGCCTAAATTTGAGATTATTTTTTTCTCCCTTTGTGATCCTTTTTATTGAGATTTGTTTGGAGGTCATAAAATGGTCGAAGAACTTGGTGTTACCTACAGGCATGCCCTTCCTGGGGAAATTTCCATTTAGTGGAATATACATATATGTGTGGAATATTTGTATGCCTATATATGTATATGTGTGGGTACATACATAAAAAAATAAAAAATTTTGATAGCTAAGTTAAAACAAACTATTCCCTATTATCTCTTGACAGTCATGGAAAAATGATAGGCTTGGTTGTTTTAACTCCTTCACTGACGTATATCATAATTTCATTATCACTCTTACTTCCTTTTGAGTGCAGCAGCCTGTTTGCTTACTGGGATTCAGCTAACTACAAGCGAATTTCAGCCCACCCATTATTCTTTACAGTACATGATTGGAAATTAATAGATTGACTTTCAGCTGGTAAGTGTATATTTTTTTTAGTCCCCTAGTGATTCAGACTGCTAATTTCAGTAACTTACTGATCTCCTGCGGTGGCACTCAAAGCTTGAATTCTGCCATTGTGCTTTTAGGCTGCAGGACAGATTTTTTTCAGGAGGTAGATGTGGAATTTAGATTTTTACAAAAATGAAAATTCTTTTTTTTTTTTCCCATCTTAGATCTTCTAGAGCTGTGTTCATTCTCTGCGTGTTTTTGAATAGAATCTCTAATGAGTCAGAAATTACTTTGCCTACTTCCTCAGCCCCTTGGGAGTAAATTTCATTAGGCCTTTGTGATTGAAGTGTATCTAATGCATTTTATTGTTTATTTAATCTTTGCATTAGTATCAGCAGAGATATTTGTGATTTGATTGAGCCAAAAAAGTTCAAATGCCTTTATCTGTAGAAATGTTACTTAGATAAGGCATATTGATCAGTACATTGTGGAGAAACCTGCCTTTATTTCAGACAGCTAGTACTCGTCAGTCCAGTAACTTTCCCAAGTACTACATTCACATTTATTCTGAAATGGACTAAAATAAGTGTAAATGGGGAAAATAGTACAGCGTGAGTGGTTCTTAGCTTAACAGATGGAGCCTAGGCAAGCTATACTGCCAACTGGTAACAGTGAGGAAAAGCTAAAGCGAGTGTTGTCTGTTTTGATGACTAGCAACTCAAGTTACTGACAATCACTGTTTCTTCAGTTCAAGTTGAATTCTTGAGATTCAAAAGGTTTTTAAGGCATCCATTTATCCTGAGGTTTGTAAAGAAGTACTGTAACACAGTATGGCTGAAAGGTTTGTGTGTGCAGCTTGTATACTTTAGTATGATTAATATTGGTGCTACCACCTTTGAGCATGAATTAAATTAAGTCAAGTAGTAATGTTGAGTTAAAACAAGTGGACTTTTCGTTCTCTCACACACAGTAGTAGTTGATTTAAATTAATGGTTGTGTTGAGCTAGAGATTCTCTTGACACTTAAAATAGTACTGAATGGTGCATTATTTGAAATTTATAGAAGAGCAAGCAGTAAGATTTATCTCTGCAGTGGATAATGGTCCTTTTTAGGTTGGTACATAGAGGGGAGGCACTGCACCATGGCTTATGCAGAAAACACAGCTGGAGGGGGCGCAGAAAAATCCCAACTAGGGAAAACTCATAATGACTAAAACATGCAGTAAATGACTGCAGTAGAAAGAACCTTTTGCAAGTGTTGTGTAAGTCATCTGAGAAAGTTTGATGCTGGATGAATTTTGATATTCAAGATCTCCACAACGTCATTGTAAGTTAGGTGAGTAAGTTGATGTTTGATTAAAAGATTGAGATATTTCCTTGGAAATACTCAGAAGCTGTAGGAAAGTAATTGGATTTTAAACTTCTCTCAGAGTAATTTTATTGAAGCAAGGTATGAAGAAGTAGTAATTGTTAATACACACCACTAAAGTAATTCTTTCTTTCAAATGTATAATCTATTTTATTTATAAAATTAAAATTGCATTATCATTGGAAGGTGAGACCTTTGTAGTTAAATGTATATAAATACCTGTTTTATTAAATCAGGAAATAATCACAATTAAAAGCAAGAAAAGAAATGTTTTCAACATTTCTGATGGTACATCATACCAAGTTGCTCCCTATTGTTAAAGTTTTGTTTACCCCTCTGTGTAAAGAATTAAAAATTGCAATGAAATACAAACAAAATGAGGGCTGAGGAATTTGAGGGTTTTGTGTATATTCATTACTCCCTTTTTATGGACTTGGACATCTTTCTAATACACGAGTGAATACTTAATTCTCATTCTCTAAATTATCCTTTCTTTTCCTTTCTTTTGTAATAAGCCCTTGTGTACCCAAATAAATTTCACAATTATGTAACTGTGTCTTGTCTGAAGTGTTGGCAGTTTGCATCAGTGTTGACAGAGTTATGTAGTCACAGGTGTCCTGTTGATTTCAATAGAAGTTAAATGTTTGCATTCTTCTGAGGATTTGGGCCCAAGACATCTTGAAAACCCATTGCAGTCATTTCCCAAATTAATGTGTATGCAATTATTTTCCCAGGAGAAATATTCTGTGGATGTCAGGTTTCTAGATAAAGGTTTCTCAGCTTCATAAAGTGAGATCTCACTTTCCCGTTAATCATCATTTCCATATTTGTGTGTCAAAAGAAGTAGTAAATCAGAGAAGTTGTTACCCTCGGAGTTCCCAAAACTTTATGCAAAACACTTGTCTATTCTTTCTTTCTTTTTTTTTTCCTTTTTTTAAAGATACCTGTTTGCTAAAAGAGCTGGAGGGAGTAATCAGTTTTCAAGCAGCTGTATCTGTTGGTTACTCTAGGAGTCTGGACACAGACTCTTGATTAAAAAAAATCCCAGGAAACAGAAAAACAACAACCCCCCTGAAGTAATTTCTTGAGCAGAAGTGACTAATAAAGCTTGGTTTCCTGTTAATTGTGCCTTGTGGTTGATTGGAGTCCTGAGTTAAAGGTTTTGTCGCAATTACAGCACCTGTACGGGAAGATGTCTGCTCCCACCCCTCCGGCTGGTTCCCAGGGTGTTGCCCTGGGATTAAGCAAGGGGATGCTGTTGTAGGCTGCGTGGGCTTAGGAGTCTCTCCTACCACCCACCTACTTTTGCGGAGCATGCAAAAAGTGAATTGTCTTTGAAACATCTTCTGCTTAGTCATATCTGGTTCAAGTTAGGTGATGGGTAGAAGTTATGAGGAGACGCGGATGCAGACACACGCTGTGACTGCGGGAGTGTTGCTGCTTTCATCCCTGTGTCACTCTCCTGACAGTAATTCAAGTATATTTATGTGTAAAGGGTTTTGTTGCTTAGGGTGATGATGCTTAGTCAAAATTATTAATTTAGAAATAAACCCAGGTCTGTCTGAGAGCAATTGTAAATCTAGAGGATGAAAACCAAATGTTTCTGAATACCGCCTCTGTTACAGTTCTTTGTAAGGACTGTTTTCTGACCTTCTGGTTCGTTTGCTTTTTATGGACTAGCTGTGAAAAACATACACAATGCCTATTGTAAATACCAGCCTTCCGTTTGCTGCTGTATGTAAAACTTTTAATTTATGTGCCATCATTATTTGATTAAATAACAAGAAAGTAATCCCAAAATACCTTATTGTGTGAAAGAGTCCTTTCCATTTAGGCAGTTAGATAAGCAGCCCATTTCCTCTGAATGGGTATTGCTAAAGTTACTTCCAGTAGTTACTATATCTGGACTGAATTCAGGCTTTCCAGGTGTGTGTTTCTTATTGTGCAGAAGTGTTTTGAATGCACTTCAAGATAAACTGAGAATATTTAAACAATCATTTGAATATTGTATTTTTATGACAAATACCAAAATATTTGGGTGGAAAGAAGTATCAATATAGAGTAGACAGTTGGCAAGGTACAGATAGGCATGAAAAAATAGGGATAGTGGTTGAGCTGAGTCTGAGTTGTTGGGGAGGAAATGCATTTTGAATTTTTGCATGTGTTGCATATGAATACTGGATTTTCCCTTATGTTTGACATAATATAGGCCTAAGAATATTACATTTAGTTTCAGTAATCAGTTTTATTTGCTAAGATATAACTAGAGAATTTGAAAAAGAGCAACAAATTAAGAGGTGTTTTTGATGAGCAATGTTGTGAAGCCAGGCTAAAACTTGTAGGAATGTTTTGTGGTAAGTTTTGAGTGAATACAGAGGAACAATCTAAAAATAGGTGTTAAAAAGGGCAGGAGTTGCCACACTTTCCTAAGTATTTGAGATCAGAAAAACCCCCAAAGTTCAGAATGGGGGACGACGACGACGACGTTACAGTTCTCAGTTATTTTTTCTAATAGGGAGTACAGTGTGTTATTATGAAAGAAATCTAGGTTTGACCTAGGATTTGACCCATTTGTCAAGAATGGTTTAAAAGTAACAAGCTCTGTTTGGTGTTTATATGGATGGGATACCTTCAAGTGTAACTAATTCCAAATGTATATTTGATACTGCATTATGAATAATCTTCATTTTTAGTAATAGCATTTTGGTACTGGTTTCACATGGATAAGTGTTAAGAATTTGTAGGATTCAGATTTTGGAAAGTTTTTTGACTATCTGTCACATTGCTGTTAAGCTTGCAGTAATTTACTATGTTGCTCAAGAACACAGACTGAAGTCTGGAGGAAGAAGAGGTGACATAACCAGATGTTTGAACTGGGGACTCTTGCTGAACAGGGAAAGATGATGAAATCGTAGAATCAGTCTCGTCTAGGTTGGACTAATTAGCAAAATGGCTTTAGTCATATGATGTGAAACATAAACATTTCTTTGTAGTATGGATAATTTATGTTCGCTTGCATTTTACTGTGAACTGCTTAACTTGGTCTTTTGGGATCTATGGAACGAGGTGACATTTGGAAAAGTGAGCTATGAATTCACTTCTCTACAAGTATTTTTTTTCGTAGAACAAACCTATAATTCCAGAGTGAAAAGCAATGAATTCCTAGCATTCATTTTGCTTATGACTTAATTATGTCTTATATTTTCAAACGGTTTTATTAGCTGTAACTAGAATCCATTTTTATTAGACTGCAGTTTCCATTTAAATATTTATATGAAGTATCTAGGTTGATAATATTTAAAAAATATAAGCACAAACTAAAATCTGTATATGTTACCTACTTCTGAAGTGTGGTTGCTTTATTGAGGTAACTAAATGAGTACTATCTCTCCTGAAAATGTCTTTGTATATAAAATAATGAATTTGTGTTCTGTGCTCTTCTGAAAATGTGTTCAACTTCCTTATTATCCATTACTTATCTCAGACTTGTTTGTGTGTGCTATGTCTTGCCACGGCTTTTCCTTTCAAGTTTCTAGTAAACAAAACTTTTGAGATAAAACTTGGGTAAAAGTATTCAAAGAATTTTCAGAACTTAATGAATATTTTATGCGTTTAGTATCACAACTGGCGAAACAATTCTTCTCCACTGCATTGGATGCATACAAGACCACCTCTCCTGTTCACATTTGGGAAAAAAAGCATATAAAATTTTGAGAATATGTCTAGAATTTGAAGATGAAGAACAGTTTGTATTGGTTCTGATTTTTGTTTGATTAGTTTATCGTTTGAAACTGAAAGACTTAATCCTTCAGTTACAGGAATAATGTTAATTTCACTCGCTGCCTCCTCTTTTTATCTTAAGATGGTAAATAAAACCAAATAATCCTATCTTGTTATAAAATTATTGTAGTGTCTTAGAAAAATTGCCTTTTATTAATGTAGCAATAAGCAAACTCTTAAATCTATGTAGCCTATTACAACAGGCATACAGCAATACCACTCTGTCTTACTGTAGAGAGTAAGATTCAAAAAAGACTCTTAATTTAGGTCAGCCCTGCAAATACATGCATGTAAGAGTTCATGGTTTTAATGTCTCTCTTATTTCTGACTTGGCATCAAGGGGATAGCGAAGTAAGTGATGTGCTCAGTAGCACGAAAATCAGTTCAGATGTACCGCTTAGCAAATCCCTTCACTTGATTCCTTAGGAACTCTGAAGGCTTAATTTGAAACACTATGCCCTTAAAGGGTGGTTTGAAAACCTTTTTATGTTCAGGTAATATAAGCATAAGGGTGCCTGAGAACCAAACAGAGAAAATGAGTTAAAAATAAGTTAAAGTTTCTCTTTGGTTTCATGAAGAATTTCATCTATCAGTGGTCTGGGTTCCAGAATTACTCTTTACTGCATCCTTGGGGATACAAAGGAAGTGTGTACCAAAGCAAAAAGGGCTGTGGTGCAAGAATCTCTTGCACATGTGCATGTGCATGCACAGATGTATGTGGTTTATGTAGAAACTTACTAGTTACAGAAAATGTATGCTGTAGGGTAGTTACAGGCATTGGGAAATACATTTGTCATCTTCAAAGTCAAGATTCTCTAGAAAGTTTGATTTATATTAATGGGGATCGTTGATCTTTTTTGAACTAGTAATATTTTAGTGATTCAACTCACTGAAGATTGAATTATTAAATTGCCATGAGGTGAAATGCGGTCAAAATAAAAATATCTTAATCGGCATTATTTTACAGTGATCACTTAATCAGGAAGAAAGCGAAGATGATTGTAGTTGAGAAATAGAGTGCCGGATCTGGTGCACAGTTAGGTACTTAAGCCTTATGATATGGTCTTTATTCTCAAGTGGGCCAAATCAAGTTTATTATAGGCAATTTACATTCTAATGGCACTGAACTTATACATGATTAATTATTTTTTAATTTTAATTAAGTTAGTTTTAAGATATCTCTGAGAGAGTGGTGAAGGTCTAGGATCTTTGAAGATCTTTAAGGAGTGCTGTTAGTTTAATAAACGACTACTGTCAAAGTTGTAATTCCCTAAAACTAAGAAGAGTTCTTGAAATAGCACATTTTTTAGAATTACTGTCTTTTTATCATTGTGTCAATGCAAAAGAACCAGACAATAATGACGTGTTCAATTGCAGTACCCAGCTTGAAAACAAGGAGCAAGCAAATGAGTAATTTGCGGTTCTTAAAGCAGAATAATACAGGGTGATGGCATTAAAGTGGTGTGAGGTATGTGTGGAGTGGAAGCTTAAGCTGCGGAGGTGGAAAAATTTCTGTGGAAGGGTGTTTTTCCTCCTTTTGTGACTGGGAACTTGAAATCTGAGTAAAAGGCAGTCATAGGGACTGCAGTAGTGTATCTTTGTTTTTCATTGCACTTATAGTGGCTTAACACTCAGAAGCAGCATTTCACTGTGATATACTAATGAAGTGCAAAATCTGTTTTCTTATTTTTACTGATTTCAGAGTGACCCATAGGATATATCAGTCAGTGTAAAACTAATGCAGGTAGTGTTCAAAAGTAAATTTTTGTTTATTTGGATCACAAAGGCTATTTGAAAATTATATCTAATGACAATGAGTGGTTACTTCTAAAGAAAATTAAAAATATGTCTGGAAAACGTGTATTATTTTAACCTAGGCAAAATACCTTCTTACGATACTAAGTTCTTGCTCACTTAGTATTTCCATTTGACATACCTTATGTCGAAGTACTTCTTGCTTTTAAGAATTTTGAACTTTATTTTAATGTTTGAACTTCAGTTTAATGTCAGGTATAGGTCATGAATGCAGGACTTCATATAACATCTTTCGTTTCAGATGTTGTCCATAAAGGCAGAATTAGGAGTATGAGTGTATGTATTTGTATGATACTACTCAGAGTTTTCCAGTCGCGACTGGGACTTTTGAGATCTGTTGCAATGCAGATGTAAACAAATGTCAGTGAAACCCACTGTATATGAAGTGCTTATGAGCAGGTTTGTGCTATGCTTTTAAAGAGGAAACAAGGTGTATTGTTAGATGATATGTCTAACATATGGTGGGTGCTTGCCTGCAACATCCTGCAGAAGAATTTGCCTGCTGTTGGAGCTCGACAGCATTACTCCTCGCCTTCTGCTCTGAGGCCCTTGTGGCTTGCTGGGAAGTGTCTGCAATGATATTGCAGTGAATTTAGGGGTAAAAGCACCACGATGGAGGAGTGAGAGACAGGACTCAAATGATTCACATGCTGTGTGAGATTTAATGGGTGTGCATTTTGACAAGTTCCGAGTGTAAGTATATGCTAAGAACACATGGCTACACAAACGAGTCATTTTAGAGGAGGAGAGTTTGGAGAGTCTGCCCACCCCCCTTCTCACAGGTTTTGAGCATATCATTTAACTAATTAAAAAAGAATAAAAGCACTTTCAGTTTTACAGAGCTTTTACAGCTTTTATTCCTCAAAAATGAAAATGAATAATGTTAGCTGCTCATGTAAGATGTAATGAAACTCTCAGTATCAGCAAAAAATCAAATGTCTGACCTCAGTATATGTGCTGTAAAACTGTAAAACTAGTCTTTCCTTTTAACTAAAATTCTAAAGTAAAAGGAAGGCAGACTGATGTTGTGTAGCTCAAGTCCTAGTGAGTCACAATTCAATGAAAAGTAAAGGCACTCAGGACCAGTGGTGGTAAAGGAGAAAGGAAATGCATCAGGGAACTTGAGAAGGGATGGTGGCAGAGCATCATCACTGAAACTGGGACTTTGGAAGAGACACTCCAGCTGGGTAGACCAGAGTTTGAAAGAAAAAGTAATAAATTGGAGAACTAGCAGAACTTTGTTTAGATGGTGGCTTCTGTGACCAGCAGGGGCAATGGGATGGGGGCCTGGAGGTAAAGAGAGACATGAGTAGAGTGATGTAAGAAGCAGGAAAGGTACTGATGTGGAGAAAACTGAGGAGGCCCTGGGCAGAAACCATCACGTGTGATAGCAAAGCTGTGTGGGGACAGGGCAGAGTGATACTGGATGACCAGTCTTGTGGGAGAGGTTAGGACCAAATAGTTGAGAAGGAAAGCACTGGGGTGAGGAGTCGCAGCAGGGAAGAGGTGAAACTGGATCATCTATTTGTGAGATGCAAGAGAAGGGATTGTAAGGCAGGCTGCAATATTAGACAGACGTTTGAGTATCCCTTAAAATCCTTCTTTTGCTAGCTTCAGAAATGGAACGGGAGACTCCTAAAGTGCTGGGAAACCGATCAGGGGGCTTCATTAGTGCTGGTCCACTCAGAGAGTGACAGCCCGCAGCACTGGTTCTTTATTCAGTGAGGATCATGTACTAGATGCCTGTGTTCCATGGACCAAAGTCACTAGCTTTCTTCTCGTAAAAGACTTCTATATTATTACAGTATGCAGCAGAATTCCTAGAGAGAATTAACTTTTATTTTTTAAATTAGAGGATTATTTGAATTATAAATAAAATATATATTGAACAATTCTTCAATTAAGGATGCAAAACCATGCATGCAGAACAAAGGAAATAACAGAATTAATGATACCTCCACAACTCTCTTGAGAGAGTACATATTACAGGCTTCTGTTGCCATCACAAGATACCTGTTCTTTAGAGTGGAGAGCTGTTACTTGACAAGTANCCCCCCCCCCCCCCCCCCCCCCCCCCCCCTTTTTTTTTTCCCCGTCTCTCCTTGAAATTTGCTGTGTGGTTGGACACTCTTTGTTTATTGCATAATATTCAGTGTTTTTCTGATACTCATCAACAGGTATCTTTCACAAACAGCAAGACAGTATTTTTAAAAACCTGGTCAGATTAAATGGTGANTTTTTTTAAATTAGAGGATTATTTGAATTATAAATAAAATATATATTGAACAATTCTTCAATTAAGGATGCAAAACCATGCATGCAGAACAAAGGAAATAACAGAATTAATGATACCTCCACAACTCTCTTGAGAGAGTACATATTACAGGCTTCTGTTGCCATCACAAGATACCTGTTCTTTAGAGTGGAGAGCTGTTACTTGACAAGTAGTCAGTTCTTCCTCCCTCCCCCACTCCGCTCCCCCCCCTTTTTTTTTTCCCCCTGTCTCTCCTTGAAATTTGCTGTACGGTTGGACACTCTTTGTTTCTTGCATAATATTCAGTGTTTTTCTCTGATACTCATCAACATGTATCTTTCACAAACAGTAAGACAGTATTTTTAAAAGCCTGGTCAGATTAAATGGTGGTATCTCTATTTTACATAATAAGTAATGCACTGAGGGACAAAGAATTTTACTGAAAGTATTCATTTTTGATGCCTGGTTTATTTTGATTTTTCAGAACATTTAGTAATTCTAAACACAGGTCTCATTTTATTTACAGTTTAAAAGTCCAGTATTTTTGGCAAAGACCAGCATATTGAGTTACATATCAAATATTGAAGAACACAAAGTTTAAGCTTGACTGTCAGAAGTGTGATTTTAATTGACTTGTCTCCAGCTCTCTGACAGCATGAGGGATGGAGTCTAAGCAGCGTTCTGCTTTATAAGCTTAAGACCACCTTTCTCCTTCTGCTTTGTTAGTCTTGCAGGTTTTTTAAATAGAACTTTTTTTTCTGTCTGCTCTTGATTTGCTCCCAGAGTGTTTCCACCCTCTTTACTAGGTGGAACAGGAGTCTTATAGTAAAGATTTTACTGATCGTGCTACAGATTCTTTTCATCAGAATTCCAGTGCACAGCAGGATGAATTAAAGTTCAATATTTCACTTTGCTGCTAGCATAATAATATTTAAGCATGGGGTGGTGTACTGAAATTCTTGTGACAAGAAAAAATGGTAATATGAAGAAAAAAAAAAAGGCCATATCTTGGTGTGGTATGGAAGTGTTGCCCAGATCTGCAGTGGGTGTTTCATGAATGCAGGGATTATTTTTCATCTGAGTCTGGGGAGGGGAAAAAACAGAACTACTCTTGTATGTTTGGGAAAGATATTTTATTTCTCTCTCTGATTTTAAAGTTCCTGTTGAAGAATCTTTTGTGGTAGCTGTAGCCAAAGATGGCTGGATGGTCTCCACTTGACCTAGATGAGAACAGATTACCCCCCACCCCCCCACCCCCCCCCAGATGAATGGGATCCAGAATATTGTGTCTGTCTATACCATAGTACAGGAATTTGTGGACATGCTTCTCATTCTTGGAAAATGCCAGATTCTTAACTTGTACTTACAGATGTTGGTACTTAACTGTTCATCGGGAAAAACATGTTAAAAATGTTCTGAGGGAGTGAAAACTGAATCTTAACTGTTAAAACTGAGAAGGGTATTTGCGGCTTAAATTTTTTTGCATTGCCTTAACTAATGTTCTGTGGTTCAGCTGCTATTGCTGTTGACTACAGTGTTTTGCCCTTGGTTTCCTCCAGAAAGTTGGCAGAAACTGCAACAAAGCTTTCTTGTGCTGTTTTGCCAATCTTAGGTGGGTGGAGAGGAGGGATTTCATTTCCATCTCCTCTCAATTAAATTAGACTTTAAGCAGCTCTGCCTTGCTGATTGTTATTTACTTGGCTGTTGTTTTGAGAAACACTTTATTTTGGGAGGAGTATTCTCTCACACCTCCTTTCTGGAGTTCTTTGCAACCTCTAGTTATGGTCTGTCTTAACTCAGAAGTGCTATTTACACATTTCATAATCACAGCTGATAGAAGCCAGTGGAAAATAAATACTTTGGGTTTGGACTGAGCCTGTAAAATAAAAACACTTGTTAAATTCCTTCCAGGAATTTAGCAGAAATTTCAAAACTGCAGAATGCTTTTAAAAACAAAGCTATCAGTGTATTTCTCTGCTTTCTTCCTTTTTTTTATTTTTAATTTTTTGTATTTTCAAGGACAGCCTTAGGAATAATCGGAGAGCCTTCTGATAGTCAGTTATATGCCAATCTCTTAGGTTATGTGGTTAGCCTCCTTTGCATGGGAAAGCTCTGTATGTGTTTTTATAATTATTTTTAACTAGTGAAGCAAAGGGGGCTTTCTCTTGAAATGGCAAGCAGCTGGTTTCCCATGGTGGTTGTTTTCTTTTCCAATCTATTTCTTTTATAATGAACTTTCACCATTGTTGTTGACAATTCTGGTGGATACAGCTTTTAATTCCTATATCTTTGGTTTGGTATGGTATTTTACATTGTGTTCAATGCAGTGGGCAGAAGGCTGGGTTTGCTGTGTGATACCTTCATCACTGAGGAAGCACGTTTTGTAATTCCTTTAGGAAGGGAAAGATGGGTATCTTAGAGACACCTTGCAGTTGAGGATACAGTCTTCCATCTAAGCAGAGTTAGCCAGCCTGTTTACCCCAAAAGCAACTATGGCATCAGGGAGGCACCGAGAGGAATTCTAAACACTGTCCTGTTCTGTTGTGTTTTCTTTTTAAATCAGTTGTGGGGACACATTTTCAATTGCTGCTCCAATCTGCAGATGCTTAGTGCTTTCTTTAAACAGTTGATATGATCTTCATCTCACTTGGATTTGATTTCAACCCATGCCAAGAGTGGCTCTAGTTTGTTGCAGTGCTTTGCTGGGGAAGGAAAGGGGCAGTAGCAGGTGAGGGAGAGGGAAGGAGCTCACCACTAGCTCCTTCCCCCTGGCCAGCAGGTTAGCCCTGAAAAATCTGAATTTCAGGGCTAGCCCTGCCTGAGCTCTGCACGCAGAAACTCGGAGCTGGAGGGAGAGAGAGGAAGGCAGGAGCACGAGACTAACTTTGCAAGTAAAACATCCAACACTGCTGTTTTATTATTTTGATGTTGTTTGTTATCACGTGTATAATCACAGTACTAAACTGTATTGGGTTATCAACCATGTCACTGTCCCTGTGTCAGCTCTTCAGGAGATGGACTTTTATCTCCAAGAGTTTAAAAATTAAATGTGCTGTAAGTAATGCTAGTAACTGCTTCCCCCCCAATATGATAAACAGGCTGTTGAAGCTCAATGTCCTTACTGCGGAACCCATTGTTTCACCTCTGTTCTGCTGGACAGTTGTTGTAATTGCAGCAAAATCCTTCCTCTTCAGGGCTGGGGGGGTAGAATGGTAGAACGGCTCCTCGGTATGCCTGACTTGGCAGCTGGAGTCCTGCTGACTGTTTTTCTATGTGCTTCACATGTTACTTTAGGTGAAGTTCTAGTCAAATTTAAGCTGGAAAAAAATCTAAATTTCAAACACTTGTAGAATTCTCCTTTTACTGAGTTTTTTTGTCTTTTTTTAAATTAGTAATTGTTTGAATGCATTATAAGCATAAATGGAATGAATGGCTAGAACATAAAACGTGGGGAAAGACCCATAGAGACTGAAATAACTTGACGGAATAGTCAAGGCCAGTTCACCTTGTTTGAAAAAACAGCTTAGCTTACTACTTCAGTACATTGGTTACCCCTGAGGGTGAATTGGGAGATTGCTTTTTCTTGCCATGTGTAACTGATCTTGCCATGAGCGTAGTGGTGCTCTTTTCCCAGACAGGGCAAGATCGGAAGTATTGGCCAGGTGGGGTGACGGGCGTTTTTGTAGAACAGCTTTTATAGGTAAAGTCTTACCTATCTATCTCCTTCACAGAGATTCATAGCAAGGTAGAATATTTTTTCAGAGTAACTTGCTCCATAGACTCTACGTATGACTTCTCAGCTTGTGGCCATACACAACATACTGGCAAATTTGAAAGTTTTATATAATGAACTTTGGTTCCTGCTGAGTTGACGATCCAGGAGGAGCCAGGGGACATGCTGCCTACAGTGACCTGCTGGTTTGGAGGAGGAAGGATTTGATTTGGCACAGCAAACTGCTGGTCCCTAATCTATATCACACATGGCTGGCAACCTTGAAAAGGGATGTCTGTGTGGAAAAATTCAGCTATCCCTCTGTGTATTTTTGTAGGTTGAATGAAGTATCAAAGAAAATGCCCATACTGTCTTTTGCTCTCAAAAATCTGTAAAGACAATGTGTCACTGCTAGCAACAATCAAGGAAACTGCAGCTCCTTCTGAAAAAGAGGGTGGTGTTTCTGTTAACTTCATGATGATTCTGTGTAGGGAGACGGGGATGTTAAGAGAGGCGGATGGTGTACCTGTATGTTTTAACAGAGCTGCATTGCAGGGGACCCCTTTGAGCACATTGTATTTTGAAAACCGTGCCCTGACCATACCGTTTGCTGTCTTTATAACAGCTCATATGACATTGCCAAACTAGTTGCAAAAAGTCTGCCTGTTAACCTCATAGTCTGGAAAGCTGGATGTATGAAACGGCTGTCTGAAGATATGCCTTCCAAGACCCTTGGCCAGGCCAAGTTTTCTGTACTTAAGATTGCTGTTGCCACAAGAACAGCAGATGTTTGCACAGCAGACAAACAACATTGATGATAAAGCAAATTGACCTTTTTTGGAACAAGCTATTTGGAGCACATTCCTAGGACAATTTTTTTTTTTCTCCTTTTTTTCTTTTCTTTTCTTGGACTGTATCTTTCTTCATAAAACTGCTTGGCTATACGTTGACATGTCTGTTGCTAGAGGTGATAAAAAAATTGAAAAGAAGGGTTTACAAACTTTTCCATTAACACTGATACTACAAATCATTAAACCTAATCCAAACCTATTTTTGTCGGCTGTATTTTACTGAAGTACTTATAACAATGTTTATTTTTCCAGTGTCCCTATGGGAACCCTGGAAGATTCCAAAATGTAATAATTAAAGAATGACAGGCCTTTCCTTACAATATAAAGTGAGGAAGAGTTTTGTGGTTTAAACAGCTATGCTGTTGCTTGTTAACAAGATATTTTGCCTTGTACTCTAGCCAGGCCTATAATGGTCAAAAAATGTTGAAGTTGAGAACTACACGTTTGTTTTCAATCAGTTATTCTTCAAGTTAAAAGACTTTAATGGCTTGTTTTAATTTGTTCAGTAGTATTCGTCAGTAGTATTAATACTTATATTAAATTGCTTGGTACAGTACAGCCGAGGCTGTTCCAGTAAGGCAGTACATTTTGTTGTCACTTATTTTTTCTATTGCAAAACCTTTCTTTTAAGGTAGAAAAAGATTAACTGAAAGTTTGGGGAATCTCTGTGAACATGAGCAATACAATTCTGTTTAAATTACACTTCAAAAGTATTTAAATGTAATATTAAACCTGTATTTTAATTTTATACTTAAATACTTTGAATAAAATTATTATAAATTTGAAGTAAAAATACCACTAAAGTGAAAATCTCAGCGTTGTATGGCTACATCTTTACTATTTTGACCTAAACTCTGGTTGTTTTTTTTTTTTAAATCATAAGCGGATGTTCCTGTAGTATAACATATGTAGCTCCTGGTAGATAACTGATTCCTGGCATCTGAGGAATTTTAGAAAAATAGGCTAAGTTCAGACTTTGGAACTTCTGAGATTTTTGAAATACTTCATCCATTGTACCACTAACATTGGTGGAGGTGTGCTGTATTGCTTACCGGGAGAAACATAAGACCCTGCATTTTTGCGTTGTGTTTCAGTTGTGTGGGGTTTTTTAGGTAGTAAAAATACAGGTGTCTCATGTCTTGACTCAGTTTATAAAATAGCTTTGCTGAATACTAGGTAGTAGGCTTTTGGACNAATACTAGGCAGTAGGCTTTTGGACAATGATTTTGTAGTGCCTTCAAGGGGTGTGTGTTTAATATCAAAACTCTAAATTGAACAATGGGTTATGTGTATCAGTATTACAGTTAGGATTTTTCTTAGTAGGATTAGTTCATGTCATTAGAAAGACAAAATACTGAATTCTAGGGGAACCCAAATCAGGTTTCTTACATGTGTCTAGATATAATTTGGTTGTTATGTAGGGTCATTTGCTTTTGGAGCTTTTGAAAACCAATTCCCATTTCTGTTTAGAAACATTACTCTGAACAAATTGTTCTGCAATGTGATGCCTGTTACAACTCTTCACTGCAAATAAAGCAGTACTAATTCTATCAGCCCTCTGCATAGACAGAAGTAGACATAGATGGGTCCCCGTACCATGAAAGCATAGGCTAAAACGTTTTTTGTGGGCCATGTAAAATGGCTACCTTACGATGTACTTTTTTGTTTCTTTCTTGATCCAAGTATGTGATGGTCAGTGCCTTGTCTGTTACAAAAATATTGTCCCTGTTTTATACATGTGAAACTGTGGGTGAAGTATCTGAAGCTGCTTGTTCAGGATCATTGAGAAAGCCTGCCTTTGAGCCAGAAATTGAACTTCGTGCTTTCTGAGACCCATTCCAGTCCTGTGTACGCTGGGTTATACAACCTTCTTTTATGGGCAACTTTTTTGAACCATATTTACTGAAGCATCTGTTTTAGTAATAGATTTCATTTGTGTAATGTATTAAACAGGATTTTAAAACAGCTATTTTTAAAATAACTGCTTTTCTGGCTTAATTATTTATAGTTTTGCTTGGGTTTTTTCCTTTGTACTAAAGGTTGTGTTATGTGGGTTTTGAGGTAAAATTATCAGTAACTTGGATGTTTTGCATATATGCAGAGTATGTAGTAACGAACTGGGACTGGTTAGTTGTAGCGATAAATGGGGCTGAAAGAGGGGACAGTCCTTCTGATACTGTTTCATTGCAAAGAACACTGGGGTTACCTGGCTGGAATACATCATCTTATTTTGCTTTCAAAGATATTATAAATGGAGGGGAAAAAGAAGAGGGAAATGAAGCTTAACTTCACGTACGCGGGGTTTTTCCACTGAATGTGGTGTTAACAGTACAACTGTTCTTGCTTCCGGAAGCCAACAATTGACTATTAAGGGTCCCCCGTCTTGAAGAAGTGGTCTCCAAAAGTATTGCATGTTACATTGTCTAGGCTAATATTGCCCTTCCAGTTATCATTCATCAGCATTTTAATTTTTCAATGAATACAATGTTGTTTTGCTGTTTGGCAGAGAAATTAATACTGTCCAAAGCGCACTTCTCATTATATTATACTTTGTTTTTTGCAACCAGAGTTAACAACATATAGCACAGATGTAGTGGATGTCTATGAGCTCAAAAGACTGCAGAAAAATATAGTCAGCTTGACGCTTTTCTTTTTTTTTTTCCTTTATATTTTAAAAAAACAAAAGCAAGCTTACTTCATAAACTTTTTTTCACAGCAGTTTTGGCTTAGTTCTTACTGGTCATTATTTCTAGCTTTAAACTTCATTATATTACATTAGGGAATATAGGTATATAAGCAAAATGGTCTGTTGTTTTCAGGGCTCTGACTACATCTATTTTATGTTACTGTTACCTTGTTTGTTTTTTAGTTTTGGTGTGTTTTGTTGTTGGGGCTTTTTGTTTTGTTTGTTTATTTAAATGATTGATCTTTTCCTTTGTTTCAGCCAAACCTTTTACATCTAAAGTGAAACAGATGCGACTACATAAAGAAGATTTTGAAATACTGAAGGTGATTGGTCGAGGAGCCTTTGGGGAGGTATGTATGTGAAGAAGGTGGAAGGAAGGATTTGAATAATGCTCCTGCATATCTACAGCACTGAGGAGAGGCAGTTAATAGCAATATACCAATTTACAGGTTTTTAAATTATTTAGGCATAATGGATATTGTAGGCCCAGCTAATGTTTGATGCAAGTGCATGTGGATTTATACTTTTTGACAGCTCTTTATGTGTCTCTTAAATTTTGAGAGAAGGCATGTTCATGTGGATTAAAAGACCATGTTTCAGCTGTCTGATGATAAATCATTTGCTTAACTGTAATTCTTTCCAGTCAACAGGTGGAGGCCAGTGAGTTACTGATGGTATAAAGATCTAGCCATTTCTAATCATCCTAATAACTAAATAGTCTGAAAGTGGTTTTCAGCAATTTAAATAGCCGGATATTGATATTGACTTTCCAAGGACACGGAGAACTCTCTCTCTATTCCTGTCACTTTGTTTCCTATTTTTAATGGATTTTTAAATATTTTTCTTTTATTTCTTTTAAAGAGTTAGCAAATGTTAGTTTATTTTTCAGAAAGAAACTGCTTTCTTTCAGAAAGAAACTCAACTGCTATCAAACTGTACAATTTTTTGCTGCTTCTCATTAAGCCATCTCTTATTTGAAGTCGTCTAACAAGGCTGTTGATCACTAGGTTTTACATTAGGCATGTCAGATTATATAGGTTGAGGAAGTTTGAATAAATAAATGTTAGCTTTCTGTCCCTTCTTAATTATACTAGGTGCGTGTGCTTTGTTCTTCATGCAGGATACTATGTATGTAGAAAGAGCAACCTAATGTGTAACAGTGCTTTGAATTTTTGATAGCAAAATATAGCAAAGCTTTTGTAGAAGGTACTCCATGCTGCCTGAAAATACATGTGAACTGAAACTCTAAGAAAAAGATATCCTCATTGCTTTTGGAAGTGGAAATAGTTTTATTTTTCAGTTCTCTTTGGTATCAGAGCATCTCTGGAGGCTCTCTGGCATGTGACAAAGAAGAGTTGGTTTCAGGTTCACTTACATGTTTGCATTATGTGTGAAAATTAGTCTGTACTAGTCTGTGGTTATGGAAGAATAGACTTCTATAGGTAGTACGTAAGGAACAGGAATTTTTACTGTAGCGTATGTCACTACATACTGTGATGCCTACATGCAAATATCATCATTGGGCAACTGTAAAAATAACAATGAAATAGTATTTATTTAGCTACTTTTTCACTTTTGGTTGGTTTTGCTCCATCTGGAGCAATGATTCTTTATAAAGCTGGCAGTTATTTAAGCACCACTTCCTCCAAGCTCAAGATCGGTGCATCCC
>RSEF01000003.1:6692018-6705378 GCA_003993805.1 Himantopus leucocephalus
TCCTAATGCCGCCCAGGTTGCCGTTGGCTGCCTTTGCCACAAGGGTGCATTTCTGGGTCATGGGTGCCATTACATTTTGGACAAATTGCTTTTGCTACTGCTGCTCCTTTCCACTACTCTGTCTTTTTCTGGTCTGGATGGAAGAGTGGGTTTTGTTTGTAGCTTCTCAATCCCTCACCCCACCATCTGGCTTGTTTATTTTTCTTGGTGGCTTGTGGTATTTGTTTTTTTTCCCCCCTCCTGTAAGCTTTCTGCAGCTGTTGGGCCTGGTTACCAAACCTGACAGGGCTCAACTCCACCAGAGTCAAATCTAGATATAGGAAGTGAGTAAATGTAGCAGGATATGCAGGCAAATAACCACCATTGGGAGAACAGAAAAGGGTAGCTTTTGAGTGACTGTATGTTGTGCTAACTCTTATTTTTCTTTCCTGTTAAGTTAATGGAAGTCTACATAATACAGTTAATTAATGTTTATCAAAGTAGTTTAAAAAAGCAGGGGTGGGGGAGAGACGGTCGTTACTCAGAAACTTTGAACACTGAGGCTTGTCCTCACAAAAACCTCACCTTACAATATGTGCATGCTGTCTAACATGAGAAAAGTGTATGGAGGTGTTCCTGCAGTAAACCAGGAAAGACTAGTCAGAGGTAAAAGTTGAGAATAAAATGTTGCCTTCAAATATTCTTTACGGATTCTTAGATGATCAAAAGGTACTAAAGTCAGCAAGCCTTTTTTTATTACCTCTGATGTGCAATTGTGTTAGAAGTGCATGGAAAGACTTTGTGCTGTTGAGTTTACACACTCAGAGCCTCCATCCCTACAGGGCTGTGTTGCTCTTCATTCAGTAGATGTAACTCCTTAAGGTGAATATATATTTTTTTTTTTCTTTTAATCTCCATCTTATCAGACAGGTCTAAGTAAAACATCTTTACTTAGTCTTTCTTTACTGAAAAACAAACTGTAGCTTCATTTACAGTACCTGCTATGATTAATCTCAGGTTGCCAGACGTGTCTATTAAAACAGCGTTTTGTCGTGAGATGGTGCATTTAGGATACAGAAACTTGAACGCACCTAACAAACATCTGCTTGGTTCACTGCTTATCCACAAAAAACCCCAAAGAGCTCAAGACTCTGCTTTTTTATCTCGGAACCACAGAATTGTTCAGGTTGGAAGGGGCAGCAAGAGCAGGTTGCCTAGGACTCTGGCTGAGTTTTGAGCAGCTCTGTGTATGGACAATCTATAAGCTCTCTGGGAAACCTTCTCCTGTGTTTGACCACCCTTATAGTATAAAATAAGTAATTCTTATGGTTTCTAAGAGGAGGAGAGGTAACCAAGAGATTTTTTTTTTTCTTTCTATTTCCATTGCAGGTTTCTTGTGTTGACAACATGGTAAGAAATTTGATGTTATGTTTGCTTCTTCAAGTAGGAAATGTTAAGGTAGATCTACTGACAGTTATAGAAGTATAGTTAAACAGTAGTACAACATATTTAAGGCTAAGAAAAGTGCTTGAAAACTGTATGAGAGGTACTGTATATGAATAGGAGCTTTTTTCTGAATGGATTTTTAGAGCTAGGTTTAGAGGAACCAGACTGATTTCAGGGCCAGTTGAACAAAGATAAACAGACCAAACAGATAAACTGTTCATGTCCTTTAAGATAAACTCATGAGGTGTGCCTGGCAATATTACCTGTACTTATAACCTTCAAAGTAGGATAACAACAGATGCTTAGAGAAGCTTTTCCAATCTAATTTACTCTCATATGTCCTAATCCCTCTTGTTTATTAATAGTACTTAAAAAAAAAATAATTACTAAACCCATGCAAGTTCCTCCCTCTGAGAAAAGCCAGCTCCAACTGAGAAATCCTTAGGTCCTTTAAGTACTGAATCCATCTCTTTTGTATTGTTTTGGATTTTATAGAACAACATATGGTTTGTTTCTATACCCCGTTTCCATTCATTGCTTATCAGTCCCATGAACTTCCAAAGAGGAGAGGAAAAATGTAGTTCCCTTCCGTTTATTCAGGTCATTCTGGACAACAAGGTTGAGTTGCGTTAGGGTTCCCACTGGGGATGGCGATGTTCTGATGCATTGTAAATTTCTGAGGGCAGATTTCATAAACTTGTACTGCTCCAAGCCAACATAGCCCTATTGCTATCAAGGGCATTACAGCAGGGATCTACAGCAGCTGAGTTCTGGACTTGTTGTCTTTTATTAAATAGATTGCCACATCCCTTGACAATAGCTATCAAAAGCTTATTCTTAGAAAAACAAAACAAGATATCATTTGTGTGTCAATGGCAGCATATGCTCCATGCATTTCAAAACTGCCACCTTTCTGGGTAAGAAAGCTGTGCTGGCAAATACAACGTGCTCAAACTCCCCTGTCTTACAGAAAGAACTTGATGTTCTGTATGTATGATGTGCTTTGTTTTCCTGTGCTCCTGGTATGCCGAGGCACATCACATTCTGGCACTCTGAAATGTCCACGCGTGGGGGGAGTTTATATCTTGGACCGTTTTTGAACGGTAGATAGGCAGCATTGTACAAATGGGTGAGGCGGAGTCAGGATTGACTGCTTGGGAGTGTTTGGAATGTAAACGTACGGGGCGGGGAAGACACTCAAAAAGCTTTATGGGGTTTTATTGTTTTTTTTTTTTTCTCCTATATGCCAAACAGGACCTGTTTCAGTCTCTCTACTCAGCAAGTACAGGCATGAACACCACTACTGTATTTGCAATAGGACCACAGGGTCAAATGAAACATATAAAATGATCATAAGCTCCACTATAAGGCAGGAGGAATAGGATGACATTTACGGATATGAAGCTGAATTCACACCTTAGTCCTCCTTCCTAAGTGAGGTAATTAATGCAGTGAGATTTTCCTTTTGGGTTTCTTTTCTTTGCATCCCTCTATTTCAGTGTCTGTGCTGATTTAGTTTGATAATTTCAAACTTTGATGCAAGTACACTTAGTTATCTGATAGATCAGGTTTTCTGGTGATGTGCACTCGCTCTCTTTTCTGCCCTGCCTCTCCCCCCTTGCAGTCGAATTTGTCTTCAGTTTTCACCCTGGTGAAATTTAAGGTGAGAATGGTTTCAGCAAAGCATGTTAGGTGGTTGATTCTAGTAATCTGCATCATTTGTCCGTGGTAGCTCTGCGGTAAACAGAGAGCTGTGTCACTTCTGTCCTTCTCTGTGCTGACCCTCTTCCCTGTAAGCTGTAAAATCAAAGCAGAAGGCAAGTAGACTTCCATCTAAGCTCCGGATGATTTTTCCAAGAAAGTGGTACTGAAGTCACTGTGTCTAGTGACCAGCCAGACCAGCGCTGTCTGGTCACACTGGTGGGGGTGTTTTACCTTTGCCTAGCAAACATGGGGAGGGTTGGGTGCGATGTAGGACTGGCTGCAGAGTTCTTCCATTTCTGTTGATTTGGTTGAGTCACGTGAAGGCGCTGCCCAGTTCCCAGCAGACAGAAAAATTTCCTCAAGCGCAATTGTTCTGTTTGTTATGTGACATTAAGGCTCTACTGATGTAGCTGGCATTGTGTTTTCTGAAAGATTTAGAAGCCATAAACTAGAGAGAATGAAAAATACAATGGTGGGTAAAAAAAGCAAGCTTTCCAGTCTACAAATCCGGACAGAGTAATACCTGAGCTGTGTATTTCCCTGACAGTGTGAACAGCCAGCATAGGTCTGTTTGCTGTATTCAAAATGCTATATTTAGTCCATATATGTCATCCATAGCTGTACAGAAAAGGAGTAGAAGGGAGCACTGCGATCCTTCAATCTTCCTAGCAACTCCTGAGCTAGAAATTAATGTTCCAGACTTGTTGAGAGGCAGGTTATCTCTGTTTGGTGTCTGAAAGCCAGTGGCTACTTGATGACTGATCAACAGTGTTAAGTCCTTGCTATGAAAGGGCAGAAAACCGTGTAGTGTGCTCAACTTGATTAGTTCAGTCACCTTCCACTTACCACAGTGGTAACTTTGCTGAATGCTGACAAAGAATACAGCTAGCTCACGCCTTCACAAAGACGTCTTCTAAAAGGCTAATAAATGCATGACAAGGGCAATTCAGCCACTGCTAATAAATGATGTCAGGGCTATTGAGGAATGTATATCAGTCTAATGCATGTATCCTGTTCAACATACAAAATGAAAGAATGTCACTAAGTCAAGTGCGTGTAGCAGTAAATATGGAGAAGAAAGATGAAGGCGGGGATATAGGAGAGTCAAGTCTCTCTGTGTCATTAGTTATAGCCTAGCACTGCCATTTCCCGAGTGCTCTGGAGAAAAACCTCGGAAGGTAAGGGAGCAGCCAGGGCATTTATCGCTGAGCAGGGCTCAGTTTGAATAACAACAGCAGTATCCAAACGCGCAGCATAAAATCTTTTTTTCTGATCTGCATCACGCTTAGAAAATCGTTTGTGTGACTCCTCGTTGTGAGCCTCTAGATCGTGGCGAGCAGTATTGATACGTGGTGCAGAAAATGAAAGGCAGAGAACAAAGGCGGTGCTGGTGAGAAATGGATGAGAGGGGAACAGCAGATAATGAAGAGGAACACAGCAGATAGGAGGCTTTAGATCATTTAAGGGATAATAGATGAGAAAGATAGTTCACTGCAGATAAATGTAGAATAATGATAACTTTGAATCCTTTTCACTCCAGACTGTGTTTCACAAAATAGGGCTTTAAAAAAAAACCCAAAAACTAGGAGTCAAAAGGCATAGCTCTGTGTGCTGTTAACGAATAACGAACAGGAGGAAGATGAATCTCTGCATGCAGGATGGTCCTGCTGGTGGTGATCTTGATCCAGGATACTCAGGAGTGGGGTAAAACAAAAAGGAAGAAAGAAGACGGGGGCGGGGGAGGGCGGGGAGTGAACCCAAAAGGCAAAATAAAGTGTTTAGCTAACTAAAAAATGAGGAGTTTGGAATAGTGTGCTTGCATACATGGACTGTTGATGTCAAGATAACATACAGAAATGAATTGGCCCTAAAAGCCCTTCTTTCAGTTTATTACTAGTGGTTGCATTTGGAAGCAGTGATATTATGTCTATTTAGAAGGCAGGTTTTGACTATAATTCTCTTGATTATTGGGGTGGGGAAAGAAGTCTCAGAAACCAGAGGGACAGGTAACGCTGACACCGATGGCCCTGTTTTCCCTTTGGTGATGGCAGGAGTGCAGAGACCCCAGCTGCGCCTGTCTGGGTAAGTCCCTCTTGCTGAGGCATGCCAGGAGCAATGCATGCTGATATTTTTTTTTTTTTTTTTTTTTTTTCTCTCTCTTTTNTTTTTTTTTTTTTTTCCAAAAGGGGGAGTCCTTTGCTTTCTGCTAGTATGTGGGGATTTCACATTGCAGCATATAGCGTGTGGTGTCACGGAGGCAGGACTGCTAGCCATTTTCCTTGCCAGAAGACCGGGAACTTTTGGGATCTGTATTCCAGTAGTGGCGCATCTATATATGCCAAAATCCTCTTTTGGAGGGGGCGGGCTGTGAGGAAGGTGCTTCCTGCAATATTCACTGCTTATTCCTGAGGCTTTCTCAGCACAGCAGAGATGCAGGGATACAGGGCAGTATTTCTCCCTTAGCTGTGGAAGCCAGCAAAACTTGTGAAGCTCCCAAACTGCTTAAAGGGTTATACTCTCAGCTCAGACCAAGGCTGGGAGAGTTCCTAGGTTTGTGGTCCGTGGCAGGGAGCACTTTTGTTTGATAATTTCTTTGGGGGAAGAGAGGGCTTAGCATAAACCACCAAGAGTTGAAGAAGTGTGGCTGGATATTTTTTTTAAGAAAGTTTTTAGAAAATTAGTTTTATTTCCTCTAGAAACAATAAATATTCACAGAGAAATATCCATATTTCTAACCTCTCTTAAAATTTAGAGTGCAAGCTGAGTTTTGTTTCAAAATATTGGAATTTTTAGAGGGATGAAAATTCCAGGTTTCATGGACCACTGCTGCTGTTTTCTGTCAGCTGAGTTCACGGCAAGCCCTGTGGGTTCCCGGCAGCACTTGCAGCTCCCTCTCTACTGCTTCCCCTTTCCTTTCTATTTCAATGCTGCTCTAACACTTCCTACCATGGCCTAATGTGAGATGCTTTTTCCTCTCTGTTTTCTCTGTAGTCTCAACTCTTGCATATTCAAGCCTTCTATGCCCTTGGTATGGTACAGAATGCCGTGGCATGCAATGGTATGGGCTGACCTTGTCCCACTTGGAACCGAAGCTCGTTTGGGTGTGCTCATACCCTTGCTGTTTTTTCGTGTTGCTATCATTCTCAGGTTTTTTTTCCTATCTTAAATTACATGGTATGTCAATCACGTTAAACTCCATTGGAGAAACGCTGAGGACTGGTGTACCTGATCATGGTGCTGTGGAGTAACAGGTTGGTGTGGCTGTGCACATGTCCGTTGCCAGTGTGAACTAAACTGTATTAAGCGCTATTAATTTGATTACATGTCTGAGAGTAGAAATGACTTGTCTTTGCAAACATCCAGGGTGGTTTAAGATGTAATTGTTTCTAGGGCATCTTAAAAATGTTTGCTGGTTATTCCTAGCCCTGACATATTAGAGCTGGTGATCATTATGGCTCTCCCCATCTTTTTCAGGGCAAAAGCAGCTGCTTTAGCCTAACCTCAAATTACACAAGAGTTAAACTGGGCAGCTTTGAATAATACAGGTTAAAGTACAGTCACACTTCCTAGCTGAGGAGTGGGGATGGCAGTAACTTCTAGCCTGTGGTCAGAGATAGGAACTTTTGGGACACCCAGAAGCAGATAGTTCAAGCCTTTCTCATTTTCAGTCAGATAAGAAAACAGGAATGGGATTTCTCTTTTTTTTTTTCTGCCTGACTCTGTTTAGTGTTTTGACTGTCCGCTTGTATGAATATGTGACAGTTTTGGATGCTTAGATAAAGGTTTAACTTGTTGATCTGTTCCTAGGCTTGAAAGCCCCTATCTAAAATTTAAAGTATTTATCTTAAAAAAAAACCAAAAAAACCAAAAACCCAAAAAACCAAGATGGATGTTGAGTGTCTTTACGTTCTGAAGTCACTGAACGTGCAACCTGCAATTCTCTCACACTTAGCCCTAAGGTCACTGAAGCTTTCTGCTTGGTGGCAGATTAAAGTTCAGAGCTGAAGCAGAAGAAGGGGGTGTGTCTTTGCCCTACGTGGAAGCTTAACGTCAATAAAACTTCCCCAGCTCCTATTGAAACAAATGAATTTAGATGGTAAGTGCAGGAGTGGGCTCTGGAGATGTGTGATCAGGCTAGGAAGATTTGAAGCCCCATGTCATTCAGTTCGAAGTTTAGGAAACTGCACCAAAGTGCTGCCATTTGATCATTTTAGGACTCTCTTTTGAAGCACAGATACTTTGTACTTTATTCCTGTGATGTTTTCCACAGTGGTGGTATTTTAACTTTGGAGACTGTAGTGCCTACAGGTGTTCTGGAACAACATTTGACACTGGCTGGAAAGATTCTCAAGGTGGCTTGAGTTCTTGTCAAGACTGTGTGCAATCTTGTGGAAAAAGTTTTGAATCTCTTCTGAGCGTGGCTACAACTCATTCCTGGCCAGGGAAGCATTAGTAAAACCTCCATCACCATATTTTGAAAGTAAGGGTTTTTTTTTTTTACCTTTTTACACTTAAGTTTGGTTGTTACTTTCTTTGAAGCTGAACTACTGACTGAAAGCAAAGAATGTGGCAGCAAATATATTATCAAAACTGTGCTAGGAATCAAACAATTTTTCCAGAGTCATAATGCCAGTGCAAAACAAAGCCTCTTTATCATTTAGTTCAGGTGATAAGCAGAATTATAAAAGTAAATTATCCTATTTTTTCACATAGGATTTGCAAATCATGTGATGATATGGAGTGCCTTTGTGGTTTGCTAGCTAGTTGCCATTTGAATTAAGCCCCAGGCCTGGCTATGTTGACTTATTCTGTGACTGTGTGAATGACTTTACTTCTATATATTTTAGTCACCTTCATTGTAAAGATGTTGAGAGACTCTAGGAAATTTTGTAGAATACATTGAGGTTTAGATTGTAAAAAGTATAAGAAAATACAGTTATTCGTAACGCTGGTTTACTATGCATGCAGTTAAATTTCTGTATTATCAAATGAATGAGGTAGACATAAGCTTTTTGTCTAATACACGTTGTTAAAGTAGAATGATGTATCATTACTGTGCTATACAAATGAGGAATGATAGCTTAATAAATTGCAGCTCAACCAACCATGGTTCAGTTTATGCATAAATGCATATTAAAAATAATAAACTTAATCTTAAATGTTCCTTATCCTACAACTGATCTTGAAGCCACTTAGTTTGTTAATGGTAAGTGCTGTTTATAGGTGCTTCTGGAAGCAGAGCACAGGGAGCCAAACTGAAAGGTTTTAGTATGCCTTTGTGCATCTGAGCTGTATGAAAGATGACTTGAATTCAGAAGATACCTCTGTACAGCTGGTAAAAGAACTGTGTGTATTTGTCTAAATCATTCTGGTGTAGTGACTGAGCAAGAATACTTCCTCAAGAGACTGCAATTGAAAGAAGAAACCATTTTGTTCTGTGTAAGCAAGAAAAGCTTGGCCAAGGTCTGACTGAAGCAGAAGAGGAACTTCTTAAGATAGCAAGAGAGAAAACCATTTCCTCTCTAGCAAACTTCCAACTTAATATAATTTAAAAGAAGGAGGTGTGCTTACTGACTTTCAATTGGGACTTGAAATCTTTATCAGTGATTGGGTTGACAGACAATGTTTGTGCCTACTGAGGCTGCAGGTCGTATTTCCAAGCATTTAAAATTAACTAGGCACAGTTATTTCTCTTGCACTTTCTCTCGCCTCATAAAAATTCCATCTATGTCTATATGTCTTCCAGGAAGGTGCTGATTTGCAAGGAAGCTCTATACAACCAGCTGAAAAAATGAAGTTTAGCTAAGATGTTGTGAGGGAGAAGAAAATGGGGACTGAGCAGATTGCTTCTCTCTGTGGTGAAGAAAATACTGCAGCTGAGAAACTCAAGCTTTCTGTTCGTGATCCAAATAAAACCCACTTTCTATCTCCATATGAGGTTAGATTTAAAGTTGTCTGGTACCATTCAAAAAGAGGTGCCTAAACCATTGTAGAAGCTGTGTACATCAGATAGCCATGCATCCACACTGGCTTTTTTTCCCATTTACATGTTTTTTTAAAGTCAAAATTGATTTCCTGGGGCATCTGCGTGTGTGTGCGCGCGCCCCTGTGTATGTACACCCACTTTTATTGAACAAACCTTAGACCTTCATACCATAAAGTTTTGGCTTTAGGCATGCATCAGTCCTCCGTTCGTTCCCCCTTCTGTTGAATTAATATTGGTTTGTACAGTCTGTTTTCCTAGGTCATGTGATGATAATATAGATCCCTTCTGTTTTCAGCTTCTTCCTTTTTGCTATCACCCTTGCTTAATATATATTATTTGTGTAGTATGCTCCTGGTTCATAGGTGTCAGCATGCCATTCAGTGCCATAAACACGTAGTGTTAATTCCAGAATAAGCTACTTGCAAAATAAAGAGCTAACTTGCAAGAAAAAAATCTGACAAAATAGCAAACGGTGTCATTACTAAAGAAAAGCATCAGAACAGAGTCTTTTCAGGGGATCCCAGGGAGCTGGAAGGGCTCCTATTAGAAACACGCAGCCTGTAAAATGAAATCAAGAGAAGAGTGAATAGCTCCTGTAAAACCATTAAGAATAAAGCTGTCAAAAATACTTGCAGAGGCACTGCAAGGGCTTTGTCCTAGGGACCGTGTGCTGTGCTCTCTGCCTGAATTTCATACACAGGACCTTCAAGTGAAAACGTTTAGCCTTAATCCAGTCTTGACTGATCCAACAATGGAGTTAAATAAGAAGTATTAGTAAATAATCAAGCAGGGCATGAGGTATAGCTATGTGTAAGGACTCACTGCTTTGAAATGCTGAAGAGTTCAGTCGCAAAATAATATAAACATAATCCTGCAACCTGGAGAAGGTGGAAACTGACAGTGATTTTACCAAAGTGTTGTGATTTTTGAAAAGCTTGAAAATAAGACGACAAAAGGTTTTGATGATCAGTCACAGTTCATGAATGAGTAAAAGGAAAAAGAGATATTTCTGGTTGTATTTTTTTGCAGGGAGGAAAAGCTCTTATGGTCTCTGCCTTTTAGGACAGCTATATTGTTGACAGAAAGATGTTGCATTCTTTCAGTAGGTATAATAGACGTGCAACAACTTTATTTCCTATTTATGTCAATGAAAGTGGAACAAAGAGCTCTGCTCTTCATTCAGCATTTGAAGAGTTGCTGCTTTTTGAGTTTGGGATTCTCTCTTGCACAATGGAGCCCATGTCACAGTGCACACTATTTCATATGAGATCTGTAAACTGAGCTGTTAAAATGTGATATACAGAAGATACATGTAAACGTGTGTAAATGCTTTGTAGAAGGTCAGATGTGATTCTGGTGAGTCCTTTCTGAGCCATTTCTGTGCTTCGTTGCACAGCACACGCATGCTTATCTCTTTTATTATTCTATTATACTGTTTTACTATACTATTATTGGTTGAAATTAGTCAGGACAGAATGGAGTGGTTTAGTATTGCAAACACAATCTTTGCAACTTTGATTTTTATACTGATGAAAATGGAGCCACAGCCACGAATGCCTTTAGGGAATAATGATGCTCCAGTGGAGGTGTATTTCTGTCCAAGGGAAAAACATCTGTATCCATCACTCAGGAACCCTTATGATCTTTTAACATTAGCAAATGAGCCAGAATGTCTCCAAAAAAAAAAAAAAATATGCAGAAGGCACAGAAGTGTGAGAGCTCTTAGCCCAACAAGCATTCCTCTTTCCTCATTAATATCAAAGAAATAGATATTAACTGTGGTTTTGTAACAGGCAGAGGTGATAAAAGACTTATGTGCTAAGGGGAGATGAAGTTTGGTTGAGCTGTTCTCTACCTCCTGGGCCTTATCTTCTCTGAATGGCAGTTCCTTGCGGTAATGACCTCTGCTGCGGATGCTGTGGGATTTGGTGTGCCAGCGACGATGCAGTGCCCTGCTCTTGTATACGTCTGTAACCTTGCTTGTCTGCTAGGGGTAAAGTAACAAGAAGGTTTCAACCAGTTCGTTCTCTCGCTATATTCAGATCTGCTGAACAGCTGTTCAGGCTTTAATCTGTGGCAGAGATGTGTTGGGAGCAGAAGTGGAAGTTTCCTTTGGAAACATTAGTTTGAGCAGGGACAGGATAAACTCTCCTGGGCTGTCAGGAAAATTCTGAAGGGCAATAGTGTAGGGTTGCGCATCTAGATCTTGGTTAGAGCTGTTGGTTCAGCCACGCTCTGGAAATGGCTTGAAGAAGGTCAGAATCTCAGAACGTGTGTGTGCGTGTTTTGAGGTGGAGAGGCAAATGATGTTCATACCATCAAAACCTGAAATGTCAGAGTAGAAATCTCTGCCCATTGCAGGAACTGTGGGGATATCTTAAAATAATCTCCTAATTCTTTTTCATTGGTTAGTATTTCCTCCCGTGTTCATGTGAAATGCAAGATATTTAGCATCTGCTTCTTTTGAATTGGTGGTCTATCTTTATTTTCTGGTTTTAGCTCTCCATTCTTCAGTATTTTCTCAGAAACACTTTTCCTTGCATGCTGATCATGGCAATGTGCTCTGATGGAGGAAGGATTTTATGAATACTTGGGTGTTATCTGTGCTGCATCCTTCCAGACGGCTCGAAACCCTGGACACTGGCATAAGGTATTTTCAGAGAGGAAATGATTTCATTCATTTCAGCTTGAATTATATCTAGAGTTACAAGCTGAGAATTGCCTGCCCTGAATAGTCCAAACTTTGATCTTAAGCTTTTTTAGCTCTCATTCCTGTGGAGTGCAGCTATTTTGCTGCCTCATGCTGATAACCCTGTTCCACATAAAGGACTCTTAACCTGAATAATCAGTTTCCTAGAGATGTACCAAACAAGCTTTTCCTAAAATATTCACGTTTGAAAAAGGGTCAAAAAAACCACCTCACACCGGTAAGTATTTTAAATAAGGAGTTGTAGGGGTGTGGATATGGGGACAATGAGAATATTTTTCTAGTGCCTTGACAAATGAGCACTTCCAGTCTGGCTGTGGTGTTTGGTCCTATAACACATGAAACTTGTGTGCTTGCTCATGTTGATAACCCAGACGGTTATAAAAATTTTCTAAGAGATAATCTTCCATCCTGTAGAAAGGAATTCAGTAACCATAATCAAGACAATTTTGTCTAGTTGGAATAGAACCATGGTGTTCTGCTCTCCACATGTTTCCATGATATGACCCAGCTGAAATCTTTGCTCTAGATAGAGAGGGGAGAAGTTATTAGGTATTTGTCCCCTTATGACAGAGCCACACACTAATATTGGAGGTTTAACTGAAACAGTGTACAGCTAAGAGCGTATTTTTCCAAGTGGATACAGCATGGCCCGAAGGATGTGCTTTTAAATGACAGAGATATGAGGTACTTTCTGGCTTATGAATTGGGGACCATCAGCTGAGGCAAAGTTCCCATTTCATTCATGGATGAATGGGGAATAATTTTCGTAAGAGCATAGTGATGTATGAATCAAATGTTTTTCTTCTCACTGACAGGACAATCTTTAGAATTACAGAGGGGCTATGCTTCAGTTGCCTTACACTTTCAGCAAATGACATTGAATCTTAGTGATTCTGCCGTATCTGCAGGAAGACGTTTGAGGCTGCAAGTCTGCAGAATGACTGCATATTTGGGAGTCTTACGCTGCTAAATTGAAGTCTTTCTGACTTGAAAATTAGATCCCTAGTGCTGCAAGTGATGCCAGAGTGATTATTTGTACCACAGCAAAATATGAATAAACTTGTGACAATGTGTTTTTTTTCACATATTGTCTGTATTTATAGACAGCAGCTATTTTAGTAGGAGATATGGGAAAGAAGTGGTTTGGGACTTTCAGAAAATGCTGATATGTGACAGAAAAGTAAGGCTTAGGGGTAACAAAAGTGATACTTCCAAAGACAATGATGCAGTTGTGGGAGAGGCAAGCTAGATAACGCAAAACTCTTAAAATGACGATCCTCCAAAATGAGTAAGTCTTTCCAAAGGGATTATGGGAGAGGAATGTCAACATGAACCCTTTGTGGCAAAAGGTGATCCGTGATGAGCCTCAGAAGAGATGCTCCAGTGCAGGAAGCACAGTCTAGGACCACAAGGCAGGAAAGGGAAGATGCAGGGATAGGCAATGGGAGGGTGATGAGTAGAAAATTGATTGCTGGTGACAGACACTATTGCAACAGGAACAGCATTGGGCTAGAGCTGTTAAGTGTCAGCAAGGC
>RSEF01000003.1:6716948-6752981 GCA_003993805.1 Himantopus leucocephalus
TGAGTGCATCAGGTGCTCCCCTTGACACTGCCACCAGTTTGGTATCATGTACAAGCCTGAAGAGAGTGGCCTCCACGGCTTCCTTCCTCCCTCCAGGTCATAGATGAAGATGTGAAAGAGAACAGATCCCAAGATAGGCCCCAAGAGTATTCTGCTTGCTACCTCTGGGGCAGAAGTAAGACCCATGAATCTCTGCCCTCTTGTCGTGGTCCTCAAACTGGGGCGTCTCTGAGCCTGCCCATACTACCATCTTCCATCCATGTAGTCATCTATGTATATAGACTGTAATGTCCACACTTGGATACATGGCTCTTTTGGGAGAGAGTGTAGAAAGCTTTGTAGAAGTTGAGGTAAATGATATCTGTTGCTCTCCCCTTATCCCCAGATTCATTCTTTTCCACCTAGAAGGTGATCAGATTGGTCAGGTACAACCTACTCTTGGTAAATCTGTGCTGGCTGTTTTGACTACCTTCTTCATGTGTCCAGAAATGTGTTCCAAGAGGACATCCTCCAGCAACCCACTGCATTTATATTTACTTCAGTCTATTCAAGTTATGTACAGGTTTTTTCTAAATCTATAGGTACTGAACTTAATGACTATACTTAGACAACCCAGAGCTCTTCGTGTTCTTTATCAGTCACTGGGCCTGCACATGGTCCTTCATAAAACTGAAAGTAAAGCTGTTGTTGAAGCCATTAACTTATGTTGATTTAGCTTAGCAGCTGATGATGCTTTTATTTTCAAATTCCGTTGAACAGTTAAAGTGATTTTTATGCAGTTTTCTTATAAATCAGGCAGTTCTGCTCAGCAACACAAATCATTATTTTTGAAGTCTCAGATTAGATCAATACAGGTGTTCCTTGGGGTACTGTTTTATTTGACATTTCACACTGTCATTGTGCATATCAAACAAAAACTGCGTCTGCTACTAAAAAAAATTGTGTGTTGTGGATTTTCCATACCCTGTGGTGTTCACTTGTACATTTTTATTATGCATCACATATCCTGTATTCAGCAGTAAACTCATTTTGAACTTCTGAAATTTAAAGTAGAGGTCCTAACATTTTTCTATGAATAAATCAGATCCTTTCTGCTCTATGTAGTATCTTCTTAGTGTGATACATTAACCTGGATCACATTAAAGAGAAATCCTGCCTCCACATTTCTGTTGAGTTATTTTGTAGATTTTGTAGAACTTGGACTGTATTTTGGATGCTTTATCAGTGTCCTATGGCCTAAGCTGCTTACAGTGGGGTGGTAGTAGTAATGCAGCAGAATGCAATTTGGCAAACCTGCATGCTTGCAAATTCCCTAGGTCCTCAATTCCTTCCCCACCCCGTACTCTTCAATTCCTACTGCTGTCTTAATGTGGGCAAAACCAGGCATCTTACTTCTAGACATGGCTACCCTGTCAGCAGGAGCTGTAGTTTCCTACTTGTTCTTCATTACCAGTAAGTTGTTTGAGGCCTTGAACTATCAAGCAACTGTTCATAGATATTTGAAGAGTAAGGAAATGAGAGCCTAATGACCCTAGGACATTAGTGAAATTTTTATATATATATATGTGACAAAAGAGAGATAGAACTCCTAAATTGTTTCAGTGTCTATGTTATTGTGCAGCTGGGGGGGGCAGGTGAAGAGTTATGTTGGGTGTTGGTTTTAACTGCTTGCAGCCACCATCACCTGTCGGACCACAAGCACAAATGCCTTACGTGTGTGCTCTGTCATTTAAAGCTAACTAAATTTTTGGTTGGTTATTTTTGTCTGATCTAAATTCAGGACGTGTATGTCCTTGATGACTGCTGCTTAGACAGTAAGTGACAATAACAAGCGCCTGAGGAGGCAAATAGGAAGTGAATCTCTGTTATCACAGCCATTATCGCAGGATGGCCATACTGCATGTTTTCAGCACGGTGCAGACACTCAGATGGAAGCTGCTAAGTCTCAATCATGCTTTTTGTGGTTGTATGGAGAACAGATTTGTCCTGTCTTCTCTAGCACTTAATCCAATATCCATGTCAATTTCAGATACCCATTGGCAAAAAATCATCATCAAGTAGTGGTTATGTGATTTGCATAAAGTTTTCATCTGCTTTAGTCTACAGACTCAGTAAAGAGTTGATACATTTAATATGGATTCTGCTGTGCTGCATCTGCTAGTGTACAACTAAAAAGAGAAAGTGGAAAAAATAAAGAAAAATAACAGGAAAAAAATATTGGAAAGTATTTCCTTGGAACATTGGAAGGAATAACGCATGAATGTCAAGGTAGAAAATCCCTTGTCCAACAGAATTTTATCTCTGATTTAAATTTATCTTTGTAAATTTGGTCTCTTACTATAAATCTTAATTTCTCAGCAAAGTAGGTTCTTTTCTTAGCCAAAAGGCTGTTCCATTATAGCCATGGACACTTTGCTTAAAAGCTCAAAGTAAAAAAACCAGAAATCTGGATTAATGAGAAGTCAACATAAATTTAGAATTGAGTAAAGTATTGGTGTGATTTTCTGGAACTAGGCAACGGCTTTTGCTAAAAAATACTGAAAACATAATGATAGGTCAGTGATTGTTATTGCTGATTGCTATTTGATTATTATTGATGATTACACAATTTTACTTATGTTTTAAACCTCTTTCAATGGAGCGCGTGACAGGCAGATGTCAAAAGAGCTTCTGCAGAAATCTGTGTACCATTCAGAATGATAGATTACTGCAATGTGAGGAATTTAATAATAAGTATAAGGATATCTGTGATACCCATGATCATAGCTTAACATGACTGAAGGTTGAAATCTTTAAACAGAAGAAACACGCAAGGTGAGTGTACACGTTTTAGAATGATTAAAGTCAAAACCTGAAACTGACTAAATACAAAGATTTTCTGGTCGGATCTGGAATCATGCTTAAACAGGCAAATACACAGCTCAGAAAATGGATCTCCATTTGTATATTCCTGTGTACATATTGATGAATAAAGTGCAATTTTCATTTCAGTTTTGATACTGAGTTGTAAAATATCGGTGAATTTATCTGTGAAATCAAGTGTAGCTTGACTGAGAAGTCTATAGGTAGCAACATTTTCAACAGTGGGGATTTTTCAAATTTTTTTTCTTATAGTTCTTGATTTCTAAAACTGTAACTGCTACTCTTGGCAAGCCTACTCAAAAAAAAAAATAGTTAAGCAGAAATTCAAGCTTACTGCTTTACTATTATCCTTCACAAAACCTCAAAAGAATTTAACTATTGCTTATGTTAATCTCCCATGTGTGTGCTTTCTCTGTCAGCATACGTATATTTTAATTGCATCCTTTTTCAAAATAGGCACTGTCACACTTAAGTTGAGTGATCTATCTGACATTTCACGATGCTGGATGCCTAACGCTCTTCAGTCATGCATTTGAATTTGCTAAGTACTCGGTTTTCTAGTGGTGATTTCCATGTACTTTTAAAAATGTATTTTGGAAGAGGCAATGATAGAGCTCTTCTCCCTCTTTTTTCTTTTCCTTTCTCGTATGTAAAATACTTCTATTTTCAAGATGCATGGAAGTATACAACTCTATATGTCTGAAAACTCAGTAGTAGCACTAGAGTTTGGTAGTTTTGCATCTGGTGCTTTATGCCCATTCTCCTTTAATGATGTATAACTTCAGTCCAATCACCTCTCTATAGTATGGCTGTCCTCATCAGTAGAAGGCTGGGCCTTTCTTCTTGCACCTTTGAGTGCTCTGGATACAGATAACATACAGACTTTCATAGTTTATAAAATAAATACTGTAAGGACTCTTCTAGTTTGGAAATCCATCTGTACTCATGAGATGGAAGGATACCGAAAAGAATGTGTACTTGGAGCACCCCCCAATATTTAGCCAAGGAAGGGATCCTCAAAGAAATGGATTTATTCCTTTTTGTGAAGCCAAGAGCAGAGAAGAACTTGCAGGCCATTGTGAGGGAAGATGAGAAAACAAAGATCACCATTGATTTTTCATTGTTTTATATAGTTTTTCAGTATTTCATCATTTCTGTCTGGCACCAAAAAAAAAAAAAAAAAGTGGGTTAAGGGAATCTCTAAGGATTAGTTAGAGTACGCATGAGTAGTTTGATATGCAGGTGCAGAAACACATGCATTGTAGAGGTTGTTTAATATTAAAAAGATGTATATCTGGAAATAGTTTGGCTAAATATATGTAAAAACTGATTCATTGCAGCGTAATTCTAGTTTTGAAGTCTGTTGATTTCAATGTATTTTGGGACTGGAGTAATGCAAGAATGAATCAGTTCCATAATTATTTGGGGAAAAAAATATTATGCTAGTAGTTCTGGAGAATTTTTTCTGTATGAGTCATTACTGTTTAGGGAGGGAAACCATACCTTTCTTCATACTTTTAAATAAGTTCCATTTTGCATATGCAGAAATATTTCTTTTTATGTTTCACTAGGGAAGGATCTTTTTTCCTCTGTAAATAGCAGATGTCTCAGACAAGTAAGAGAATTCTGGCATGCTGTTATGAGACAGAATCCTAAAAAATCTGATTATTGTAATAAAGAAGGACTGAAGGTTTTTCAAAAGCTTATTTCATAGCAGTTCTACAATTAACTTATTAAAAAAAATTTTGCCACCACCTTTGGCAACTGAAACTGTTAATCAAAAAGAAAGAATCAAGTTCTTAGCGTTTTCTCAGTGACAAAGAGGAGAGGGTAACGTTTTGGGTGTAAGTTAATCAAGCACATGACGCTAGCTGATAGTGAGGAAGAAATTTTAGTAGTTATATTAATTGCTATAGAAACACTGGCATTAATGCAGCTTGCAGGGGTATTTGTTGAGCTTGTGGGTTCAAAACATTTAATTTTTTTTGTCAGGCTTCATTAATGTGTATAAATCGCATTAATAGATATGCTATGTGTAGTTCCTTAATTATGTGCAAAAATGCACGTAGATAAGTGTGTGGTAACATAGCTGTCACAAACCTTAAATATCTGAAATATTATTTATTTTATTTAAATTGAGACAGATAGACAAGCATTAACCAAAACTGAAAAGTAGAGGGGAAAAAAAATGTAAATATATTCACGTAGCACTGCGAAATATTGAAACACCAATGAGGTGTGACCTCTGTAGCTCTTGTCAGCTAAATATTCTTACCGAGTATCCATGCAGAAAAACAAAATCTTCCCCTATATTTATTAAAACTGTAACTTAGTGTGAAAAGACAGCTGTTTCAGAAAGAATGGGGAAAGATACATGACTAATTGTGACTAGAATATATTTGTATTTAATATAAATCTAGCAAGTATCAAAGGACTACAATCTGTTTGCCACAGTGTTTCAAAGGTTTGTCTCTGCTTGCAGGAAGCACTCAATTGTGCTCAAACTTAGTATTTATATGACATGTTGCTGTCCGGAATTCATCAGGTCAGGCAAAAAATTATGCTAATGTTGCCTTATTCACAGAGAGAGAAAGAACATCCTTCTGGAGCTCCAATATGAAAAGGCAAGAGAAATCACATTCTTAGTATACGCAGAATATTGGTAGGAGCATTAGTGTGGCATTAAGTATAGTGTTGGAAGACTAAAGAAAAAATACTTTCTTCTGGTAATGGAGGCACATAACGAAATAGAAGTGAAAACAAAAGGGGAGAACAGCAGCAGTATAGGGCAGGTGAAGAAATTTGAGAGCAGAGTGCCAGGGACCTGTTTTATCTAGAGATGTTCTGAGAAGAAGCATTGATAACAAGCCTGCCTGGGCAAAAAAAAATAATCACTCTGAACCTCAAGCTGATGTGAAGAGTAAGACGAACCACTCTTGCAGAATGCTGGCAGCCTTTATGGAAGGTTTTTTCTTTTTTTTTTTTTTCACACAGTAATGAAAAAGATTATTAAAAACTGACCTCATTAGTCTCTGCCTATGCAAAGATTTGTTCATTTTTTTAAACCTCCAGAATCATGGGATTGCTTGATTTAGTAGTTGCTAAAACAGTGTTTTTAATATTGATTAAGAAACTAGAGAAAAGTGCAGGAGGAACAAAAACCCCAAAACAAACAAAAAAAAACCCTCAACACCCACCCAAAACCATCCAACAGTAATAAGATACTGACAGATAGACCTTTGTTGGCTTCTAATCCTTTGGCATGTACATTCTTTCAGTAAATATTACAGGTAAGTTTGTGACTGAAGCATGAAGAATTCTCATTATATTTGAATTGGAAAGTACAGGCTGTTTCTTCCTAATAGCAATGCCAGATTACATGCAGAAAGGAGATACTGATAGTTGAATCTTAGCTTTTATTATTTGGTCATCATTGCATCACTAGTCATTCCTGCAGAGTTCAGATAAGCTGCAAGTGAGAAACAAAATATGTTTCTGTTGATTGTAGGAAGGTGAACACCTTTCTTTGCTTATGAAGCCTTCTCTGGTTGAAGGACAAACCGATGAGGATCTAGAAGATTCAGGTTACGTCATCGCTAATTTTCTGCTTTTTGATTTTCAGTAAAGGCTGTGACACACTGTGATATTTCATTGTATCTTGCCATGGCAATATCTCACAACCCACGTTTATGGCAATGTACTCATTTCACATTTTATTAGATGTAGTCGCTACCTATGTTCCTAATTTGAAGTTTTCTAGTTGACATTTATTTGTTTCCTCTTGGATTTTATGTTTACTATTTATTGTTAATTGGTCACAGTTCATTGATTGTAGATGGCTGTCATGTATTAACCCGTGGCACTTAACTTTTTTTATTTTGCTTCCTTTAAAGCATACACTTAGATTAGCACGTACTCATGTAAAATGCTGAAAATAACACTTAAAAACTGAAGTGGGCTGGGTATCCAAAATCATTAATCACTGTAATAATTGTGAGTGATGACTTTTGAAAGATACAAAGTTCTACTTTTGGATTATACTATTTATATGTGCCATTTCGTAATTGCTTTACAATTGGGAGAAAGAGAATAGTTTTTCAAATAAAAATGCTTTAAAAAAAGGGCATATCTGATGAAAAGGTTTAAAGATGAGATGAAGATGTAATTAATGGATATAGGTATTGGCAATGATACTATGGCCAGTGTAGCTCATTTAAGCCTTTATTCTAGCTAGTATTTAAATAATGTGCCTAATATTGAGAATGCACATAAGTATTTCCCTTTCGGGTGTTTGAATATTTGCTTGCTTTTACAAAAATTAACGATCTGTTCTGCCTTTAGATCCTGCATGGGAAATTTCATTAGAGCCCGCTCATACAGCTCTGTCTTGACAGCATTGGAGCTAGATCATAAAGAAGCTACAGTTAGACAGTCATTTGTGGGGAAAGATCTAATAGTAAACATGGAAATGGTCCTAATCCAGTAAAAAGGATTCATGTGTTTTCTGTATGCATTGTCCTTGGCTTAAAAGTATTAAGATTTGCTGTAAAAACTGCCATTTTGCTTATGCTTTGGGCAGAAAAGAGAATTAGGAAGCAGAAGGAAGGACATGGAATAATTACATAAACTTGTTTGGATTCATAGTCAATTTAAATGGGTGATGTGCAGTATCTTATGCAGTGTCTGCTCAGCAGAAAAGGTACTGGGAAAAGACAGAGGAAATCATTGCAGTCCTGTGCAGACCTGTGGTGGTACAGGACTTTAGCGCCATTCTGGTGTCCACATCTCCGGCAGGACAGAGTGAAGAGAAGGTGTGAGGAAAGGCAACTGAACCAGTGTTGGGGTTGTAACGGCTGCTGTATGAGGAGAAGGTAGGAAGGCTGGTTTGGCACATCTGTTTTAAACAACATGAGGCTGAGAAAGGGGTAGGACTGAGATTTACAAAATCTAGGAGGTGGTGAGTACAGCAAATATAAAACTTCAGTGTTAGGGTCATTTCTTAAAACTGTTACTTGAAGCAGTTAAAGGAAGTACTTCCTTGCCCAGGAGTTAGTGAACACCTGGAATTTGTTGCCATGGAGCAGGCTGTATCAGCAGGACCAGAGAGGCATTATGCACATTCATGAACAACAGGTTCATAATCAGGAACAGGAAGGGATGTGCCTTCCTTCGTCCCAATGGTAACAGCTGTGGATGCTGGGGCAATGTGAGGGGAACCAATGGCAGAGAGTGCCCAGGCATCCCCTGACCAGTGTCCCCTGATATCACAGACAGAAAGAGCGCTGGGCTGGAAGGATGACCTATCCAGTGCAGTGTGGCATTTCTTACACACTTAGTTTTTGCTTTAACTGGATTTAAGTCTAGCTAGGATGGATACCTGTAATAATCTGTCCATGGTAGAACAGATCTGTGCCTGGGACAATTTTCTTACTACTTAGACAGCTTTTCCATCCTAGAATGATGGCTTTGACTCATTTATGTAGTCTCCAATCTCTTTTTCCTGTGGGTCAATGAAATGATAAAGTGTAGCAACTACATTACCAGGTGAAGGAAAATTGTAGGGAAGTGTTTTTGTTATGGACAGCAATTTTGAGGATGTTCTAACATTTATTTGGCTTACATGACTATGAATTATTCTTTCTGCTTGGTCAGAAGTACACAACAGGGACAGTTACAGATGGAAGGCTGAATAGATCTTGATTTTTCAATGAAACAGGAAGAAGTTTGCAAAGGATACTTTTTTTCTCCTCAGTAGCTGCAGCCTCCTGCTCCTTAGAAATTGCCCTTATATGAATGAGGGGTTAATCTGCCTTCTTCTGACCCTTTAGAGACATCTTCTACCCCTTTCCCAGGGCAGCAAAGATGTGCTCCAGGGACCGCTGCCTGCCTTAATTTCTAGATATCTGTGGTTCTGCATATTTAGATGATATGAATTAATATTAAATGAGGTAAAATTAAAGTAGAGAAGAATGTTAAAACCAATGGGAGACTTTAAGGCTAGCAAGTATGAAGAAGAATATCAAGTTCTAAATACCTTTGTACCAGTGCTCGGTCAAATGAAAATAGAGTAAGCAGTGATGACAGGTTTGAATTTTGGGTAGCCAGTGAAATTTCACTTTTTCTAATCCAAGATTTATTAATGTCAAGACAACGATATTGCTGAGGTTCCTTGTGGACTTACACCTACGCGTCCTTAGCCTCTGCATAATTCATTTGCACTATTTAAATGTACATTTTGTGGATTGTAAGTTTGGGCTTTGGAAATCTAAATTATGGATATGCCCTTTGAGGGGAAAAAAGGAATTACAAAATTTACATATAGTGAAAAAGCAAATAGCTGAAGACATCTCTCCTTCTCTGCACCATTGTGGTGGTCCGAAACACCTAAATTCAAAGCATTATACCTTCTGTCTCATCTGCCCTCAAAGGCGCTGTTATTACCTCAGGCAGTGCAAATTGATTAAGATCCCCCTTAAATCACTGTGCATCCTTCTGCTAACTCTTGGCTGCCTGAATTGGTTCAGATTGTCCAGGACTCCTGACAGATGAGGTCCCTACCTAGATCAGAGCCTCAAAACACTAGTTTTATACTGAGATTGCATTTGAAAAAGTACCTCTGAAATACCACAAGTTGTTCACAAATAGCAGCAGAATTATAATACAAAGGTCTTGTTGCTGTAGGAAATGAAATAACAAAGAAAACCTGTAAGCATACCCATTATTTAGCATCAGTAAATCAGTGTGATGTATACAGTAAACTCTTTTAAAAGACACATTTTTTTATTATTATTATTATTATTCCTAATATATTGTCATTCCCAGATTTCTCTTTCTGCTTGAATTTCAGACCTGATGATATGTTCTCCTTAGGATTTAACAGCTACCGCTTCCCTTAAAAGATGCGTATGGAAGAAATACCTTTTGTCTGGCAGGGGATCAGAGGGAGTGCCACCTGGGAGAAGAGGCAGCCCGTCCTGCAGAGACCGGCACTGCTCTGATGCGCTGTTCATGCTCTTTTCCACAGCAGTGAGAGGTGGCTGCTACCAGGTTTGCTTTCAGGCTGTTGAGACACGTAGCTGTCTCTGCTCCTGTCTCATGTGTTACAGCACTGATACGTGGTACTGTATAAGGTTTGAAATTACGTTAAACAGACTGTTGCGTGCCAAAATAAAAGCAAACAGGAGAGCAGGGAAAGCAGAATGTGAAATCCAGTCATTAGGTAAGATATTCTGATGCCAACAGTTAGAATCACTATGCAAATAATGCTGAAAGGAGTTATCTTTCAGGAGACCTCTGCCGTCCTGTGCAGGATTTCTGCCTCCATTTTGTTTTCGCCTTACTTAGGCAAGACACTACACTGCTTCTTTCTTTCCCAGATCTTGAAAGCAGAGTTTCTTTAAGGAGAATGGACTGTATTTTGTGTGTTTTCATTCTTTCTGGATGGTATTTGTTCAGACTATGACCAGAAAGAGAAGTCACCAGTGTAGAACTTCAGAGTATGGTCTTCCCTCTCCAAACTTGCCTTTGTTGATGAGCACTGAAATAGGCATCGTTACGGTCAGTAAAGTATCATCAGTGGCTTCTGGGATCATGCACATGGAAATGATTGGTATGTCTTACTCGTGAGAGCTCTTGTTGTAGGTCCTTTGCAAAATCAGAGTGACGTCATTGTTCCACTTGTGCTCTGTTTTCAAGGTTTTCTTGTATTTTCTGTTTTTAAAAGTAAAAAAACAGGGGAACAACCTGAGCTTTTCCAAATGTTTTCCTGGTTAGTCTTTCCCCTGTGTTAGCCATCATGGCAGTGGCACTAGTCTGAAAACTGTTGATAAGTGGTTGGACTTCTACAGCTTCTCTTAGATGTCTACTTCAGAGCCGATCAGATTTTGACAGGTTATTTCTCTAAAGGTGGATGCATATTTACCCATCATAGGTGATGAGATTTCCTTCCTTCCCTCTTTCTGTTCCCATAGTTTGAGTGCTCACAAGCTTTCTTCTTTCACCCTTGCAATGCCATTATAGGAAGAGGTGGGAACCAAACCAAAGAAGAGACTGCCTTTACACCAAGGCTCCAAAGCGTAGACCTGTCTGACCCAGCTTGAAACTAGCATGGCCTCCTTCAGTCTGGGGCCTAGTGCAAAAGCCACATGGCACCTGGATCCCCACTGAAGTGAGTCATTTCTTGTGAGCTCCATGTTGTGTCAGGAAAAGGGCTGCAGTGCCCAGTCTAAAACTGGTCTGGTACTGAGCTGCGGTTGATCTCTGGGTTAAGTTGCGCTATGGTCAGTCCCAAGTGTCTCACCCAAGGTCACACAAATGATCACCCATGACAGATGTCGTAGTTGAAGTCAGCTGCCTCAAGTCCTAGTCTTGGGCCCTAACTACTGAACCATTATGCTCTCTTGTAAGACACACTTTTGAAAAGCTAATTGTGTCTATCCAGGTATTTCGCGCTGATATTCTTTCTCAGAGAAAGTATATACATTTTGGCAGAACTGTTTTTCCTTGTAGATCAGTCTCTTTAGTTGTCCTTTTTTACCTTTTTCCTTTCTGTCAGTACTTTTGGAAATGAGGGGTCTAGAAGAAATGCAATTTTAAATAATAAGTACAGCTTGTTAAATGACAGTCACATCATCCGCAACATTCAAGTCTAAACAAGGAAAAGAATAGTTGAAGCATAATACATTATGAATTACTCTTACAATAATATTATTTTCTATCAAGTGTAAACAATTACTCAGCAAATATCTCTCTTCTACCTTAATTTACCTATTGGGATATACCTGTATGACAGATTGTTTCAAGGAATTATCACTCACTAGTTACTCATTAATTCACAACTGGTTGCTGTTGTCATAAATCTATTAAATTAATTTCCTGTGCAATAGCTCTTATCCTTTTCTCCTGCATTTTCATTTTTACATTGGTGACAGTTATGTGAACTCTGTTTAAGTACTAAACAAGGCACTCGGTTAAAGACAGTGAGGAAAGTAGTGATGTTATGGGCTAGTCTTTTAAAAAGTGTATGTAATTCAGAATTTGCATATTTATTCCTGTTACCAAATCTGTGTGCACAGATGAATAGCATCTAGAAGCTTAATCTAATTTTTATGTGAACATATACCAGTTTCCATTTACACTGTGTATACAAAAGGGCTTAGCTGCAAAAAAAATGCATCTCCAACTTATAGCCTAAGGTTGGATATTTGATCACAATATGTGATCTGTGCAAATCACAGATATTAGAAAATGTATCTCTTTCCAGATGCAGCTATTACGTTTTTAATGTGATAGAGATACTTGTGGGCTGTGTTAAGACAGAGTTAGAGGACAGATAGAGCCAGTTAGAATGACAAAACTATTCCAGCTGAGTACAAAAGTTCTCTGTAAAAAAAGAGAAATAATAAAAGAAAAAAGAAAAACTGTATCACACTGGTGAAAGCATATCTAGCATACTTATTCTGTTGTATTAGCAGTGGAGGTTTTCAGAAAGTGAGACAAATTCAGTCTTTTGGTTATTTCAAAGAGACAAGCGCATTTTAAGTGCGTTGTGGAATTGGGACCTGATTCAAAGGATGGTTCACACTACAGTGTTTTGTAAAATGTGCAGTTGTGAATTGCTTTCAAGAGAGATTTGAATTAATCTTGTGTCTTGAATATAAATGGAATCCTAGAGAAAGGCTTGTGTTTCCCACTGAACGACCCGGCATATTTAACTGAATGCTAGTTTAATATTCATGTCAACAAAATTATAAGGTGATAGTGATGTGACCCAAACATGACTTTATGTGAGGTATGCAGCCCAAGAAAGCGAAGTGTCTCCAAGAAAATGTTTTTTAAATAAGCTTCCATGTAAAATTAAGCTTGGAAAAAAAAATAATCAAGATGATGGAATTGCTAAAACAAAATAAAAGAAAGAAAATCATCCTAACATACCATACTAAAAGAGAAAAATGGCTTTACTATGTCAGTTGCTCTAAATTTTCCAGTAATCAGTATGCAGTTGTACTTTAATGGCTGTATAATTATGTTCCCATATATGGTTTCAATCTACATTTGCTTTTTATGTTTGACACAGTAGGTTTTTTTATCAAGTGTTGAAACAGTGATTCAAAGTGAAATCTATAAGAAATTATTATAAGATAATTAAATTATAATTATAGGGATATAATCAAATTATGGTTTAGATGGTCTCAAAAGGAGAGATGTGTATTTTTTAGAAGTTTTATATGCAGTTACTATATCTGTGATTTTCTTTTTAAGAAAGGTGACAGAACAGATGTTTGTCACAGAGGAACGTGGAGGAATGCGTCTTCTAAACAGAGCAGACAAGTTCCACTAAAAATCTGATATTTAGAAAGAAGAAAGTATTTCTTGTCCTATATGCCATTGTACTTGACTTCTAACCCCATTATTCTGGTCAGCATAGTTCCTCTGGAATTACTTTAAAGCTCTTGAGGTTGACTCTAATTTCATGAAATTGAGTTCTTACCTGAGTATAATAAGCCAGAAAGATGTTTCATTGTGTTTCATACTTTAAATTGTGGGGGGAAAAGAAGCAGGGAGGACAAAGATAATGAAGCAGTTGGTCTTTACAACAAAAATATTGCAATCTGTTTTTTAAGTGGGATGTTTAGGTGGGTGCAGATAAGGCTAAGTGAGATGGGAGTGTTTGTCCCCCTCTGTCCTGGGAAAGTTATCCCTGGTTTTCATACCATCTGAACCCCTCACGGGGTTCATCATGACCTTTCTCGCAAGGGATGTAATTTATAGGCTTGTTGGCATAGTAAGCATCTCAGTAGTCTGCCTTAACCCCTGGGCTTGACTCTTTTGCTGGTACACAGTCTGAAAAGACTTGTTCCTCTCAGCACGTCTGAGGTGGGCTGGCATAACCTAAACCACAGAACACTTTCTGGCCACAAACCTTCAGTGCGGAGTCCAGCAGGCTCAGAGGGTTGAGGGGTCAGTCTTTAGGAGGGAACAGCCAAGGAGAGAGTGAGTTATAAATAAGCCTGTGTCTTATGGTGTTCGATACCAGGGTGCTGATGGGGTGATCTTGGATCTCTAAGGAAGGAAGAAAGCAGCATAGGATCCACAGGAACTAAGGCTGTTTCTCCTTTACCCGCTATAATCCAGAATTGGACTGAGAGGTTTTGGCATTTTCTAATCGGGGTGACATGTACGGCCCACAATCCAGGAAATTATACCTAGAAATTTTAAAGATGTGCTTATATATAAAGATTGTAGCCTGCCTTATGAAGACCATTTTGTGCCAAACCCTTGGGTGGCTGCTAATACATGTCTGTCTCATATGTGAAAATGTTATTTTCATATATATAAAAAATTGTCACGTTGTCTACTACCTGTGTTCCAGTGGAAAATGAAAGAAAGAAGAAGCCATCCTTCCTGTGGTTGTATATTTTGATTTTGGTGGGTTTTGCCTTTCTTTTGTTATTAATGCTTCACAAATGGCTATGGTGCTACCTGAGTTTATAATAGTTTTTTAAATAATAAATGCTGCAAGAGCTGTACGTACCCTCATAACCTTGTCCTTCAAAATTAGTATTGAATTAGTAATCCAAAGGAGGAGTTGATAGGCTTAATAAAGTGCTTTGGCAGCAAATAATCTATTTAGAGGATGTTTATAATTCAAAAGCATTGTGCCAGTTGTTTTGAACTTGCACGTCAGCAGGAATAAAAATATTGGATGTGAAAGCAGAAACTGCGGTGACAGAACTGTTAAGGAAAATACTTGTGTTTTTTAAAGAAACACAAAAATGTTTGTGTTCATCATTTGAAGTGTTCTAAAGAACAGAAGCAGAAATGGGTTACTAAGTGAGATAATACAGATTCCAGTGGGTGCTGGGGTAAAATATGAGTTCTCTACAATATTAATGTATTCAATGAAAAGTCGCTTACAATGCTAACAGCTTGCAGTTACAGGAAGTCACAGGCAAATCTACTGAAAGGAATGAGAGAGGTTAGAAACCTGGGAAGGACTGTTTGTGTGCAACAAAAAACTCTGTCTCCTATTATGTTGTAGATGAGAAAAAGCTCCTTATTCGGGATGGGGTTGTCATTCCAGGCTGTGAAACCCGTGCTTGCACAGGTGAGAATCGGGTGAGGAAAGTCCTTTGGCTTCAGAGACGGAGCTCAGTGGAGATGCTCTGAAGGAGATCGGGGGTGGTTGGAGTACTGAGTCTTGCCATACACTGTCTACAATTATAACTTTGCATGTAAGTTATTCTTTGTATTCGGATATTCTTTTTAGTCTCCACAGGTACCCATTGTACCAACACTTCTGTTATGCCTATGAAATTAATGTGAGACTGGAGACAGAAGATTGAATGCCTTCTGAAGGCTTCGTTGAAAATTATTTCAGATTGGCTTATGAAAGGTGTTGCGGTGTGGCCTGGAAACTGGGATATCCAGTCGTAGATACATAGGAAAGCTACCTAGTTAAGTAACTTTCAGATCTTATTAAATAACTTTGTTATTGATCTGGAAAAGAAATAAAATGGAAATTCTCAGAGGCAGCTAAATCAGTAAAAGTGGTGAATGCTGGTTAAGGGTGGACAAGTTCAATTTTACACAGGCACTTAGAAGCTCAAGAAAGGGGCAGAAAATATATTAAAAAAATTAAAGATCAGGGAAGTGAACTTATTATATCTGGAAAATAATTTAGCTATTCAGTGGGAGGGAAAAATCAGCAAGACATCAAGGAATGAAACTGAACAGCAATTTTCATTTTATTATGCAGATGAAAATCTGGAAGAACTCCATTGATTCCAAAGAGTGGTAAATTATACCTTCCTGACACATGAATGTGATTCCTATTGATACATCTGCATGCAACTCCCTTTTATATCTGAGAACAGGGATTGTTGTTGCAGAAGTACAGGTGGTCTGAAATCAGGGGATGGCTGTGCACCAATTTACAAGCTTAACTGAACCTCTCTGCAGCCAAGGTCTTTAATTATGTGTTTAGCTTTAAGCTGGCTGAAGTCCATGACCTTAAATTTAGCTTTCTGGATGAGAGTTTTTGCGCGTGCTGTTCACTGTAGAGGAAAAGCATGGTATATTACCCTGATCTGATCTCTCAGCAAAGTAGTTCTGCTACCCACAGCCCTTGGGGAAAAATATAAATTCCCTCCCTGAACTGGATTAATCCCAAGGAAAGTGCATAGATTAACTTTCCCATCAGACTTCATCTCTGACCTTGGGCAAGTCACTTAAACCATCTGCATCTCCATTCTCGGCATATGCTTTTAAGCTCACACCTTTTCTGTTTGATGTGCTGTTTATTTTGGCTGGAAACTCAACTGTCCCCTGTTATGTGTTTGCGTGGTGTAAGTATTGTAGACTCTGGACATTGCATAATAGAAATAAGAATAATAGCAGGATGGAAAAGACATAAAACCAGAGGTGAGAAAGAAGAGCAATGTTTTGGGTGGATGCTGGACTGTCACTTGAACAGAAGAGCTTTCATTATTTGGCCTGGAGAGTGAGGCATTCAGAAGTGTCTACTTCTGAAGTGTGATTTTGTTTGCTGGGGTGCATGCCACACGGTGACAGCAGATCGTAGCACTGGACTCTGCCTCTCTGAAACACCAAGAAGCAGTTTGTGTGTATCATGCAGCCTAGAGGGTCACTGGCAGTGCTGTCTTTAACTGAGCTGCTGATTTGATAGTATCCTTTTTATAATACATTTAAATTGATTTAATTTTGCATCAACTTTTTCATATATAATTCAGTGGATACTTTCAATTTTGGGGCTGCTCAATACGATCTTTTGATTTTTGTCAAGACTGAAGCAAACACACTTCAATATTTACTGAAAACCTCAGGCTGACAGAAACAAACTAACCGCTTGCATTCTCTGTCGTTGTGTCCAAATCACGATCTAAAATGCCAGAATGCCTTCTCACCAACTTCCCTCATTTTTCTTTCCCCAACTTGGTGAAGGAGCGCAACACACACAAACACACACACCTTCACCCATTACAGTGTCATAAATCCATGGGTAGCAGTGGTTTAGGGAATGGATGATATGTCACCTAATGAGAGACGATAGGCTTGACTGGGCAACCCCAGCTGCTCCCTGGGTGTGGGGGGAGGAAGGAGACTTGTACTGATGTGCGAGTAGACAGGTGTTCAGAAAGTCCTTGAGAGGGTTCTATGTTTCACCAGGTGTAAGTACAGTCCTGTAGCTTTTATCCATGTAGAGCAAGACACTGCCTTGTTGCGAGAGGACAAATATATCGACAGTTGTTGATGCCAGTGTGTAACAGTGGCCTTTGGCAGATTTGGTGTCCTGACTTTATCGCTTCTTGCTGATTCAACAGGAATATTGGTGTGGAGTTTATCAGACTTTCCAATCCTGATTTCTCTACATTTACTTTTCTTTCTTCAGCTTGTGGTTTTGTGGCCTTCTCACAGAAGGGATCTTTGTGACAGAGTGAGCTTCTCTGGTTAAACATGTAGTATGTAACTGCTGTTTCCCTTTCTTTGTTTAGAAGTGTACCACCTCTGGAGTGCTTCCTTGTTTGTGCTTTAGTATTCACGGATCAATATAAGCCATTATTGGTCCATGGGCATCACGCTTCTTTTTGTATGGCTTGTATAAGTCTAAGTTTTGAAAGTGGTAGTCCTGTGGTGGAGTGGTCAAATACAGATAGATATGGCCACTGTGATATGAAGGGGAAGAGGCCCTGCTGCTCCATCTTTTACAGAAATGGATCATTTTTATGAGGGCTGAGATTTTTCAATTGCGACAGGAGCAGTCAGCAATGAGGCTGGAGACGAACCTCAGAAACTCTAGGCAGGAGTGCCTAAAAGAGTGTCTAAAAGGAAATAAAGTTATTTACTCTTTGGACTGCCTGAGCTGGAACAATCTCCACATGCCTTATTGCCATACTATCTATGGCTTGATATCTGTGTCCTTTGCAGCCTGCTGCTTTCTCAAGGCTGTTGGGTTTGTTGTCCCTTCCAGATATTTATTTCTAATTACTTTTTAAATACTAAGGTGTGCTAACTACCATTTTAATTATGTTGCATTTTGACTAGGACATAAATAAACCAACAAGTCTGAAAAAAAAGTGCAACATGGCATGTAAGTGTACCCAGTGCCTTGGTTTTGTTGAATTCAACTGAAAACTGTAGTTCTGGTTTTGTGGTTTTTTTGTTTGTTTGTTTGTTTTTTACAGCTTTCCTCAGTCTAGAGTCTCTCAGCAGCTGAAGTTGTCCCTTTTTTTTCACTTTTCCTTTTTTGGACACATGTTCCCATGCCTACCTGGTCTGTTCAAAGTGAGTTTGGCTCACTGCATTCGTGCTCAATGTCTCCTTTGCCAGGAACCCCATGCCTGTTGCCGCTGGACAAGCATCCTACATTCTCCTGCTGAAATTGCTCCCTTGAGTATGTTCCCCCAATAAGACTTTTGACCTTGGCTATTTATAGACTAAAAATTAACGTTAATGCAATTGCATTTAAAAAAACCCCTACTGCGTTATCTTCCATTCATATGTATTAGTTTCCCAAGTGACCACATAATCGTATTGCCCTTCTGCCTCGCCCTTCCTTCTCCTTTACTTTTCTCTTAACTTAGTTTATAAGCTCTTTTGTACTAGTGGATTCATCTTTACAGACATTCCTGAAGTTCATGTTCTATTCTGTTTATATTACCACTAAAAATTGGCTAGGTATGTGAGAATTTCTCTGAGTGCTCCCTAACTACCCTTCAGCATTGCAGCCTTGCACATCAGCTTTTCTTTGTGTTATTACATAGAGCCTTGCTGACTAAGCAAGTAGGCATCATGCCCTTCACATGTTTTGCTGCTGCAGGACTTGGTGATGGCTTTTAGTATTGGAGAGGGGAAAGATCAGCCAAAAATTGGAGGTGAAACTGATAAGATACAAGAGGGATTTGGTCCTACTCTCAATACGGCAACTTTTTGTTATCTGGAATCTTCTTAACCCAGATGCTGCTGCTGTCATTCAATTGTCACTGTCATTCTCCATTTAAGTCTAAAATTGTCCATGGCTGATCAGAATCAACATGTGTCACTGTGGCGATTAGTTATAGAGCTTCACAATCTTGCTCACCTAGAAAGACAGTAAGGGCAGTTTGCCTGCCTTTTGCCTTCAGTGAAGGTTTGGGCTAGTTGCTGGGCACTAAGGGGCACCCAAGGTGACATCCAACAGAGAAATCTGTAACTTGGTACTTTTCATTGTAAACTTTTTGTTTTACATTCCTGGACTGTTGCAGGTCACCCTTGAAGCTTACAGCTCAAAATTCACGCTCCCTGGTCCCTCAGAGTTAAGAAAGAATAAAAAAGCAAACAAAGGTGTGGAGGTAACTCAGGATCACCCAGCAGGTCAATGGCTGTGCTGGGACTGCAGTCAAAATCTGCTGCATTCTCTAGATCAGAGTCTACCCTGCTTTATCCTCCTACCACACTCGAGCCATGTGGGCAGCATGGTGGCATCCGGCTGTCTGGGTAACATGCAGTTTTGTTGTGCTGCTTTAAACTCCACAATAACAGAGGAGGACTGGATGTCAGGCACCTTCTGCATTCTCTGAAGTGAGGGGCACTAGTTATCGCTCTACACTGCCTATCTGACTTTGATCATAATTCTGAAAATGCAATATGTGCCGATCCTGGGCTGCTGGGGGGAAGTGCTGCAAGGTGGTGTCAAGATGTCTGTTTTCCAGACACAGCCACAGCCAAGCAGACCATGCCCCATCCTGCTCCACTGGCCATATAAGCCTGCTGCTCCTGTCTTCTCCTATGCCATTCACAAAATACCTTGCATACATGCATGTGTCATTTCCGTATCAACAATGACAGCTGTACTTTCCAGTGTGTATCTCTAGAAGAACCAGTGCTCTGGTTTGTTGGAGGCTTGCTTTTGCTCAGAAAAACCCTACCTCTGAACATAACAGGATAACACATGGTTTCTCAGGGTAGTTCACTGTCTGTCACGTATTCAGCATGACTTTTTCCTTGGTGGAATCCAGCAAGGTTCTGACCTGTCTGCACTGCAAGCCTAGAAATCTCAATTTCAAGATAGAAAATACGCTAATTCCATTATAATTAAATCAGGACCTTTACAATAGGGCAGGTGGCAACTATTTTGTTCAAGAATTGTTTGGTAGTAACTCCATTGTTATGTTTGGTGAAGAATATTCTGTGTCTGTGAGCACAGATGAAAAGTACATTAGAGGAACAGCTTCTTGTGGCTGGATTTCTGGGTCAGGAAGTTAGTGGATGCATCTGCCACCACCTCTCCTTCCGCCAATTGCCATGAGCTTATTTCTGAAGACTGAGGGTAAAAGTCATTGGCATGCATTTCATGACAAACTGCTTAAATAATGAGGATTTTCGGGATGAGTGAGATGCTGTCACACTTATGGACAGGAAGGATGATATTACCAGGAAAGGTTGAGTCTGCACACCAGTAGAATGTTGAACAGCACATCCAGTTTGACCAAGTCCTCATAGCTAGGCAATAGATTCAAAAAGTGAATGTCATCTTTAGAGATTTGGGATTTTCCCTCCACTAATTGGTGTCCCATTGGAAGTCTGGGCAGGATGCCAGTTAGTTCTGTTGACTTACTTCAACTCAATATTTTAGTGCCCTCAAGATGTCCAAGGTGGTGAAAACTTACAGGTCATCTGATCTGTGATCCATCAGTACATAAATGCACCTGAAGAGCGATTCAGATGTGTGCTTTTAAAAATCATACTTTAACACAGATGCATCATCTCAACTACAGTATATATCATCCTAACTACAGTACAGGGAATACCTCTGGGACAATAATTACCTTGTAATCCTCTGTGGTGAGATCTACTGCAAATGAATAATTCACAGTTGCCAAACAGAAGTGAATGCTTCATATTAATTTAGAACTTTTTGTGGATGGGCTTTCTTCTGGAAAGTATCACAAGGGAACAGATCAAGGATAGCTTGAACCTCAGAGAATTTCTAACTATTAAGAGAACAATTGTGTTCTTTTTTTATTTATGCATTATGAAACCTAATTTTCAGTTCCTTGATTTGGAGCTTCTTGCCAGACAGCTTTTTTTTTTTTCCCCACTTGGGTTATTGCCAAAATATAGTATAAACAAATTAGCACTTTCTTTTTCAAAAGCTTTAATCTCGTTGTTTTGCCATACCAAATAGCAAAGAATAGACAAACCAGAGGCATGAAATCTTCTTAAGTTTAAAGCTCAAATTAATTTAGTCTCCTTGATATTTTTAGCCTTTAAGCAAGTAGATTGCTTTTGAAATATTACATTACAAATTTAATTCCAACAATGTTATCTTTTTCATTCACTTTATGTTCTAATGGGAGTGCAGGGGGTTTGGCAAAGTATGATGTTGATTATATACTTATTTATAAGGAGGTATATGTATACACATGTATAAAACGTGTGTGTAATCTCCAGAGGCTCATTAAGGGGAAGGATCTGGAATCATTGCTGAATTACATCTTTGCTTTGGAAAAGCCTCTTTATTATCAGCTGTAAAGCAATACCATCTACCTCAGTGCTTTATACATTCCAAATGAAGTACAGTTATTCTTTAGATTCTTGTGTCAGAAACTCCACAAGTTCTTTTTTTTTACAGTATCAAACTCTCCTTTTGACAATTTATTCGGGCAGGATACTTTAATTAAAAAAGTAAAATCTCACAAATAATAAACAAGTGTGGACCAGTTTTATCCATGGTGGCTATTGATATAGAATTAAATCCAGGTCAAGCTCAGAAGCTAGGGCTAAATTACTGAAATTTGAGGAATGATAAATCATTATGAACTGCAATTCTAAATTCCTATTGTCTTTTGTTTAAGTAAAATAAGCCTGACTGTATCCTAATATAGACTTTTCACATGCAAGTATTTACAGATACAGTAGAACTTCTGCACACGTTTACAACACTGCATGATAAAGATCTTGCATTTTTACTGTGTACACAGATTTATATTTGCGAAAACAAGGCATAACTTTGAATATATTCAGTTTTGCGCTGCCCAAAAGATAAAGTTTGCATTTAATATTTATCTCATTTGAGATTAGGCAGAACTGGTGAATTAGTGTTTAGAGTTGCTGATTATAGTAATGATAAACCAATATGAATAAAACCTCCATATTTTATTTTACATCATGCTTTTATCCTTCCCCTTCCCCCCCCCCCCCCCCCCNATGAACGGAAGGCAGAAATTTGACCATCATCCTGAAGCTTATCAATATAAATTGGTGAGTATATATAACTCGTATTTGTCTGAATGTTTACATTTGGAACAAACTCTTGGAAAGTTGGAAGGAGGTCCAAGTCTTGGCTCACACATACTCCTTGTAAGTGAATTAACTGGCCTATTTTGCTGTTCAATTAGAATGATAAGAGCTGGAATCCATTAATTAGCTTGTTTAGAAAATGTCAAATTAGAAAATTAACTTGAAGGCCTTTGTCAGTGAACATGGCTTTGTGCTTTTTAGGCAGCTCATAAATGGTGTTCATAATACAGCTATTTCACAGAAAGCTCAAGGAATGGGATTTGTGTTCCTTGGAAAAAGCTAGCTAGTAATTAGCTTTTTCAAGGCCTAAAGGTTTGGTTGGACCTTCAGAGACTCTGTAGAACTTTCTTCACGTGGTTACAGGCAACAATGTTCTAACGCTAGTCTAAATGGGACCTTAGATGATTGTTCCATGTGTATCTGACAGAAGAATTTGCCCTTTCAGCTTGATGTAGGACAGCAGATAAGTGTGGACCATTATCTTGTACCTGTCTGTATTCTGAAGCTCTCTTGGAATGATATATATTGGGAAGGAGGGTATCAGGAAAAATAAGGTGAGCAAGAAAGTACTTTAAATATCTGGTGTCTGTGTTAATTTCCCTGGCTGCAATTTCCCTAGCTTATAAATATTCAGATTGTTTTATATCTTTATTTCATTACTTATGCCACATGAGGCTAAAGGATACTGGAAACAGGGAGAATCTGAGTGGCTCCCACCAGACCTCCTCTTTTCTCCTTTCACCAGGGGCTGCAGGGCTGAACATTTCATCTTGCGTGGTACTTGAAACTACCACATTTAAATATTATAGAACGTGTTGCACTCAGAAATTTTACCTGTGTGGATTCAGAGCCTTTCCTACATCTGTTGGGAAGTGTGGCAGCTTGGGTGGGAGACTGCTCGCTAGGTCTGGCCAGGTGGCTGTCTGTCCAGCAGCCCAAGAGGAAAGCGTTCAGCTGTTCTGTGATGTGCAGGAAGGCTGGCGCTGTGGTTAGTACTGGATTTGCTGTGTAGGAGTGGAGTAGGAATGATGTACTTCTGCAATAGGTCTGACGTCTTTGTGTCACTGCCCGCTTGCAGCAAGTCTAACACGTGGTGCCTAACACCGTCATGCAGGTGAACTGGTAGCGATAGTCTGTATGGGTTCTGCATACACCCAGAGTAAGGTAGCCCACACTGTGAAATTCACTTTACAGCTAAAGAAAAACATGAAAACCAAATGTGGGTTACACTCAGCTCCTGGGACAAATCACTGCTTGGGTACGTCAGCCAGGGCTGCCATGGGCTCCAGTGATTTAGTAGTATAGGTTCAGGCCTGCAAACAGGTGTAAGACCCATGGGAATACCTCTTTTGTGCTTGTTCTGGTTGATTCCAGGAACTGCATTTAATCGCAAGTCTAATTCTCTGGGTTTTAACAGATACACTAATTGCAGCAACTAAAAATAAACTGATCAGGCTAAATTTAAATCTGGATTAAATCAATTGTCAAAGTCTGACAGCAGGATTTCCTGCTGATTGATGTAGGGATAGCTCTTACTGCCATGTTCCTATTTGCTTTTTCGTCTAAACCCTGCATTCAGGTGTGATTGTCCTTAAAATGTTCTTTCTTCGTTTGTGTAGGTTATCTGGAGAACTGTAATGAATAAGACACCACATATGAAGACAACCACAAGAATGGAAGATAAGGGCCCTAGCATATGATACACTTCAAGGACCTCACTCTTGTGAGAGATGCCATTCCTGTCTCATAAAGCTTAAGTGATCAGTTGGTAAGGTTAAGGTTAAGGGTAAGGTTAATAGCACGGGCACATTCTGGGTATTATTATTTTAGCTTCTGTTCTGAAGGAAAATTTAAGTCTGTAGTCTGCCAAGGAACTTCCTCCCTTCCCTGCGTTCACCCCGCAGCAAAATCTCTAGAAACTGTTGGCAAAGTTTAACCGCTTCAGACAAAAAGCTGAGGATCTGAAAGATAATTAAGTTTCTACAAGTTTCATGAAAATAGGTGTCTTTGTAGAAGCGGGAGACCCTGACTGTTGTATCTGCAGTGAAAAAGTAGCCAGGGTAAAGTATTTGTTCTTTTTGGTCTGCCACTTGACCACTCAATGCACACATTGTTTAGCCAGTTAGCATAGGTGTGTATAGGTGTGTAGTTTGAAAACACCTACAGCAATGCGACCTCCTGCCAGCTTGCAACCAGGGAAAGGAAGTGTGGGGTGTGAAGGGCAGGTGGCGAGGGCCTGGGAAGAAGTGTGGGGTATGCGAGAGCTATTGCTGTTGTGGCTAGGGAATAGGACTAATGGGTACCACGGTGAAAGAGCACCGTGGATGTGAAGGGGAAATGACATCATTAACTCCAATAAATGGTATCTTTGCTGCCAGAATGTGGAACTTAACACACAAATCCACAGCGAAAGGTGTCATCATTCATTCTACTTGTCTTGGAACAAGTTGTTTGTTGCCTTTCGAAGTTTAGTACCTTTTTGTTTCACGACTGAACAGAGCACTTCTCAGTGCATCCAAGCTGGCCCAGCCATTACAATCTCCAAGAACCTGCTTCAAAAGTTTACAAACTGGAGGATTCTTCTTCCTCTGTCCTAATTCCAATTTTGGGTTCTTTGCTGAGAAAGGTGACAGCTTTTCTGCCAAGTCTGATAGGGTTTTTACAGTTAGCAAGAATAAGCTCACCACAGGCAAACGTTGGTTTGAAATAGAAGTATCTGTAGATACTTGATATGGATCCTCAAATACTAGTAGCTAGTGAAGGGAGAGATTAATTTCAGATGTGGTAAGTTATGTGCCTTGAGGAGTGGAAGCTCCCTATAAGACATTAGGATAGTTCTGGAATTGTTGGATATTCTGTAATGGAAACATTGGTGTCTGCTGTGATTCCCTGTCCTCTGGGCACAGCCGAGGGGTCACAAAGTTGTCTGAATATCTCTGAAAAATACCATAGAAAACATTGATTAAATGATATTTGTGGCTAATAGAAAAAACGCAGAGAAGGAATACCAGTTTTGTTGCAGAGTAACAAATTCAAAAAAAATTTTGCACCACTAGCTAAAATTAAAATTATGAAAGGGGTAAATAAAAATCCTGAATGTACTTAATGGTCGTCTTCTATTTTATTTTTTATCAAGAGACTGCTTAATCTGCTCTCCTGTGTACAGTAGTCTTCCCTCTCTTGCCTCATCTTTCTCCAATATAAATAATATATTGGGCACATAGAGGTATAAGCGTATCGAAAATTTTTCATTTCATGTGGGCAGCAGTGAAGCTTGTAGGCATTTCAATTGAGCCATTTAAAAATTGTATGAACACACTTCTGCTGCATAGGACTAAAACAGTTTTCTTTTGCTTTCTGTGACTTCACCCAAGGAAACAGTAAGAAAGCACAGTTTGTGTCCAGCCTATTGAGTTCTGATCATGCCTAAAAAATAATCATAATAATCCTAACTGCAAAAATTCCTCCTGCCAGATACACAAATAATCCAAAATGAGTCTCCTCCTTCGTTGCACTTGATTTATGTCCAGTAAGAGAGTAACTGAGGGAGCCTGAGCAAGTTCATGCTTTGTATCAGCCAGTTTAGATTAGATTTCTAAGACAATTGTCGTGGGCAACTCTGGTATAAATTAATGCTTAATTTAATTTGACCTTTTTAAAATGCAAACTCCATGAGTAACTGCCTTAAATATCTTACATAAGTTACTTGATTTAATAGATGTAGTTTGCTTTCTTTTATTTATTTTATTGCTTATTATGTGTTTTCAGTGATTTCTGCGGTCACTTCCCTAATTCAGTAAAATTGAAATGAAAGTCAGATGACTGTCAAATGGCTGGGCAGCTCTGAAGCGAATGAAAATGAGTAGACTTGGGTATTACTTAACTGTTATAAAATACATGCCTTCGCGCTGTTTCATGATGTTTTCACAGAGATTACGTTACAGATCATGTTCCCTCCTATCGCATGGGCCTCTTCCTCGTGAAAACATACTCTCCCTTTGCAACTACAACAATCAGTTACATGGAGAATTAAATTCAGGAATGTAATCAATCATTGTCTTGCAGGTTTTTAATGAAAGTTAAATGTTTATATACTGATTTTAATTGTAGCTGCAGCCCCACTCTCTACTTCCCTCAACCTATCAGAGTGACCACCACCAGCCTCAAACCTGAACTGGTTGATGATTATATGTATATATTTTAACCCTGACCCTCAAGATGCAGTAGAGAGAAACCAAAAGGCAAACATTGGGAGCATTACATACATTAAAGCACGGCCTCCCCTCCCCACAGTCATCCGAAGGGGCTGGGCTGGGCCCTGTGGGGAAGGGTTTAGAGAAGGCTGCTGGGGAACCGGCCATGTCCGGCGTGGGGTGGCCCTGGCCTCTCCTCAGGAAGGAGCCCCCATGGCCAACACCAGCCCCGGGCACTTGCCACAGGAGGGAATCGCCACCTCGGGAGCCCTGGGCTGTCACCTTCCTGTCCCCATCTGGGATTCCACTGTCAGGGGGTCCCTCCAAAAGACACACATGCAGCTCTGTGGTGTAAGGCAAGTAAGTAATAGCTAGCATTTTCCAAAGCACTTTAGATACCCAAATAATGCTCTTACGCAGCAGAGCTGGCCCTGAAAACAGCTCTGAGAAGAGCCGTGGTTAGAAACCGAACCTGAGGCCTCCACAGCTCCTGAGGATTTTGCCATGGGTATTAGCCCTAGCCTACATGTGGGATCTCCACCTGCTCCACAAAATGAACAACGTAACCCCTTGGTGGAAGTAAATTTTTGTAGAATTACTAATTCAGTCAACTACAGTGGCAGAGATAAAAACGCCAGCTATGTAACTTTGAATAAGTCTCTCTGTAGTCCTTGGCATCTGTGGGGAGATGAGTGGAAATGGGGTGAGGTCAGTAAGTCAAACATTGTTCAGAGGTATCACACCAAGGGGTAAAAAAGCAATATTAGCCTGCAAGAAGGAAACTTTTTTATTTAAAAGAAGTTAGAAACTGCCTGAAAGGAAGAAGTTAGGAAATTAAATCCCTGGACCCAGCATGGAGGTGCATAAAGAACACCTTATTAGCATCACAGAGGGGACAGCGTGCACACCCCAGAATATAAAAGGGAAAAAACAGAGGAAGGTGAGAGCCCCCATAATGTGTCAAGGGATAAGATATAATGGTTTATTGAAACTAAAACGTATCCTTTAGATACAGACTTGGAGCGCAAACAATTCTAATGAAATGAAAGGGACTTTGGCAGATAAGAGAAGCAAAGCAGGAGTTTGAAGAACTAATATTCAAAGATACAAAGACAAGGAATAAGTAATTTAAGGTGATTGGAAGTAAACTGCCTGTGGGGAAACATGTTGGATCTGTTGGACTACTGGAGTAGAGAGAGGGCAGCCAAAAACCTGGCAACATCTAAAGCAGTGTATGAGTGTTTCTTTACAGGCTGAGGGTCCTGCCCTCCCTGAGCCCAGCAGGAGAGGTTAAGTGGCACTTGATGGGGACACTGACAAGTACCATTACAGAGTGCAAGATGTGGAGTCTTTCTGGGTCAGAAATTTTTAAGCCAGATGAGCTTTATTTTGGGGTGGCCATCTTTGGGACAGCAATCACTAAGATGAATGGGTAACAATTCTATTGTTATCATATAGTATATGTGGGTTGATCCATGGAGGGGCAGGTAGGATTGATTAGTTTAACCTACCACCCACCTCTTCAGCTTCAACCTAGAGATCTTTCTTTGTTGAATTCTCTCTGTGCCGGAAATCTATATTTGAATCTCTTCCATTTCTGACCTTGATCAATACAGCCTGCAACAACAGTTAGGTGTCCCATTCCTCCCTGACCCCATCTTCGTTTTCCCCAGTCTAAGCAGTCTCTATTCTTGTCTTTTAGAATCTCCGTGTCATTTTCATTCACACTAAATAATCTCTCAACATTTTGTCGTTTTGCCTTAAGCCTCTTTATATCCTTTTTTTTATAGCTATAGCTGCCATTAAAGTTGGACAGAATTATAAGATTGATTCTGTTTGGTTGAATTCAGTGAGATTTTGTCATTAATTTTGATGGAAAATGGCTCATAACCTAAATCTGTGGAGGAAAAAAAAAGAATTTTCTGCTGTCTGGTATTATGTAGTTATGAAGTTACCTGGATTAACTGTATATCTATTCACTCTTCCTTCATAGCTCTCTACTTCATCAGTTTTGTTACTTGTGCTCAGTTACCAGAAAGATATTTAGCATTTCTATCTCTTAGCTTTGCTGCAGCCTCCCTAGCTTTCTCCAACAGGATATGAAAGGTCTTCTTGTAGCACTGTGGGACAAGAATTGTGTAAAAATGATTCTTTTACATCACATTTAGAGCAAAACACATCTGATACTCTGCCCAGCGACTTCCACAGTCTACCCATTTATGCTTTTTAGTTTTTATTTAAAATAACTATTAAGATAACTCTGTCATTTCTTTGTGGCTATATATGGTTTTTGTTAATAATATTCTAATGTCTTAGCTCTCAGGAACAATAATAATAATAATAGCTGATAATAGGGATTGGTTCCATACAGCTGTCTAAGTTGTTTTATTCATCCACTTGGCTTTTACTGATTAAGGAGATTTTGCAGGTTCATCAGAGATGAATTACCTGTCTGTCTTTATTACAGGTATGGAAAAAGCAGCCTGTTGATAAGCTCAAGCTTATAGTATGCCCATGTATGGTTCTGCTGTAAGAAGTGAAATACTCTCTGGTTTTATCTTATTGCTGTTGACAGACTGACTTATTTAATTTTCATCTTCTAAATAAAATGCTGGTGATAACACTCATTAATTCCAGAAGACATATGTCCAAAACTGTCACGTTAGGAGCTTTTATTTTTTTTTTTTCACTTCACAAAATAACTTATTTACTTTTTTTAGCCCTCCCCAAGTTCTGATTACCTCATCAAAACGGTTCTGAACAGCTCTGGTTAATCAGCATCTGACAACTTTCTAGATATAACTGCAGAATGACAGAGGCTGATTGAACTGAAGTTAATTTCTATTTGGCTTTTACCTTCTAATTATTTAGCAGCTGAGCATCAAAACCCCTTTACCTTTGCATGCCTGCAGGGCCCTTAGTAGACAGTACATAGCTCAGTGGAGTTTAGCTACCTCAAAAGAAATGTTACAGCTCAAGTGATTTTGAAATATTTGAAAGCTGAGAGACTTTGCTGCTCATGAGAGTATAATGAAAATTATCAATTAGAATACAAATGTACTAATTAATGTATTGAAAAATTAAAACTCCAATAAGCATATAACAAAGTTAACAGCAGACTTGCTGACATGCAAATAAGTCTGTTCTGAATACTGCATTAGTTAAAGCACAGAACACTATCACAAAATAGAAAATTTATGACACAGTACTTGGTAAAAGGAAGCCATTTTTAGGCTAATGATTTGTTTTTTCCTAAGATGTTGATTGTAGTTCATCCTCATTGCATCCAGTGGAGCATTGAAAATGTTTTGGCAGAAGCCAGTCTCTTAATGCATATATATGATCAGTTTTGCTTGATTAAACTAATGTAGTTCTCCTGACATTCAACCTAAAATGCATAAGAAGAGGAAGCTACCAAATTAAGTCTAATGATGTCCTGCTGCCTAACAGAATCCATAAAAAACCCAAATTTACCAGGTCCAGTCTATGTTTTCTCTTGTTTAACTGGCATATAAAATTCCCAACTTCCCTGCAAGGTTTTCCTTGAAAGACCATTTTGGTCCCAGTAATCACAGGGGCTCCTCATGAAGAGTGTCAAGACTGTCCCACCTTACGATGGATCACTTATGTTTGGGATTGTGTCACAGCATATTGCTGTCAGTTTCTACCGGAGGACTTGGGCATGTGGCTGCATAAATTGAGAAGGTGTGGAAGGCTGTGTTTTGACTCAGCTGAAAGGGTAAAGGTAGTGGATCTTGGGATATACAGAATCTGTCTGATCAGATATCTTTTCATTGGTGTCAATGATATATATGAGAGAGGACTGTGAAGGGTTTACAGAGGAATCTTGGGGTAACAGATTTATTAGAAATATAAATATTTTAAGAAACTAGTAAATAGTGTTCTTGTTCATTAGGGCTTGATAGGATATAGAAACTGATGTCATTGTAAGAGAAAAGTGTGGTAATTATAACTTGAGATGGATGAGGATTGCATTTTCTTGAAAATTATGATAGGAATGTTTCTTTGTGGCTTTTTGGCTTGAAACATAATTTGTCAGAATGAAGAAAAAGTAACACTAATTTAAAAATTCAGTGAGACTCCGGGAAAACTCACAAGTAATATCAGCTCTTTTTTAGGCAGTGATCCTTTATTCTAAAGTAGGTAGGAACACCCATTCCTTTCTTCCTTTGCGTGCACATGTGCACACATGTCTGTATGCATACACACACATCGATGCACACGGTGTCTTAATTTGCTGGAAGAAACAAAATACAGGAGGTACCATCTTTCAGATGTGATGTAAAGTTCAGATACCAGTGATTTATTGTCTTTAAAACTCTTTGTTGTTTTTTGCAGGAATTAACGATAATTTTGAGAGTAAGTTCTAGTTCGGGAATTACATTCTCCCTGAAAATCTTCCTGTAGCTTCGGTTAATTAAATATTCCTCACTATTTGTCTTGAATCACTGTATAGTCTATCTATCTGCAGGTATAAAAAAAGAAATTTCAATTAATTTTTGACTTGAAACTTAGGGAAGGAATGGGATGCCTGAAAACCAAGAAAACTTTTGTTTTACCAAAATAGTATAAAAATAAACATATGGATTAATTTTTATAAGTTAAAGACCGTTTCAGACCTTTTTTTTTAGTATAAAGATTCTCATACATTATTACTATATAGGATGTAAATTATATACTTGGTATCTTTATCAACAAATTATCATTGAGTTACATCCACAAAGACAGTTAAGACATGTGTATGTTTTATTTGCTAACACCTGGATGGCTCTGAACAAGCTAGTTCCTTTGAGCCATGTGGTGAATAAGGAACTTTGGGACTAACTCCCTGTTACAGGGAGCATTACTAAGAAAAATCAAAGTTACATGAAATGTTCATATTAATATTCATTTTTAAATATGCAGTGTACAAACAAATAAGCCTGAAATTCTACATCTGTCAAAAGGATTTTTTTTGTAGAAAGTACAATATGGAGTTTAATATTAATTTTGAGGGCTTCCATATTTTCTCCTGATTGCCAGAATAATTTTACATGTGTGCCAACCTAAATTCCAGCACTGTTTCTCCCTTTGTTTTTCTTTACATGTTAGTAGGCTTATGGCGTAGAAACATACCGATGGTGCTATTGAGATTCATACCCCCAAGTATCTCAAGATAAGTAGCCTGCACATATAATGGCAGGCTGAGTACAACAGAACAAATTTGTGTAAATACTGAGGGCATGGCAGGTATCAGAGTGGAAAACAGTTTGAGATGTCTTCAAGGACAATGTGGAACAGAGAAAAAGCTTAATCCTTCCACCCCTCCCATATCAAGATTTTTGGTGTTGCAGCGGTCCACGACACTGTCATCTGAGAACCAAGTGAGAAACAGACATGGAATGACTGCTTAGAGACACAGTGTAGCTTGAAGGAGTTGTAAATTTGGATACCAAATGCTCTTTTTGTTTCATCTGACTGTAAAACCTACCAAAATCAGGTTAACCAACCAAAATCAGGACTTAACCAGGGAAAATAGTCAAGGTTTTCCTACCTCTAAAGGCATCTCAGTGGATTTCCATACAGAAGAGAATAAATAAGCCTCTTTTAGCAATGGTGTTGAGGTTCATTCTCTCTTGGCTGTGCTTCCTTCACAAACCTCATCAGAATAACAAGTAGCAGCTGTGTGTCCCTTTTGTCATTCAAATCTACAATTCTGACATGAGCCTGATGAGTAGGAAAATACAATTTTTACTTTGTGGGAGATCCTCTTCCTGAACATGAATGTCGTTTTCCATGTTTGCTATTACAAAAACAACTTAAATTCCCCCCTTCCGCCCCCTCCCCACTTCCTGGCTGCTTAACACGTCTGGAGAGATCAGTGCTGGATGAAGCAGACCCGTTCTGTTGTTTTTTTAGTCTCTACATTTCGTCATATTTTATGAAAGTAAATCTAAACACAGGCTTTATGCTGTTCTGTTAGGAGAAGTCCAGCCACCTGCTCCACATGCTGGCAGCTTACACAATTAATTAATTCCTGCAGCATGGATGTTCTGCCATTTCAGTCTAGCAGGCTTAAAGGGATCCCACATTAATGATACTCTGAGAGCTTTATTTCTTTCAGGGAGAAATAAAAAAGTAGAAATTATGTTTGGATAGATGAACACCAAGATGATGTGTGTGCTTGAGAGTGGCTAACATTTTTTTTTTCTTCTTCTTTTCAAAAGGACTCTTTATAATAATTCATCTGTTGTAACAGCTTTCCACATATTTTCTGACATCAGGGAATCTATATTTCTGGGTCTTGTTGGTCTTTGACAGTATAAGGCATACCGGAATTGTAGTTAGTTTCTGAATATTTTTTCCTCTGAGTAAGAGTTTCCAGAGGTTTATTCTGACATTTCTGGTTGAGTAACCAGGTAGCCAATAGGCATTTCTAATTCTTTGGATAAGTCTATTAAAATGCAGGAGGAATTGCTAATCGAGATTTAATTGTTTAGGAAAGGACTCCCCCCAAGGAATACTGATCTCTTTTTATAGGTCTTAATATGGAAACACTCTTGACTGTCAACTGCGATTTCTGTTTCTGAAGGTGTTGGCAAAGTCAGGCGCATCAGCCTTGTGGTGGCATTTGTCATCTTTAAGTAAAGCTATCCACCACTGAAGAGCTGTGCCTCAAAAAATGAGATTTGCTACGATAACCTTATGAGTCTCACTGAAGAAATGGGAATCACTGCTTTTTTTTTTTCCCATCAGAATGCAGGGATTCAGCCTGACCACCCTCATGGAGTCCCTCACATCTAATGTTTGCTGTTTTTCTTTAGAGAGTTTTTCAGAGTAGTCCTGTTGCTGCAGTTGGGAATAGAGTCCATTGCCCAGCTTCCCAGGTTGGAATGGGAAAGGCGCTAAGGACCGTTTGGACTGATATTTTTTTTCTGTGTGATGGAGTGATATGTTCTTGGAGCTTTTCAGAATAACTGAGGTCAAGCATGTCATGCAGTATGTGAAGGCTGTCACAGTAGTTGCACTGCAGGGACATTCTGTGAGGCATGCATATAGCTATACGTGGTGCCTATGAGAATTCTTACATAGGGTTACATCTTTAAGCCACAGGAAGAGGTAAAAATAGCTGTTTCAAGAAAGTGTACTTACCATGCAAACTTTCCTCCCCAATGGAATTTTAAGACCACAAACAAGGTAAAACATACTGAGGTCACTTAAAATGGAGCTTTTATTTTCAGTATGCATTCGTCTGACACTGTTGTGAAATGCTCAAAAATCCAGATGGGCCTTATTCTTAAAACCAGAAGGCAGAATGCTTCAATAGCATAAACATGAAAAACTTTCCTTTTTTCCCTTTAGCAAACAGCGTTTATTTATTTGTCTTTCTGAACATTTATTACTTATGTAGATTATACCCCCAAAGTCCTTTTCTCCTCTTGATGCAGGTGTTTAACCAGTAATACCAGTAAATCTTTAAGGGGAATCATGTCTTCATGAGTCTTTAGAAACTGACTGTGTGTTTTGTCTAATTTCCTTCCAGTGCGAACCTTTGTTTTAGCTGTTTGAGGCAGGCTTGTTGAAGGATGCTACTATAGCTTGGAGGATTCATGTAATAAAGGAAGGTCAGTTAGGCCAGTCAGTTCCACATCACTCGACAAATTTATTGGCTTGTGGACTTCTTCATTAACTACATATTCTCTTATCATATGGTGGTTGCTGATGAAAGGCTGTCTTCAGTAATTTATAGCTGCCATATGTTGTAACATGACTAAAACAATACCTTTTTTTTTCTTGCTTAGTGATGCTGCAGCTAAATCTGGCTGGAAGCTCACATAAGAATAAAAGCAGCTATAACTTAAATGTATATCTTTCCTCCTATGGAAATTAAGTTCTTATCTCAGTGGCTTATTTGCAAAGGCCTGTATTTGTAGTACTGTTTGTCTTCCCGAAGGGAATTGTATGAGACCCTGGAGATGAGTAATGGCTTTTCTTAATCAGCCTTTTGAAATGCCATTGTCTTGTCTGTCTTTGTTAGAACATCAGCACAGTGGTGGGTGTTTTGTATTTTGTAGCATAATATGAAACAAGGTGCTTGCTGCTAAGAGCTTGTAATTTAAACAAAGAAGCAGCAATCAGAAAAGGGGCTGGCATACACTCGCACTTGAAATTCAGGGGCTGACTGCTTCCTGCACTGAGGGCAAGAGTGAGGGAAAGAACGAACAAACACTAAACGGACCGGAGTCCTCTTGTGTGTGCCAGTGTAATCTGCCAGGTTGTACTTAGCAGGCTGTATTGGCACTGATTTGTACATTCTAGGTTTATGTAGCTTCTCCTTGCCTGCTTATTTTGTGGTTATGTTTTCTTTGATTGCTCTCTCAGTATTATGTAAAGATTCAACCTACGCTTGTGTTAATATGGATAAAGGGAGAGCAACAGATATCATCTACCTGGACTTGTGCAAAGCATTTGGCACCGTTCCACACGACATCCTGGTCTCTAAATTGGAGAGACATGGATTTGACGAATGGACCACCGGTGGATAAGGAACTGGCTGGACGGTTGCACACAAAAAATTGTGGTCAACAGCTCGATGTCCAAGTGACAAGCAGTGACAAGTGGTGTTCCTCAGGGCTTGCTACTGGGACCGGTGCTGTTTAACATCTTTGTTGGTGGCATGGATGTTGGGATGGAGTGCATCCTCAGCAAGTTTGCTGATGACACCAAGCTGGGTGGAGTGGTTGACATGCTGGAGGGGAGGGATGCCATCCAAAGACCTGGATAAGCTTGAGAGATGGGCCTGTGCAAACGTCATGAAGTTCAACAAGGCCAAGTGCAAGATCCTGCATGTGGGCTGGGGCNCGCTGGAGGGGAGGGATGCCATCCAGAGACCTGGATAGGCTTGAGAGGTGGGCCTGTGCACACGTCATGAAGTTCAACAAGGCCAAGTCCTGCATGTGGGCTGGGGCAATTCCATGCACAAATACAGGCTGGGTGGACCAGGGGTTGAGAGTAGCCCTGAGGAGAAGGACTTGGGGGCGGTGGCTGATGAGAAGCTCAACATGACCTGGCATGAGCCAGCAATGTGCACTTGCCACCCAGAAGGCCAGCTGCATCCTGGAGTGCATCAAAAGAAGCCAGCAGGTCGAGGGAGGTGATTCTGCCCCTCTGTTTCGCTCTCATGAGACCCCACCCGGAATATTGTGTCCATCTCTGGAGCACTCAGCATAAGAAGAACGTGGACCTGTTGGAGTGAGTCCAGAGGAGGGCTACAATGACGATCAGAGGGCTGGAGANCCAGGGGTTGAGAGCAGCCCTGAGGAGAAGGACTTGGGGGTCATGGCTGATAAGAAGCACAACATGAACTGGCATGAGCTGGCAATGTGCGCTCGCAGCCCAGAAGACCAACTGCATCCTGGGGTGCATCAAAAGAAGCCAGCAGGTCGAGGGAGGTGATTCTGCCCCTCTGCTTTGCTCTCATGAGACCCCACCTGGAATATTGTGTCCATCTCTGGAGCACTCAACATAAGAAGAACGTNCATGAGACCCCACCTGGAATATTGTGTCCATCTCTGGAGCACTCAACATAAGAAGAACGTGGACCTGTTGGGAGTGAGTCCAGAGGAGGGCTACAATGATGATCAGAGGGTTGGAGCACCTCTCCTATGAAGACAGGCTG
>RSEF01000003.1:6753081-6766960 GCA_003993805.1 Himantopus leucocephalus
TACATGATCTCTAAGGTCCCTTCCAACCTAAACCATTCTATGAATATGCTTGGTCCCTGGTTTTGTTGCTTTTCCTGCTCTAAATAAATGGTGTTTCTCAAAAGTTGAGATAATCGCAAAATAAAATGAAAGCACAAAATTTTCAGTACATGATTAAAAACAGATGAATTGTCCAGTTTAGGACTTAGGGCAGAAAGGGACCACCATAGGTCATCAAACCATATTTTAGACGTGTCCAGATAAGTGTACCTATGTTATCCTTAACTGACCTTTTCCTTAAAAGCTTGCAATTGAGGAGCTGCCACAACAGCCCTAGCCAGCAAGGTTCCATGTTTCACAATTCTGATTATTAGAATCATCGTAATCTCTAACCCCACTCCAAATAAGCTGCATCTTTTCCTCCTTTCACAGAAAACCTTTGAGTTTGCTATCAACTCTCATCTTTTCTCATAGTTCTTTTTTTTTTTTTTATGTCTGATTATTCCTCTTGTTTTCATCTGGGTTCTGTCAAATTGGTCTCCTTGATATTTTAAGCACTCCATGCAAAACTGGCTATGTACCAAAGCTTCACCCAACTGAGGAAGAAAGAACTCTTAAATGGTGTGTGACAGGGCATTAATGTACTTAGCTTTGTGGTTTGCTGTATTGTCCGCACTGTCATGTGGTTGATGTGTATCTTCTTTGTGTTACAAACTTAGGCTTCATCTTTTTTTTCTGTCTCATGGCTGCATAACCAGTTGCTTCCCATTTTGTATTTCTATTTTCAATTTCTCTTTACTCCGTGTAGCACTTTGAGCTTGTCTTTATTGAACTGCATCCTGTTGATTTAAAACTCTTTCCAATTTAGCAGGTTCATTTTGGATTCTGAGCCTATCCCTCAACCTGCTTGCACCCCCTCTCCTTGTGCTGATTTTAGTCTACCTTCCAAGTTATTAATGAAATATTAAAGAGAATTTGGTAGTCATAGGATGACGAGCAGAGATGAGTAGGGCGTTCAGGGCCCAGAGATGTGGCATGATTTTCTAACTAGAGTAGGGAACTGATATTTTGCTATTTCCTTTTTTCCTCTTTCCTAGAGAGCTGGAGACAGTGGACTTATTAGTAGTGATGCAAAACTACATGACTTAGATTTGACACAGACTTCGCGTCTGTTTAAATTGTTTAAAACTGCAAATTGTTTAAAATTGTTTAAATTTGCAGTAAACACCTTTATCTCCATTTTACAGATACAGAGGGCAAAGTCAAGCAGCTGGCTGGTAGTAAAGCTAGGGTTGGCAACGTACCTTCCCTCAGTAGTACCAGGGGCTCCCTCCACTGGTCTGCCCCACTTCTCATGGTGACTTCCTTGCCTGTGTTTCCATTTGCCCTGCAGAAAAGTCGGTGCAGTAAAATCAACTATCTACATCAGGTAGGTGTGTTCTCTTGCTTGATTTAGTATTCATAAAATGCCATGCATTGGTTAGTGATACTGATATTGCTAACAGCAGAAAGAGAAGGGATAAAAATGAAAATCATATAGAATCATCACAGTATCACACATAAAACCCCTTAATTTCTTCTCTCTCCACTCCCTAGCTGTAAATGGGTGGTGTATAGCACCCCTGTGGATGCAAGTTTTGTGTCCATCTCATTTCTGCTATTTATTATATATAGGTGAGAGCTCAGTACTGCTGATTTCATGACTATTGATTCAAGATAAGTGCATACATCAACACATGGATTTATCTGTTGTTCTTCAGCTCCTCCACCCATTGCAGCAGGAAATATATTTTGGGATTGAGTTCAGTGGTGAGTTCTAGGATTTGAAGGGTGTGTGGGGGATTGCTCTGCTTTCAAAACAAGTGATAGTAAAGACTTTGGTGCTTTCTCTCTGCCTTAGTTGTTTGTGAAGTTCTCCTGTTCTACTCTTGTATAAGAAAGGCAAGATTCCCGCCCCCCCTCCCCCCCATGTACTCTTTGATTTTGTGTAAAATTATCCCTTTTTTTAGCTGAACAACATTACTTTGAACCTCAAAATTAAATGCATTTTAGGGCTGAGTGGCTGTTAAATAAGAGGGGATGTTGTTATTTTAAAATCAGAATTAGAATAGATTGAAACAGAATTTACCTGAGTGTTTCCATGTAAAAACATATATTGCAACAGATATTATGATATTTCATAACTTGTAAAGTCCACTGAGACAAAAACAGGGTTAGCATAAAGAAAAAAACAACCAGTGATCTTATTGATATGTCTTCAAAGATTTCTCCTCTCTTAGGCTAAGAAGGGTAAAGATTTAACCCTGATCCTAAAACTAATCCCATACTGTGGCAGTCTGCATTCATCAATGCTGGGGAAATCTCCGTAATCCCCCCCAAAAAGGTTAGAGGAGTGGAGACCTGCTTAGAAATACTGTTAAGAAAAAAGAAGAACTAGTTGCCTTTCATGCAACTTCGCTACAGTAGTCTGCAGCTGCTAAATTACAATTCTCAATATTTTTCAGCCAAAGTTTCAATGCAGAGCATTGGTGTCCTCAGCCAGAGAGCCTATGGAGGGATGTAGTTCAGGAGGTTCCTTCTGTGGTAGAGCCAAGCAGAGTTGGTATATAGGTCTGATTTGCAATTTTAAGGTTGCCCTTTATTGCTGAGTCAACAGAACGCTGAGGTAAATCACAACAGGACAGTTGAAATGCTGACACTCTTTTGTGTTTCACTGTGAAATATTTATTGCAGGACTGCTGGGAGTTTCTCCAGCCCTGGGAGAGGACCCTGCTGGCAAAGCTGACTTTAACGGAGACGTGGACCTGCTTTTCAAAGGGCTCTGTGTATGTGCAGCTGCCAGTAAGTTCAACAGGGATTTCTAAATTTTCATGGGTATTCTGAACTGCAATATTAAGGTCAGTGATGACCTTTCTTACCATTGAGTGCTTGCTATGGGGGAGATGGATGCAATATCCATATTCTTATTTTGATGGGATCTTCATGATTATTACAGCCTTTTACTCTAGGGAACAGGGGGTGCAAAACACCTAGTTTTCTCTCTGGAGATAATTTCCCCTTTAAAATATATTTCCATTCTGGGAAACGTGAGAATGATGTCAGGCTTCAGGTAGATAGAAATTTTTTCTGTTATCAGAAAAAAATTGCTAAATTGTTTTAGTCTTGAACTTTCTAACTTATTCCCGCCAAGTTCTGTGAGTCTAAGGCCGAACTATGAAGTTCTTCCTACCAGATTTGCGAACAGCCTGGCACACAACAGTCAATCTGTTTCCTGACTTGTGGATCATAGACAGGTAGAAGAGGCTTGGCCAGTCAGATGTAGTTCCAAGCTGAGTCTGTCATTTCACTCCTTCAGTTCTACCTGAAATGCTACTGAGGAAGAAGGGACAACTGTGGATGCTGCTGCTGAGGAAGCATGTGCTGGAAGGAGACATAGTCTTGTGCTTGTTCCACAGCTAGTAGCAGCAAATACAGTCCTGAACTGCAGGGTGGGGAAAATATCACTGTTTCAGTGACCCCTCTCAGAGCTTACCAATACTGGGCTTTGTAAGCAATATAACAAAAAAAACTTGCACCACTCTCACCCTCCCCTCTAGATTTCACACCTTCATTCATTTGGTTGTTTCACCAACTTAATTGCCACTTTCTCCTCTCAACAGAAAGAAAAATAAAGCTGTTTGTTTCCACACTTCCCACTGCTGCTGTCTCTCACTACCAGGGAGTCTGGTGTATTCAGCACACCTAAGGGCAGACAGTGGCCAATCTCATCTTCTGGCTGCAGTTTTGGCCCTTTTTCTTCCCGAACAGGGACGCGTCTACCCTAAAACTTGTTTTCTGTATCTACATTGAATGAAAAGCAACAACATTCATAGGAGAATAGTCCATGCTGCATTGTTTGCCTTGTTTTGTTTTTCTTTTTCTTTATTTTGGCTTTTTTTTTTTTGCTTTGGTTTGGGTAGCACTCCAGCTGTGAAGTAGCACTGCCAGTCTTTTGGTAAGAAACTTGCAAGGGTATCTCAGCATTCATTGCTACTCTACTAAGCTGAACTTGTACTTCAATTTTGCGTGCTCCACGTTGTGGGGCACCAACCTGGAAAGCAAAGGACTTGTGGAGCTTGGGTGAGACAAAATACTCCATCACTTGGTCATCTCTTCTATTTTGGAGAGCTGGTACTATTTTCAAAGCAGTGTCCAGCAATAAAGAGGAAATGTCTGACGCTGCATCTGTCCTAAGCTTGTCCCCTTCATAATGTCTGAATATGACTATCTTAGGGGGTTACCGCTGCTTGCTCTTCCTGGTTAATGCTGCTGTGGTGTAAGGAGATCGGGCTGTGATGCTGTTCAGGGTTGTAGGAAGTACAACCCTCATAACGTGACAAGGCTTGCTAACACATTGGCAGTAACTATAGGGTTACACTGTTCTTTGTTTTGCACATAAAGTCTGAACACAAATAGAAAATAATATATCTCATTTAGAGTTCTGTTTGCTAAGCACTTCATGCTTAGCTTTAAACTGGTTGCCAGAATGTAGGTTAATACATTAACAGTACTGAAGGTGGCTGTATTAGGCTGTTCAGATGAATTAAGAGGCAAGCTGATGTCTTGCCTCAAAATATTTTGAAAAACTGACCAAGTGTGCAAGTTTTAACTGTCCTTCACACAAATGTCCCCTACCCATTTTGTAGCAATATGTCTTGCTAGCCACAACTGCATTACAGGGGTCATTCAGGGAGTTCAGAGAGATGAACTGCTTTTAGACTTTTTCTCCAGCCCATTAGGCACAAGCTCTCTGTCTTCAGTGTCAAATGTGACTATCTTTCTGTCTATTTTTTTTCCTGAAAATACACATTTCTGTGGGCACTGCAATGAAAATTACAGTCCCTGCTAATGTTTAAAACCTGTCTGTTGGTATCACAAAGCTATGATTGAGTACAGTATATTGTTCGGTACCTGCAATATGTTATCGTCTTTGGAAAGGACCCTGTTCAAGAAAACTCAAATGATAAAGGGAAGCTGGTGGAGTTTATTACTCTGCTCTATCAGAAGTTTCCTTTCCTCTGTCCCTCTGTGCGGAGGCAGATTTATTTTACTGTTGCTGGTGAAGATTCAGAATGGCACAAACAGGTTTTTCTTTGAAGCATGCAGGTCTATCTCTTTTTGGTTCAACAAACCTGTTCTGTGGAGATCGTGCAAGGACACTAATGATTCTACCTCATTTCTGTTTAAATTGCTCTCTCTTTAATCTCTGTAATTACTGAGGGAGCTGATCAGAATCCTATAACTGGGGCTGCAAAATTATTTCTATTCTAATTCCAGGTCTTCCATTGCCTATTAATATTTGCATCATGTTCAGTTTCCACAATGAAGTAATCTCCCACCTTCAAGCAGATTCTCAGGCAACATGACTGCTTAAGGAAGGGTTGAAGTTGGCTGACAAAACGGTTGTCCAGGAATTCCCTTGAGGGCCTTCCTCTGTTTTTGATTCAGCCTTTTTTAACACTTAGAGAAATCATCAATGTGCTGTATTTAACAAATTGTTAAGCTTAGTAGTAGGTGTGCACTGATGATCAAGGTGGGATATATAGGGAAAACAGTTAACTAACAAGAATCATCTTCGAAAATAAACACATTATTGATGTTGCCTCATCTAACTTAACTGTATTTTTTTCCATCTCTGAGACTATCGTATTTTTGTGGACATCTGTGTGAAACAGTGGTACCATAGTGCAGCATTATATTCTGATGCACCTTGGGCAACATGAATTTCCCTTCTGAAGTTTAATTCCTTCCACCATAGCTACTGCCTTTGTTTGACACCGTATATCATGTTCATGTGGTGAGGCTGGCATGGTCACTCACTTTCCCAAGTTATTGCTCTGCAATCTGATTTTAATCCAGTTCTCCCTACTAAGAAGGATTTCAAAAATAATTAAATGCAGGAGCTACTAAAAGTCATTAGAAGCCAAATTCCTTAAATTCCAGCACTGTTCATTCTCACTTTTGATAATTCCCCAAGGAGGAGATTACTCACATAAGAGGGAATGAGAATAAATCTCTTTTATATAAAAAATTAATAAGTAGAAAAAAAATATTTCGCAGAGGTTGAGGATAGTGTGGGACCATCAATTCTTTCTTCTTTGCTTTATTACCAGTTTGGACTTTTGTCTTCATGCTTTTCTGGGAGATCAGTGGCTTTATGCAGGTAGTTCTTGTTCTGGCTGACACTGATTTGAAGCTCTCAGAAATATAAATATCTGTAGGTTATCTAGATCTCATATTTCCTCTAGAGGTGATAATATCCACTGCTGAAATACAGTGTGCTCTGTCTTGTAGCTGATCTCATTCACCAGGACTCATCTGTAACTTCACGCTATCGTGCTTCCCCAAAACCTCAGGGAAGTGGGTTTCTCTGTAGCCAAGTGTCTCTGAGGGGGAGAGATTTCACTTCGCTATAATAATTTTAGACGTGCTGCTTCAAAAAAGTGCTCACCTACTGATGCCTGATGGGTTTGAGTGGGGTGGAACATATGGTCTCCCAGTGGCAGACATTAGGTTTCCCTGACCTGGGAGCAACCCAAACTGTTATTCCCATAAATAAGCCCAAGTGCCAAGTCAAAATCTAACAGTGAGTTAATCCTAGTTAGTGCACTTAATTGAAAGAAAGCCTACAGTAGTACCTTTCTGACTCAATACTCTGCTTTTCTGTACAGCTGTATATAAACACCCATTATAATTTTTCCCTCCTCTTTCCCACTCCCAATTTAATTTGCAGTTATCTTCTATAGTGGATGACACTTCTGTAGCTCTTAAACCAGCTTTGATGCTTATATGCTAAGGTATTTTGCAAATTAATGAATTAAAGTACTTTTGTAGGTAGGAGTCAGATTTGGCAAACAAGTCATTAAACTAACTTGTAACTGATGACACATAGCAGCATAATTGCTATGATAGATTCTGCAGAGCTAAGCAACAATTGGCCTCCACAACAATCACGTATTTTTCACTTAATTATGGTAACACTTTGTGGATCCAAGGGCAATTATGTCCAGAAATTCAATATTTACTGACTCGCAAATTCAGGTGCACGTGTACATTTTTTGTGACGTTCTATTGGTATATGTAGAAATCCAGGCAAGAGTCCTACACTCTGAGCTGTGTGGAGGATGGAAGTTCTGAACTAAAATGTTTCTTGCCTTCTGAATCTGATTGAAGACAGCATTTTTTAAATACTTGGAGTAGAAAGGAAATGAGGCCTTGTTTTTGTCTTTTTCTAATGACAGTGGGGTTTTCTGATAAAAATATTTGTTTAATTTTGCTTTGAACCGGCTTTATAATAGCAATGATAATATAGTACCAAAAGAAAGTTTCAAATATAAAATAGTATTGAAATGAGACACACAAATGTTTTGATGTTAAAACAAGCCATTAGGGGATATTTTGCAGACCAAAGACCTATTTTTGCAGGATACTGAGGCTGAATTTATCTCCATACCTTTTGAAAAGCCTCTGACCAGCTCAACATCCTGAAACAGAAGCGTATATTCCTTTTGTTCAGAGTTTGATACTGAAAGCTAGGTTTTAACTAGAAAGACAGCCAATGGGATGTATTAGGCTTTCACACATCAGGTAACTTATTTTAAACCTGACCCTAATTGTAGGTGTTGAGCGCCTAAAATTGTGGCTCTGAGCTAAGCTCCTTTCAGGTTGTAATTCTCACTTCCTCTACTGTCACTTCATAGAGTAACACCTGCTTTTTTTTGGTAAATTTTCATTTAATTTTCCTTCCTTTTAGAAGTGGAATTTGGTAAGGTTCTCCAGATTTTTGCATCTTTAAATTTTCTTTTTGGTTTTATAACAATAAAACATTTAACTTCTGAAAACTATATATAAGATGTTATTCATCATATTGAGATAGTACAGAAATATAATTAAAATTCCTCACTTAAGTTAGTTCTTGAAAACTGCTGTATCTTTTTTGCTCCAGAATCTTTGCAGACATGTTACTCCAAAATCCTCATTATTCTCCAGATAAGCTTTTGTGTTATTTTAGAGTTGTATACGTGTGGTTTCAATTTCAGAACGATGACTCTCATCTGAAGGCAGTAGTCGCTAGGAGTTTTTCTATTCTGTTTAATGGTAGGTGAATCTGGCTTACTATCTTTATCCTGTGATATAACATATACTGCTTCTCATGACCAGCTGCTAAAATAACTATGCTTCCTCCTCCGCATTTAATCCTTAGACTTGAAAGGAAAACAGCTAAACCTGTGCGTTCCTGGGTTTCAATGCTAGAGGTTTAGCCTGCAGTTTATGGATGGCGGTGACCTCTGTATCTGGCTGTATGCGAAACTCCCAGACAGCACTTCGCTGATGCCAGGCATGTTTTTAGTGATTTAGGAGGGGTTGTGCTTCTCTCTATTTAATGCTATGGCAAGACATTGAGGGATACCATGCATCCAAAGGAATGTCCTTTGGGTAAGCTGGAAAGCTGATGTGCAGACCACTTTTTAGCAGCTTGATTTCCAGTCATGAACCCAAACCTCTACGGGATGCAGAGCACGGAAGACTGCTCTAGCCCCAAAACACCCTGAACTGGATAGATGCATTTTCTGGGGATACATAAAATGAAGCCAAGAAGCTCGAGTTTTCACGATAACAAATGCTACAAAAGCCTTTGCAAGGCAAAAATACTAAGTAGGAATTAAAGTCCACAAATGGTCACTTAATGTAAACAAAGATGTTTTTTTTCCCCTCAAAAAATCTAAATGAGAAGAGCGGGCATTTATAAATAAACTGAAGCTAACCTAATTTCTATTATATTAAGCAACTACAATGCTTCTTATAGAAAGGCTAATATTGAGTACTGATTAAAACATGTAATTTTATATTTTAGATAGTTCTGGAATACAAATATGTAACTACAAATATGAAACTGTTTTTTTCAGGCAAGGAAATATTGGGGGGGGGTAAAGATCCTAGGGTTTGAAAAATTCTGTTAAGGATTTTAAGGAATTCAGTATTTTGGTCTTGGTGTGTTACCATTAGACATAGTGTTTCCACACTACAGCTGAAAGCACACATGCTGCTTGAAGCCTGCTGTTAGAGAACCCTTGTGGTCCATTAGTATTTTATTTTCTGTGAAAACCCAACAACCAAAATCCTATTATTTATAGATAATAAAACATATCTATTGAGAGGAGAGAACAGCCTTTACTCCTTAATCCTGCCATAGCCTAATCATTCACCTACCTTTGTCTCTGGAGAAGCATGTATTGCTTTTTGGAGATTTGAGCTGGAATCAGTTTTTCAGAGACTGCCTTTGCACCTGTTGCCTGAATAAATTCCCATTGAATTATAAAGAAGACATTGCTGTAGTATGTCTGCCAGGAGATATAATTTTTTGGCAGGACTTTCTGCCTGCCTGCTAACTCTATATGGTAATGCGTTTTGATACTTGTCAAAAATCTATGGTTGATCATAGTTTAGGGGCAACGTTGAAAGCCTGCTTCAGTTAGGAAGAGACATAGTTAGCTGTGAGGGGATTTTCATAAACATATTGCTCCAGGCTATATAAGCATCCTGTATCTCTTCCTATGGCCCCCCAGTCTCTCCCTCAGCAACTATGAAAACATATAGGCCAACAGCCTTATGTATCCGGACATATTCAGGGGAACGAATTTCAGCATAAAAGGGGTAAAGGGATAAATGTTTCCATGGCAATACATTTAGAGGGCATGGATGAGAAGCAAAGACTGGTCTTATTGCTACTGTCATGCCAAGTGCTGTCAAGCCATATTCAGTGTTTTTTATAGTAATTGAAAAGTCAATTAATCCAAAGGAAAACTTCTTTCGCGTGGCCAAGGCTAATCAAAAGGTTGTTATTTAAAGGCATCACTTATGAATGGCTGCATCACGGACTTGTTTTTGGCTGCTATTATTTAATATCTAGATGCTTTTTCAAGAACTTCTTGAAAGAAAAAAGTGTTTAATCACTACTATCCTTAATTTTCTTATAAAAGAAAATTATATTCTATCTCAGACTCTAGCAATGACTGCACTGGAGACCTTCAGCATATTTCAATGCTTAGAGCGAAGGGGTATTCTTTTCTGCAATTTAGATGAAGTGAAAAAAAAATTGAGTGGAAAAGAATCATTGAGTAGTATGAAGGCTTTTGCTTGATTTATATTTACATGAAAAATATTGTTCAGGGACAGTCTAGGTGTTATCTCCTATCCCAGTGTCTTTTCTTTGCTAGTAGCAAGTATTGGATGCTTATGGCAATAATATAGGAATTGACAAGTGCAGAGTTGTATTTTTTTCCTACTTTACACTCTCACTCTGACGTACAGGAACTTCATCAAGTTATATATGCATTTTAAATAGCCCTTGATGGAATTCCATTAATGTATCAGTTTTTGCGCTTATGTATTTCTTATGTAAATCCACGCTTTCTAATTTATGCTTCCTTTATACTTCCAGCATCTTGTGGCGCTGAATTTCTTTATACTTCCAGCATCTTGTGGCACTGAATTCCAAAATATAATTATGTCTTTTCTGAAAAAAATCCTACCGGATTAATTCAGGATACAATGTTGGCACAAAAACAAGTGGGTATAAACTGGCATGAATATATTTATGGTTAGAAATTAGAAGAACAGTCCTAGCAATTCCAGTCAGACTGTTAGGGCAGTCTGAAGAAGGAACATGAGAAGTTTATCAGAACAATTATAAAACATATTTGTGAGTGACTGCACTTAATGACCCAGGTACTTTCCTACAGTAAGTTCCCCTTTTTCTCTAACTTTTAAATCACTGATGATACATCTTTCTTGCTACAAACCATGAAAAATTAGGGAGCACAGCTCCTGTCAACGTTAATTACAGCTGTTATGAAGTCAAAAGACTGTTAGGAAAACGGCTCTTAAAAAGCATTTTTAACTTGTAAAACAGGGACTGATCTATTGTTGCCATTAAGAGCCTCATATTTCTGAATGCACTATAAATCTTATGAGTTGTGGAGACCTATTATGTATAAAACACCATTTTGGCACCCTGGAAAATTGCCAATTGAGTTTTAGTACATTCCCTTCAGTCTTTGGTTGTGGACACAAGAACAGTCATAAATTACCTTGGGGCATTTTTATTTCCTGCCTCATCAGGATGACTCCTCTGCTGTATTTAGCCTTTCAATTGCCTAATTTGTAAACACTTTTCATGAACTCCGTAATTAATTGGCAGGCGAGACTACACACTGGCTGGAAGTAATTGAAGATTACTCTTAATTGTAAGAGCACACTTTTGGTGGATCGTTTAAAATACATATGCAGATTAGAGGCAAATAGAAACAATAATTAATGTGTGAATGCAAACAGTGCACTGGTTTGGAAGGTGTGCCGTTGGAGTTCATCTGCTCTTCCGAACCTCCATGTTCCCTGTCTGCATTCAGGCTGGAATACAGCGCCGTGGCCACCGCACCTGAGCACAGGCTCTGAGGAGGTGGAGGATGCTGACACAGTTTTGGTTAATAACAAGGTAACCCACAAACTAAAGGCATTTCCCACCTGACAGCTGCCCAGCCAAATTCCGCCTCTCACAGACACACTCTATCTCCTCTTATCGCCCGCTGAAATAAATCAAATGCTAGAATGAGTCAGCAGAGCTAAGTTAACATTTCTTCGTAGGATTGCAGCAACTGTTGAGCAGTCTGGGCCTGCAAAGGCACCTAGCCTTCTTGTCAGGAAGATAGATTATTATGTAGATATAAGGAGAGTCTGACTTAAACTGGTATAAATCAAATCAGAATTGGCCTCTCTGAAGGTGGCTGGTTGAAACTGTTGCTTTTTGTGCTCTATTACTTTACATGTTTTCCTACAGTATCTCCTGAGCTAGATAGGTGATTATGTTAGAATAGAAATTAGAGGTTTTTTACATCATCTGAGCCAAGCAGGCAGACCTAAGTACATGGTTGGAAATTGTACATCCGACATGCTGATGCTAGTCAAACAATTGGCTATAGAAAATATCATTTTCCTGTGTAAATATGAATATTGCACAGGTACATTTGGAGATAGGTTTGAATACTCGAATCCTGCCGGAGCCATTATTATTTTAGCAGGCTGTACATGCTTATGCTGAAGAAGTCTGATTTTTGATGTTTTGTCCATTCAGTTTGTTTATTGGTTTATGGAGTGGTCTGCATCCTCAAAAAATTGCTTTGATTAAAAATCCTAGAGAGCTTCTTTCGATTTCAACCTCTTAGTAGGGCTAAAAATGATTCATGCTGCACATTAAATTTGGTATTTCTGCAAGCATGGACCTGTAGTGCTGTAGTAATTTCCATGCTTTTCCAGGTTTGATTCCCCCTGAAATTGCTTACAGAAATGATTGAAACTTTATCTAAGTAATCATGTTGTAAATATTTAAATGATACCTGCTTGAATCGCATCATGCTGTCAAATAGCTTGAAAGATGTTTCTGTGCAAGCTCAGCAAAAATGACTAGTATGTGTGATATTCTGGTTATCGTGTGTGATACTTGGCTGAGGTAAATTGGTAGATTTTGGCTGAGTTTTTTCTTTAAAATTCCTTATGTTTTCTTGGAAGTGTACACTCAGATATTAAGCTTGTGTTTGAGTCAAAACTTGTGTTGATTTTTATGATTTATCTGTTGAGAATGCCAATCAGAATCAGAATTATGGAAAAATTATGTATTATAGGAGTCTTACACATTGGGTAAACTCATCTAAGCTTTATTTTGAGGTTTTTCCGCAAGATAACGGGTGCTATATAAGAACAACTTATTTTTAAGATTTGCAGTTTTTATATTCTGGTTTAAGAGAAAGGATGAAGATTATTAATTGCTTCTGCAGCTTATTGAACAAAAAGTATATATTGTGACTGGAAGTGAAACCAGAACACAAAAATAAAAATAGGGAACTATGTCGATGCTACATACAATGTGACTTCATAAATTCCACAAAAATAATACGCTTTGAAGAGTTTCTGAAGTAACTGTCTCTCTGCTGTCAACATTGAAATGAAATATTGTTTCACAGAAGGGGAGGTTAAAATATTGTAGCTTTTCTCTTTTAGTTCCAAGAAAATTTAAAAAGTGACCAGAATTATCTGGACCCTTGTAACTGTGATTAGTGTGTTTATTAGAGAGTATATATTAGAGTCAGTAAATTTGAAAATGTGTCTGTGTTTTTTTTTCACATCTATTTTTCCCCTTACTGCTGTTTTCCTATGAAAATGCTATTGACAGGCAGAAGTTGCACATTTATATAGCAGTGTCTATCTTCATAGGGTTGGGCTTACATTAAAAACTGTTGTAATTACAAAGGAAGCATTCAGACTTTACTGTGGAGGAAGGCTGGAGACATGCTGAAAAGAAGAAAACCTTACAGCATGTCATATCCGATGTATGAATGATGTAAAACAATGTAGTTCCTTGTTAGTGGTTTGAGTTATTTTTTAACAAAAATATATGTATTATATGGATCAACCTTTTTCCCACTCAAATGGTATTTTATATCCCAAACAGCTTCCTCAGGAAACTATTGACCAAACTGTATTGAGGCAAACCAAGTAGCAGACAAATGTATTAAAGAACAAGAATTGTAGTTAAATGGGAACATTTTAACAGTTTTGGTAAAATACTTGCTTGTATATGTTCATTGGGCTAGAAACTATCTTATAATATGAAAAATGTGTGGTTTCACCTTGTCTCCAAATATGTTGCTGTGGAGTCTTAATCATAAAGTGAATTTTTAGATTTGTATTCAATTTCAGGACACTTTTATTAGTTTATAAAAAAAATACGAGTCATTGCAACATACGAGTCGTAGGGCAACAAAAATGATTGAAGGATTGGAGCATCTCCCTTATGAGGGAAGGCTGA
>RSEF01000003.1:6767060-6798973 GCA_003993805.1 Himantopus leucocephalus
AGTTGGACTAGATGATCTCTAGAGGCCCCTTCCAACTCTGAAAGTTCCGTGATTCCATGATTGCAGTAAAAACTTGGATTATCTTTCGCAAGGTGCCCAGTAAAAACTATTTTGTTAGAAAATTTAATAAGAAAACATCTGAAAATCTATAGTGGTGTATAGGTAGACAACATCAAGGTTGAAAGATAAATTGCCTCAATTACTCACTGGGCTAAATGTCATAATTATCTATTTATTAATTAGCTTTTGCCCTGTCTTTTCCTCTGATGTAAAAAGCTTGATTTTAATCACCTTTATGGATGTTTTGTCAGTTGCAGTATAATTTTACTGCACCTGTCAACTTGGAGAATCTAGTAAAATATATTTTACCCAAACACATTTCCTCTCTGGGTTGCCTATGAAATACTGGTTGCAAGTACTGTTTTGAGTATTTGATATCTGAAATACAAAATCCAGGTTAAATTGTATGCATCAAATTATTTCAGTTCTCTGATCTTTTTGCTACATCTATTAAAATACAGTAGTGTATAAATATATTTAATTATAAATATTCAGTACCCAAATATACACAGTATTCAATGGAGTTTAGTACTAAAATGTTGCCTTCTAAGTGAAGTCACACGAGAGAGGCACGACTGGAACAGGCTTGCTTTGCATCCAGTGATGCAAGAGCTTTCAACTAAAATGCCCACCTACTAATCCATTAGCTTTTTGGTAACGTTTCATTAGTGTAGTCTTTCTCACCTCCTTGTTCCACAGTTTCTGGAGGAAGGAAATCTGCATTGTAATGATCTCTATATATGTCAAACATTGTACCTGTCTTGTTCAAAGTGCTTTATTTGAGGTATCCACTTTCCTTTGTTTCACATGAAGGTGCCATAGCTCAGGTGGTTTATGCGTTATACTTACTGCCTGCACATAGGGAGCGGACTGCTTTTCCAACATAGGATATCTAATATGCCGCACAATTCACTGGAGACAGTTTATCCAAGACTCCTATTTATCTCTTGATAGATCTGTAGAAATAATGTGTAGCTACATGCATTGGTTTGGGTTGAAATGATATTCAGTAACTAGCTATATTAATGGATGAGAATACTTCTGCAAGTTTGCTAAGTTCACAGTATTGGGCATTAGCATGCAAGTTAGGATGCCTGGGCATCCTATTTGCAGTTCTGTCGCTCACTGGCACTGGGGAATTGAGAATGTTACTTATTGCCAATTTTTCAGTATGTTTTTTCCCCTTTTTCTCATTATTTTCCTATCCAGCCAGAGAATTGCTGTGTATTACGTTTGGGCAGTATCATTTTAGCTGTCTTTGGTCTTAACTTCTCTGGCCTCTTATCCCCTCAGATGTAAGCTACAAATAATGATCCTTCCTTTCTGTTGTCAATACTTTAACATTCAGAAATAGTCAGATTCCTTTGTAACGCTATTTCATTTTCAGTTTTGGTTTTAGGATGCGCAATATATCTTATCAGGCTTTCTTTGAGAATTGTTCCAAAACCAGGTAAGACGCAATAAAACTTTGAGTTCAAAACCTACTTGTCAGCAAGAAATGAACAAAGATCCTTAGCTTGCTCAGGCCATTTGTATCAATGAGAAATTAATCAAAATTAATCAATTGGCAGCGAAGCTGGTACAAGTACTGTCCCAGTTTCAAAACAGAGTTCAAGCACTCATATTATTTTTTAAAAAAAGCAAACAAACCGAACAACAGTCTGATTCCTACTGCACAGGCATGTAATAGAGCAGGCTCAGCTCCGAGAAGCTCAAAAGAGATAATTTTTTTTAGTTTACTGAGGGTGTTTTGTCTTTTATATAAACAACAATAAAGCAATATTGCTTCCCACAAGATTATAAATGATTTCAAAAATTCATGGTTTTGCTTGTAGTGTTAGGAGAGGAGAACTTTCTCTCATGATCTAACTTCAAAATCTCTGTTTTTCTCTGAGGTGGCACTAGCACTGTTAGTATTTTCAGTATGCACAGTCCCAGGAACAAATTAACATATTTTTACAGCTTTAGAGACTCTGATAAGCAATTCTTTTGTGGACTGCCCAACACACCATGATCTGCACACCATAGATGTCAGTCTTATTCTACTTCCCATTTCCAAGTCAGCAGCAAAACTGATGGCATGCAAATTGCAGACAGTGTGAAAATGTTCCTGTATAAATAGCTTCCCTGGTCAATGTCCATATAAAATAAAAACCAGAAAATATATGAGCATAATTCAGAGGATTACATGGCTTTCATGGAATAATTTATTATATGGGTTTCATTCTCTATCTCATGTTTTTTCCCTCTAAGCAGGAGCTGCAAACAGTTTTTTCTTACACCTGCTTGCAGTTCAAAGTATTGGACTAATGATTTTTTGTTCATTTTAAAGAAAGAATTATTAGGGAAGACTGGTTGAAGTGAAGTGAGTGAAAATATAGGTCAGGTCCAAGTATTCAGGAAAGCTGAAGTTCATAAACATGGGCTCAATCTATGTATGCTGTTTGATGTTATTGTGATGCCTGAATCTGCCTGATCAAATCAGCCTGTTCCTGGGTCAGGTGAGCAGATGTTTAGTTACAGCTATTTACCTACGCCAGCTTGCATTAAAAGTTTATTGGATAATGGTTGATGGGAGAACAAAAGAACGTGGCTTAAGCAATTAATTATCATTTAGATCACAAACATTTTGCAGTAAGGGCTGTATTTTCTTTCGGTGTTTGTGAAGTATAGCACACTTGACTGTTTGGAGTTTTTTTAGGACAATCCTGATTGTTGTCTCTTTGTTTTTGGCTCTGACCTTGGTTTCCCAGACAGTAGATGATGAGCTGTGGATAGTGCTGCATCTCTAAGGAGGAACTTTACTTCCTTCCCCCCCCCCATTTCCATTTTGAATTGCTTTTTACTATGCAGTGTGCATCTTTAGGCACACTTGATTAAAAACAAGGGATTCAGGCTTATGCATGTGTATAATGTATTTGTTATGATGCTGCCATTGGATGACGTGTTACCTGGTAGATACTCTACAGATGGTATGGGAGTCATTGGTGGGATTTTTGCTCTACTACTGTCATTGGCCCCTGCAAAAGTTCCATTAATATAATATTAATTATTATTTTGTATATGTATATATAATATATATAATGTGTATATATAAAAATGTACATATATAAATATACACAAAATAATAAAAATAAAATTATTCCAATAATATAATAAAAATACCACTAAATGCTGGTATCATTGTCAGATGCAGTGTGGACTGCTCACAGCCTTCTTTGTTTTCTATGTTTAAAGCCTCATAACTGCAGGAGGTTTTAATTCCAAAATGAACTGTCTGTCCTCTTAATCAGTGTAGTGACCTTCACAGTTCCCATTCAGGAAATTTCAACTGAGGTGAATTTCAGAAATTTAATTTGAAAGATAGTGATATCACCCTTTCTTAGCTGGTTGACCTCCTCAGGGCTATTAATTTAATGAAAACCCAGATTAATTTTAATCTGCATAGGCCCATAATACATTACTCCTATTCGCAAGCACGACACATTCTACAGTTAACCTTAACAAGAATAAACTTGAAGTGTGTATCCAGGGAAGCAATCAGCTGGGTCTCTTTTGACTTGAAGTTTTCCATTCCCCATGGTCTGGTGTTGCGTTCAGATATCCAAACTTCCTTCTTCCTATTGGGTTCTGGGAGTGAATGAAACCAGCAGTACAACATAAAATACTGACTGATAAACCAAGATCATTGCAGTATAAAATAAGTGGCCTATGATTTCTGGAATTTTAGTTATTGCTGACTTCCATTCTCCCTCCTTCTTTATTTTTTTTTTGGTTGGGTGTTTTTTGTTGTTTTTTGTTTTGTTTCTGTTTTTGTTTTTTTTATAAAGTCTAATTGAGATGCTATTCAGATTCTCATCCAAAATCCACACAAACCAGAAAGAGTTTTTCAGTTGGGCACTGGATTATACCCATAAATAGCTGTACTTGAAATTTGATTATTTCACATAAAATGTACATAAATTCCTTTCCTGGTTGAGCTTTGTAGCAAAAGTGACCAGTTCAGTAGGGTCAGGTTTTCAAGACAAATTCATGTCATATTTAACCTCTTCTTTCTCCTCCCCCTTAAAAAGCTTTATTGTGTTAAAATAAATTTTTTGATGAAATGTTAAGTTATAATAAACTGATCACTATGTTGTTTGCTTTCCTTGTCAGGAAAGGGACAGAATTCAGTTCTTGACCACTAATTACTGATTTCTAAGGCAACTCAAGATTTTTCTTTATTTAAATGCCAAATTATTTTTTTTGTACTGAGAGCCATGCCTGGAATGAAACCATCCCTGAGGAACTTTTGTTATTCAGGAATCTGTGTTTCTTTTCTACAATAGACAGATTTATAGCTGATAGCAAAGTTCAGAAACCAGGTCATTAGTGGATTTCTCTACTTAGTAATTGAATTCGGTTGATGTTCATGTTGACTTGAATCCGTCTGCCTTGTAGCTTGAATCTCCAAATGTATCTTCCCACACAGATGTCCTTGCATTGAGCAGTATGTTCAGTACTAAAATTTCCTGGAAAATTGCTCCTCTCAGCATGTTATAAAATAATAAAAGGATTTTTTAAATATATATTTTGTAAATATTTTATATCTAATATAATACATAATATAAATAATATATAATAAATTATATAATAAATATATAAATATAAAAATCACATAATTTATATATAATACAAAAATATAATTTTATATATAGAAATTTTATATATAAATATTTAAAAATATATACATTTAAAATCCTATTTATGACTACCAGTTTACCATTCAGTATCTAATTGGTTTTTATGAGCATAAATACTGTATCTTATGACAATTAAGTGTCTCCTTTTCTCATTTTATTCTTAATATCCTGTTTATGTGTGTGTCTGTTTCTAGCATATGATCTCCTCCTTCTCTATATCTTGTTTCAAGTTTGTCATTTTTGTAACTTCAGGTTTTTACCTCCTCTTTGAGTTTTGTATAAAAGGAAAGAAACAAAAGTACAAAGATTGCAGTTGGGTAGCATTTTTGAAGTTTCCCCCTTTTCTAATGGTATTAGAACCACCCAGTTAATTGCCTGTTATTCATTTGCCTTCTCATCCACACGTAGGATATGAAGATTTTCATCACAATCCTCTCTTTTAAATTGTTGATTTTAGAGAACTATTTAGTCCACTAATCTTTCTATTTTAATCTCTGTGCATATCAGTCTTTTCAGTCTGTTTCACTCTTGCTAACTATGCAGGGTTAGAACGATGTTTCATCACTAGCTGGACTACTTTAGTATTTGTTTGAAGCTAAGAAGTGTTAGTTTTCCTCACCAAGTGACATGGTTGGAAATAGAGGCATGAAAGACTGGAATGAGTTATGGAGGTACCTTTTTCATTTCACTTGGCATTCATTGTAGATAAGCACTGAAATTAAGTTTTATGCACTAGTGATATTGCTGACTTGAATTATGAATGGATATGATAAACTATGTAACTTGAACTGTAGCTGTGGACATCAGTAAAAATACAAGGATAGATGGAAGATATGGGAAAAGTAAAGGCTTTGCAATAAACAGGAACAGGGAGAGCAGATACGGTTTAAAAACTGTGGCATAGCATAGCAAAATGACCCTTTCTGTCCAAGTTCCCCTTAAAATGAATGCAAGGCATACTTCTGTCTGTGGTGTACGCTGGCAGGGAAGAATTAATCATACTGGGCCAGGAAGCTATGCTGGTGGAGGAGAACATATAGCTAATTATTTATATCCATGGAAACTGATCTTAGACACCACAGATCTTCTGACAGCTGCTACAGAGTCTTTCTGTTTAAAAAAAAAAAAGAAAAGAAAAGAAAAAAAGGGTCTTCTACTGAATGTTGCTGTTAAATACGAAAATTCAGGCACCAACATTAGGTTTTAAATCAGCTCTAGAATAGGCAAGTAGTTAGTATGAAACAATTGAATTAGTGATGTGAATGAGAAGTCTCTGGCAGTTGGGAATTGTACATTTAGGGTAATTTGTTCGGTCTATTTTGTTACTTTTTTTTAACACAGTGCTCAAGATAGGAGAAAGAAATAAAGTGATGGGGGAGGGAGACTGCAGGAATTACATTGAGCTAATTCACTACTTGGAGCTAATTTAAAGTGATGAACAAAATTCATGATAGTTGCCTTTCAGGCTTTAGATGAAAAGCTTGTAGCAGTTAATATCTGGATATGCAATTAATCTTCTATTTTATCTTTTAAACCAACCAACTAATCCCCCACTCAATCAGAGCCTTTATTTTCTTCACCTGCATCCAAACACACCCCTCCCAAACAAACACACCCCCTACCCCCACCCAGCTTTTCCCTTTGAGCATCAAGACCTTGCAAGCAGCACAGGTGGTTTCTCAAACATATTTCACAGTTCTCTGTCTCCGTTTAGCACAAATAAAAAAAAAACTGGTAGATTTCGTTCTTGTGTGCACCTTGTAAAGATTTCTTTCTGGGCTCAAGGCTTGACTGAGGCAAAACGAAGGATTGGTTTTCTGCACTTCTGTCTCACCCAGGAATGGTCCCTATAGTTATGGCTAAATGAAAGACTAGTTATTGCTAAATAAAAGAAGGCCAGACAATATTTCTTGCCTTTAAGGCTGGGTAGTGTTGACCGGCTTATGTTAACACTGCTTAGAACTTTCTCCCTGGCTAGCAGACTCTAGAGAGCTCTTTGGTGCATTTTAAAACAGATCTAAAATTGAACTAACAATGAAGTAATGCAAATAGTCAAAGGTCTGGTACTCAGATTTGCTCCTTGGCTGCCTTTTTATTTAGTGGTACAAGCATACCTTAGGAGTCCATGAACCCTTGTTAGAGTGTGTATGACCTACAGACCCTGAAGGGGATCCTATGCTTCCATTATAGCATCGCCTGAGTAGCAGAATTGGACCTGTTGTTCGTCCAAAATTAAACCTCTAGGGGGGAGTGTTAATGAGCTGTGCAGGGATAAATAATTCTTGCCAAAAGGATGGTTTCACAAAACTAGCACTGGAATTAAGTATTTTGAAAGGTTTGAAAATGCAGAAAACTGTTTATTCAAAATGTATGTTGAGTGAAACCAAACCTTTTCCTGACATGATGATAGCTGTGTGGGAATCTCTGTACATCATCACTCAGCTGTGAGCAGCCTGCTCTGTGACTCACAGGTGCCCAGGATGATGGGCCATCGAAAATTGCTTGGAAAATGGATGAAAAAGTGTCTCTGATGCTCATCAATGTGCCCTGTATATACGATCCTGGAAACTAACCAAACCACCATGACTAAAACAAGCCTTATAACCCAAGCTACATGAGGCACATTGAGCCTTTTCATTCTTCACAGTAAGCAAAATTTCAGGCATTGTTAGATCCTGGATAAGGGAACATTTGGTACAGTGCACGATTCCTGTTAAATTTGTTGCCATCTAAGTCTTTATGAGTCATGCTATTCATCCCCAATGACTAAGCAGCATATTTTTGAGATTTTTCTTCTTTAATTTATAAATACAGTGTATAAATATTAATATGCTGAAGAGAAAGTTAAAAAGTAACTACTCATGCCTAAAATCTCCTGTGTGAGGGAAGGACACCTGACTCTGGAAATTTCTTTATGAAACAAAGACATACAAAGATCAGCTAGATGAGAAAAACAAAAAGCGGAAAAGGAAATATTGCTCCCTGGGCAAAATCTTTAAATGGAACTGGTACTTTTTGACAGATAGATGTGCTAGTGCATCTGTGAATTATTTTGACTCAACATGGCAATGACTGGATGACTTTCTACGAAGAACAACTGTTGGTGTTCTGCAACTCAGCTAGACCACTTTAATTGGGCCCTTCCATCTTTAAAATCTAGAAGGAAAAGCTTGTTCTTATTAAGCCCTGAGAGTTACTGTCACTCTCAGTATAACTGGGACTGTGCCATATGAATTGATTATAACGTGTCTGTGAATATTGTATAAATGTACTGTTTTGATGGGAAATGTTCTTTATTGCATGCCAGAGGCTTAAAATTTTTAACCTTCACAGTTTTTTTTTTTCTGGAAAGTCTTGTAAATATTTCTGGTATATGTACTTCCTAAGAATGCTGAAGAGGCTTGGTTGTTTTTGTCAAAAGACAGAAGCACATTAACTGGCTGTGGTTTTGGAGAATATTCCTCGTATTGAAGTTTTCTCTATAATGCTGAGTTCTAGAAACGAAACAAGAAGCTGCATGACAGGAAGGCCTGCAGGAGTACTTGCAGGAGGAAAAGAATATAATACAAAGCAGGAAACGCAAACCATACTGCAAACATATGACACGCGTTAAAATGTTGTTCTTGCAATTTATGCTGGAAAAAGGCTGTTGATGTAAAGAATTTGAGTGTCAGAAACAGTGTTTTAAAGAACATCTTTTGCAAGTGTTGGCATTGTCGTCTTTGATCACTGTGAAGCTTTATATGTGTTTGGACTGCAGTATGTTAGCGCTACTCTCTATGGTTTGTAGATCCTATTTGAATCAGAAACCACTTCAGGAGACAGAGTTGATGTGTCTGAGGGCGAAAAATTGAAGGATGTTGATAGTAATATTTATTGCTGAGCTTATCGCAGCTAGCATTTCATAAACTGCTTTATAAGTAGCCGATTTTGAACGTCTTCTGGAATAGTATAGCCAGAGTACGTTTAGTTCCTTCTGTAGGCTTCAGTGATGTCTGTGTGTAGTGAGAAGACAGAAATCTATGGAAAAAAAAAAACATAGAGGCTATGGAGGGGATAAGTGCCTTCTAAGGGGGAGAGAAAAGAAACAAATAAGCCAGAGGGAGGCTTTGGAACAGCTCTCTATGATTAAGAGATTTCTTCTGCTGTTACGTATACTTTTTGTGTCATGCCTTACAAACTGAAGTCATCTTTCTGCGTACGGGCAGCAGCTGGCTTGTGCTTCCATCACTTCCATCCCACCAGGGTGCTTCAAACACATGCTAAATATAATGAGAATTTGCCGGTTGAAGGTTGATGAAATTGTAACTTATTTGAGGATTATTGTTTCTTCATAAATCTACCTCAAACCTACCTCCCTACTTCCCTGGCAGAGATAGAGGAACAGTCTGTTACCCTGTAAAATGCAGATTAAAATCTGCAACATTCAGAAAAGAATTGGGACGATCAAATAACCACCTTCAGTAGCAGGAGTGCCTGCCACTCTGTTCACCATGATTTATCGATTCCTCTGCGCTTTGCCCAAGTAATTACTTGAGAGAGCAGTTTATAAATGAAAGAATGAATATCTGGGCTAAGAGTATCACTGTGGCACAATGTGAACAACTAGGCCTTGAGTTGCTGAGGGTGGTTAGTGCCTGGCATTTAATTTGTTATGCCTGTTCTACTGCTAATTAAACAGCTAATGGACTGGTTTGTATTTGGGCATGGTCACATTAAACAGTGTGGCAGTAAGGTTCCCATGTTGTTTGTAGTTTAGCAAGAAAAGGTGTCAATGCATAGGGCTGGGTTTGGTTTTAGTTTCCTGCAGGTCAGGTGTGTTTGGTAACACAGTATCCACCACCTACTTTTTACACCTTTGTCATTCGTCAACTTTTGTAGCAGATTAACTTTACCTAGGTCTTTGTAGTGGCTTTTTAATTATGAGGTTTGAAAGCATCACTGCTATACCAAAGAGATCCTGGGAGATGCCCAATATTCTCTTACTTGGGTGCTTGGAGGTAAAGAACTTATCAGTCACTAGACCACCAGCAAAAGCAGAAGGCATTTTTTAGGGTTGTCCCGCCCAAGTAAGCAATCAGACTGGATGATGCCCTTCCTTGGCTTTTTGGCAGAAAACATAATAATCATATATTCACGTGAGAAAAGTTTGAAATTTTGTGAGAGCATGAATATTTATCCGGTCACAGGGGATCTGTGGCCAAGCTCCAGTTGACTATACGCTGAGTAAAATGCCCTGTTGCAATGGCCTGTGTTGACAAGGACAGGCAGCAGCTGGTTGCAGGTGGACATGAGCAGGGAAGACTGATAATTACTTACCAGTTAGCACTGAAAAACCAAGGTTTGATGGAACATGCTGGCTTGGCCAGGAAGAAGGTGCTTTGTTGCATGGCAGCAGGAAGGGAATTGCCATCAGTCTGGCATCAAATTAATTGCTGCTATGTTTTGAGGCACTAGTTCTATAAAGGGGTCCGATTACCTAATAGTTCCAAATGAGAATGGGTATTTGAGCCTGTGTATGTATTAAGAAGTGAGGAGGCACCTCCTTGTACTACTTGTGTTAATGCTTGCAAGGGGCAGGGCCAGGGGGGTCCGAGGAGAATGCTTGAACTGGTCTGAAGCATGGCGGAAGAATGACAACAGCACTCAAACAGCTGGAATTTATTAAAAGAAGACTAATTACTTTCTCCTGCATGTTATATTGCTAAGTGCTTTCCAGATGAGCTAATAACGTTGCAGTGTAATTAGAGAATGTCCCTTACATCGTGTCTGTCTTACTGGGTGGACAAGATAATAGGATAAGTTTGTGCCGTAGGGCTAGTGGAAAGGGTGAAAAATAATTCACCCATTTCATAAACTGTTGGAGCTAAAGCCAGTGATCAAAAATCACAGTGTTAACATAGCAGATGGCATGACTTCTTAAAAGCCCATTTGATGTGTTTTTGGCACTACTATATTTCTAGTTGAGAAATTTTTGAAGTTCTTGAAGCATTAGAGCTGTCAGCTGGACTAAATGACTTTAATATTTTTATAGAATAGTGCTTTATCATAGCAGCATAGATGCCTTTTCCTCCCTCTTCTTAATGATAAGCAATTTGTGTTTCTGTAACAGTTTGCTCATATTCCATGCTATTTCATAATTTTCTTCTTGGAGTTTTGGTGATATCCTCTGAGTCAGGGGCTGAGGATTTGCCATTTAAAAATGGTCCTTCCCACAGTGTTAATAGAGGTTGTCAGTGAAGTTACTACATTGTCTTGAAGAAGTATTTGTATCCTGGTCATTTAGGCTTGAAGAAAACAAAAGCCCGTACACTTCAACCATTGTTTACAGCTGTGTAAAATAATTCCTGTAATACATAGAATTTTTAAAAAGTTATTGAAGTTCTGACCATTATTTTCAATGTTGAATAGATTGATTAAACAATGACTCAGAGACGGTTGCTTAATCTCAAATTTCAGAAATTATAAGAAATGAAGGCACACCAGTTTTTTTTTTTAGTGATTGATATTGATTCTTATTCATGTGGAATCTTTTTTAAATAATTCAAGGGAATGTTCACAACCAGATCATGTACGTTCTGGAAAATAAACCCAACACCTATGCCTTTCAAGAATAAAATTTAAAAGAAGAATTAGAAAATGGGACATATTCTGTACATTAGACTATTTTATTAGGGACTTAAAATTTTGAACCAATTAGGAACTTTGACCTATGGATCTAAGATTTGAACCAAATGAGAATTCTGTTCAGCACTATCTACATAAACATCAACTCACACACGGACGAAATTAATAGAAATGTTATCAAACCTTTAAAATATTAATCTGGTAACAGTGTTAGCAGCTGAGGTGTACTATTGCAGTGAACCTGATAGAAATGAGTTTATGATAGTCTGTCAGAGATGTTTGGCAAATTTTCTGCATAACTGAATTTTCAATGAAAAATATGACCAATATATTTTTATAATTTTAAAAATATTTTTTCTTTATTTTGAAGAAGAACCCACAACAAAAAAACCTTTTCTACCAGGAAAAGCAAACCAAATATTTAACTTTGCATTCAATAACTTGAATAGAAATAGCTCAGTTTGCTTTATTAATTCAGAAGGGTTTGTCTTGGATCACTTCAACATTAAACTAAATCTTCCTGTGTTGCTGCAGTATACTAGGGGAGTTGTATTTCAGATGCTTTTTTTCCCAGATACGCAAAGCTCTTCCCCAGATCTCCCATAAACATAAAAATACCTATTCTGACCAATTCTGCCAAATAGAAATCCCATGGTTTTTATCTGCATTACTACACGTCAGGTTTTAAATCTAGTCCAAAAAAAACTGGTTTGCAGATTCACCAAGTTTTGTTTCCTGAGAAACCCAGGGAAACACCTGGTAAAACCCCAAAATTAGAAGTTTTTAGAGAAAAATGAAAACTAGTATTAGTGCTTGTTTTTTTTTCCAATAACACTAAACAATAAAGGATCTGTGGTTAGGACTACAGCCAGAAAAGCCCTTAAACACATGTTCAAATACATGAATAGTCTCATCAAAGTCAAAACATTAAATTTTTATCCTCAAAACATGTTGGATTTTATAATTGGCAGTTGCAGGACAGACTGATGAATTAGGAACAGATTTAGAATTTAATAAAACCCCTTACTTTCCATATTCAAATGAATAGGAATTTGTTAGAATTTCATGCAGTCTGAAAACTTTGGCCAGATCCTCCATGGGTGAGACATCTCTTTGTTGAAATTAAAGCAGGAAACCTGGTCCAAGTTTGCTTATGTAAATATCTAGACAGCTGTCCTGTCNCCCTTCCCCCCTTTTTTTTTTTTGGTTTTTTTTTTTTTTTCTTCCCCCTCCCTGCTTGTATCTTTTAACTGAATAGCTGTATAATGTCTCTGTTAAGTTTTGAATCTACAGTACTCAGGGATGTGATAAACAAATTGCCTTTTAAAGCCTTCTTTGAGTCTATGATTTAAACCACTTTTTGCCCCTTTGGTCATCTCAGGGCACCTTTAGTAACTCACATTCTGAATTGTCACTCAGCTGTCCACAAATGATGTCCTACATACTGGTGACATCTCCCTCCCGACAGGTTTTCCTGGTTAGACTTTGATGTTGTTGAAGCCTCCAGGCTTCCAAAATAGGAAAAAGCCCTTCATAAACGCAATTATCCTTGTCCTGAGTAACTGTGATTTGAAATACAGTCTCACATACGCTGATTGAATGATATAACCAGTAGGCTACTGGTAATTATGAGGTGGTTTTCCATCTTTCTGTCTTTTCTTAGCTTTTCAGATGGGCTAGGTAAATTAATGTAAGTGGTCTAAGGAACTGAGCTATATATATACCTAACTTCAGGAAAGTCCTTGTAGTGCAGAGTACTGACCCTGCCTGTCATATGCCATGTAGGCTCCCCATGCTGCCCATTTTCTGTGTCCTTCCTGGCTGCATAGACCAGGCAGGTTCCCAACTCCATTCCTGACACTACTTTTCACTACAGGAGCTGTCTTACCTTGCAATTTGTGGATGGATTTGGCACACTTAGAGTTCGGGGTACTCTAGGTTACGGCATGCTTGTAATGATAGGTTTTGCATGGCCAGATAAACAGCAAATTTATGATTGTGGCAGTAGATGGGTCAGGCTTTGAAAATTGGTACCTAATATTTAAAAAGTAAATAAGTAATTTGGATTTCAAAAATTCATGAGTCTACTTCTGCTGACTTTCCTATTTCACGTTCAATTTGAACGGAGGGAAGGCGTTGTCGTTCCGCAAGTTTTTGATACAGAAAGATATGTAAGACCTGTCACTGTTTTTCTTACAAGGAATTGTCAAAGAGATTTCTTCCCTCTCCAGCTTTGGTGAGGTCTGTTTCTCCTGCAGCTTCCTTCGCTCTCTCTCCTGCTGCCACCTCCTGGAAGCTTCAAGATGCCCAACCTCATGGCTGCTCTGAGTCCTGCAAGGTTAGCTGTGGACTTCTCCTTCCCAGACTTTGTTATTGGCTGCCAGTTTCTCTTTTCCCTTAGATGCTGCTGTTCCAAAAGAATCCTGACTTAGCAGGCCTCCTCTTACAATCTTACAATGTCCACACTGGAGATTTAGGACATTCATGCATATCCTAAAATGAACTGCACGTTCTCCTCAGCAGGAAGATCAAGGCACCTCGCTTGCGTGTGCCTGCTCTTACCTTAGCATATAGAAAAGTGACCTGAAAAGGCTTGATGCACAGCACCAAAATTGTTGCTTTTTAATGCTGTGGAGTACTCCAGCTTTAAAGAAAGACATTTCAGTTAGCAACAGCAGCAGCAAAAAATTAGGAAAAAGGCCACGGAGGTTAGAACTGCTGAATGGAATTAGTATTGTTAAAATCCTATTACAACTGCTACTGAAAAGCAGTTCCAAGTTTTCAAATCTGGTTGATATGCTCTAGGAGCACGCTTAAGTTGGTCAATTTAGATTTGGAGGATTTTAACGCTCTGCTTTGAAGAAGGTAAAAAAATCCGTGGTTGGAAAAACTTGGAAGGATTTAACACTCTGTTAGAAACCTGGCAACTCTCCCACTCCGATCAGGAGCTGTGCTCTCAATGAAACGATCAAAAGAAGGTGCCAGCTTGTGTACACATTATCTCTGACTACACTGCAAGAGTGCTCAGGGTCTCCATTTTTTTAGGTTTCAGCGTGAAGAAAACAATTGGGCAGGAGAGGGGCATGCCAAAGAGTTTAGGATTCATTTTTCAGTATGAGCCAGGTTCGATACCTGTAGCCTGCCTTACACTCAGGCACTCATCTTTCAAGATTATAGATGATTTCCTATTATCAATTTCCTTGCCTTTGATATTGAAAGGAAAAAAAGGCTCTTCTGTGAGCTTTAACGATGTCTTCTAATGGTACTTCAAACTGAATCATTCCAGTAGATGTCACTGTGGGCCCCTGAGTTACAGCCATCCCATTTCAGCTGTTTGCTTTGGTTTCATACACCTGCTATGAACAAGGCTCAAACATCTTGGTAATGATGGTTCCAAATTACAACTGTCTTGGTGTTGCTAATTTCAGTTCTGTACTGAGCAACATGAGGACAGATACCTGTCAGTTTGTCTCTCGATCTCGGGGGAAAAAAAACAACCATGAAGCCTGGAGGAAGCGTAGTTGTGGTCGGCTGTGGCAGAATGCACGAGAAAGAGCATCCCTCTGCAATGCAAGAGATAGGCATAGACTACCATGAGCAGCAGCGTTATTAACAGTCCTGAGTGAATGCACATGGCTGTAGTGCTACAGCAGAGAAACAACAGCTTTATTCAATGCAGTAGCACAGCCTGGTGCACAAATATAGAACTTGTGAACTTTTTTTTTTTAAAAAAAAACAACAACAAACAAACAAACCGAAAAACCCCCACCAACCCTCAAGAGTTTTCTAAATATCTTATTTGCAGGGATCCTGAAATGATTTTGGTTTATTTGATTGCTTTACTTGATTGTTTTACGCTGAGGGTTTTCCTGGGACTTTGCACAGGAATACTGGATACCAGTATCAGATATCAGAGTAAAACTGGTGATATCTCGTAGGCTTTGAGCTTCCCTAAATAAGATAAGAATTCATAATCTGTGAGGGAAGACAAAAGAGCGGACAAGGAACAACGACAGAGCTGAAAGTAACAGAGTGGACAAGGCTGTATAGGAGGAGAAGGAAGAAAGAGGAGGAGAAAATAGATGTAAAGATCTGATGAAGAGAACAAGGAAAGCAAAAATATGCTAATATTGGAAATGCTAAATGCTGCTTTGACTAGTACTTTCTAAAATTCAGAACCAGTCAGCAAAGTCTTTCTAATTCACCTTTCAGCTGATCTCTTCACAATGGTATTCTTCATGGCCTTTACCTCTGTTGCAAAGACCCCAGTGAGAGACTTGCGTGGGCTGGCAGCAGTCTTACCAGTTCTCCTGACATCTTGCCCCAAACTCCATCCATCCAGAACATTTACAGCATCAGGACTGTATTTAGATCAGATCTGCTCTCAAAGAGGGGTTTTGTTTTGGTAAATGAGGAAACTTGGCATAGTTCATACACGACATTTATGGCAAAAACAGAGATCAAGAGAAAAACTGGAAAGTTCTCATTCTTACTTTGATGGCTTAGTTCTCATGATTGATCATATTTACAGATGTATGGCTTATATTGTCATGAGTGTGGTATCCCTCTGTAGCATTATTTTCTTTTATTTCTATTCATTTCAGACTGCAAGATCAGGAAACATGCATTATTAGAAAGGGAAGTCCTCTTCTTGGATTCTATGATACGATAGATAAGAAAAAGCAAAGGAATTATTGAATTATTGTTGAGCCTGTGCTTCTGAGCCTACGAATGACCCTCCAGGAGTCTCAGAATGTGATTTTTACAAGGCTTGAGCCAAGATCCAGTCCCTTGTCAGAGTTCTCCACTTTTCCGTTATAAATTTCTGTAATAGCCTGATTTTTCCTCACTCTATCCTGGTGCTAATGCAGAAGTGAGAGAGCTCTGCCTGGGCCGAGGAGAAACTGTGGCCTTTGATGGACTTCTCAGCTATGAATTTTTTCATTTGTTGGTCCCCAAAGTGATACTCTGAAAGGAGCCTTTCTTACCCATATGAATTCCAAGGAGAGGGCACTTGCTGGAAGAAATGAGTTTGAAGGTTTAAGGTGAAGAACTTCAGTCCAAATGTGATAACTTATAAGTAGACCCAGACAAGCTTGTTACAAAAACTCAAGAAACTAGACCTAGAGTGAAGCAGAAGTGTTACTTTAACACACTCTTTGTTACAGATCTGCCCCTGTGGCATGAGATAAAAATGTCTGGGTGGCTAATGAGGATATTTTCAGCCTCTCAGGGCAGCATGTATTTTCCTCTTCTGGAGGTTTAGATCACTGAAAGGACAAGCAGCAACTAGATAAACATACTTACAAGTCATTGACATAGGAAATCACATATTGTGTATTTCTCCAGATGTTCTCACAACTAGCTATCCAATCCTTGCATCTAATTGTTAAGATATCACAAAAAATAATATTGACATTTACAGTTGTTCAGCTAGACATCGGGTGTGTACTTGCACATTAGCTACAGATGGTTTCAGAATTACCTAAGTTTTTGCATACAGAGGTATGGTTTTTGTAGCTTTTGCTAGGTGTGAATTGAGTTTCTTCTGTGAGGTAGAAATTGGTATATTATATAGCTAAAGACAAGGAGTTTGATTTTGCAGCTACATTCTGGCTTTCCACAGCACATGCCCAGAGGAGAATCATCTCTGCTGGGAAAATTTCTTGCTTCACTAGAGCCTTCCTGGTAGAGAGATGTGCGAAGATGGGTATAGGTTATGTTTGCATGTGTGGCTATCCTCCAGGTATGAAAATCCTTAATGACCTCAACGGAATGACTGGAGTTAAAGCTGTCTGCAGCAGAATTTATGTGTGCACAGACTGCAGCTGGAATTGAGTCAAGAAGGTGAAATGATTTCCTGATTTGCCTTCCTCTAGTCCTCTGTCACGCAGTCCCATCAAGCTGCAGACTGAACAGCCTTAGCTGAGCCTGTGGAAATCCCTGAAAGCACAGTGTAAGTTGTGAGTTCATTATGCTATAAAGATATATAAAGGTTCAACTTCACTTCTAGCATTCCCAGTGACTGATTTGGTGTCAGTGCTTCCTTGAAATTCATACCCTTTATGATGATTATTACTAAAAGTGTAAGGAAAGAAGGCTGCTTGTTTCATCCTTTCATCCTTAGCGGTATTAGGCACTGGATGCTCTTAAAGNGCGGGTCGCCGGTTTACGCCAGGCACTTGGCAGCACTTCAGCTGTTCCGGGCATTTATTTATATCCCCCCCCCCCCCCCCCCCCCGAGATAAGCAAGGAAAAGAAAGAATCATGCTTTTCAAATCTCTGGCCTGCTTCTGCATCTCTAACTCAGCCACTTAATGACTGCAGTAACATATTGTCTATTACACCAGATTCTCAGATGATCTAAATCAGCAAAGCTGCAGTGGCTTTAATGGAGATAGGACGTTTTGTAGCAGCTGGAGATGGGACTCAGAGTATTACCTAGACCAGGCTTCTATCTTAATTGTCTAATATATGCCATTGAAAGTAGGCTATGTGCAAGGTGTCTGAGCTAATGGTGAAGAAGTAATCATAACACTTGAATTTCCTGATTTTTGAGTGCTTGATTTCACAACTGTGATGTTGCTTTAATGTTTTTTTCAATACTACCAGTCTCATCTAGCTGTTTTATGGCTCCCCCTCCCAGTATCCAGAACTGTATCCTGCCTTGTGCCATTGCTGGACTTAGCTTGCTCTAGAAGAATCAGAACTCCTGCAGGACGCCAGATTTTCCTTTTGAAAAACACTGAGCTATGCTGATTTAGACTGTGCAATTCTAGGTGCTTTCCTCATGCACTTTGTCATAGAAAGCTTATGCCGGAGGTTCTCAAACAGAAAGCCCTTGAGTAAAGCTATAATCCTAGCTTGGAGCGAAAGGCAATAGACCTGTCAGTAATACAGTGGCACGGGAAATGCTGCTGTAATTAAAGTTCACTCAGCTTTTCCTTTATAAATCTCTGTAATAGAGGCTTTGTATGCTAGCGCAGCCTTTTTAATTTATGTTGTTTTGAAACCAGGTAATCAGATTGTCAACTTTATTGTGATCATTTCTCCATAAACGTATTTTGCAAAAGTATGCTTAAAACCCATCAAAATGAATTCTTCTGTGTGGTGCTGTAAAAATAACAAGAATGATTTTTAAACCTGCCAGCCCAAGTTGTTTGGGAAGCCTGTAAGCTCAGGTGCAGAAGTGTGGAGACTGCACACTATGGTAAAAAATGGGTAATACTTAATTTCCTTTAGGTGAGCGAGATTTTGCCTGAAGTTTTGCAGACTAGCTCATAAGCTTTTGCAAACAAATACATTTAATGGTTATTATTTTGCAAAATGCATAAAAGACTTTTATTTTAGAGGTTATAAATAATGCTGGATGTTTTTCTATTAACAAATATTCTATAAATACTGGATTTTAAATAGATGTTGGTCACTGGACTGGCCTAAGATCCCACTGAAGTCAGATACTGGGTGGAATTAAACGTAAAGCTTTTAAAATTTTTAATCTCAGTGTTATTATTCATTTTTTTTCAAGGTTAGAGGAAAAAAACCTCAAAGCATATGTACCATGCCTTCATGTGAATGTTTATTTGCTTGAATGATTTCTATAATAAAAACCCATAGAGAAATGAAAATCTGTTCAGTTTGCAGTGGGAGAAATGGCAAAATTTGCCACACGTCATTAAAAATGAGTAGTTCTTCTGGCTGTAGGGTGACCTACTGAATAACGGTATAAAGACTTCACAGCCTTTCAGAATTTTGCCTCTGGGAAGAAGCAGAGGAAGTATTATTCCCGTCCTCCCCCCCAGCTTAATAGTCTGAGATTGTCCTACCTATTTTTAGGTAACATTGGTTAACTCATTCTGAATTATTTTCAAGTTAATATTTATATCCAGAAACAGCTACAGTTTAAAAATAACGGGAAGCACACAATGCTATTTTAAAAGTTGAAGTGGTTTCTTGAGAATGAAATGAATGTTAGGTAGTTTGCTACAAGCTGCTTGGATCAGACTTAGAGTAAGTTAGCAAAAGTTAGCTATACTGGTACAGCTTTCCTGGAAAGCCCTACTCGTGCCAGATGGAAATACAGCGAGTTTTTTTGATAATAGATGCCCAGATGAAGTGAGCTATTTTAGAAAAAAAATATTTTAAAATATCTTCATAACTACAACTACACTAACTTTGGCCGGTATTAAAATATTATTAAAAAGAAGAACTCCCACCCCCCCTCTTGACACTGTGTTTTCTGGAGGTAAAGTGAATGTGCTTCCTTGGTACCACATTTATTAACACTAGACGTGTGTTCTACTATATTGTCTGAGACAAGTTACATACAAGTCAGTTGGGTACATTTGAAATAGGCCACTTTATTTCCAAGTCGGGTAACCCTTCTAACTCACTCTCCACACTCTATCCCCAGATTTCAGTCCTTTTTCAACTTCTAGATCAATTTTTAATTGAAGGTTATTTTGCAAAGGAAAAATGGAAACATGTAAAGTTACATATCTGAGTTTTTTCCCCTCTTATTTCACCAAAGATACTGGTTCAATTTGACTACTTTGAAAAGCTGGCCACTCTCAGAATGATAGTCTTTGGTGAATGCATGGTTGGGCAAAACGTGATTCAGGTTTAGTTGCAAACACATTCCGTATGTATCTTTTAGGTACAGAGCTCTGCAGTTATTTCAAACTTCAGGCAAAGGAGTTCTGATTAACTTGTAAGAGGATCAACACAGTAGAGATGAGATTCTTGACTTAGGTTATTTCATTTCAGTGAAAAAGGATTGTTTGAATGTAAAGCATTTTCAGCAAAGTTTACAACTTGGACATCGCAGCACAGTGCCCATACAGAACAAGGAGACAACCAGGAAGTGTCTATGACCCTGCAATGTGCGCTTTGGGGAGTATTATTAAGACCTGGTATCTGTAGACTCATGGCTAGTCAATTGGTCCTTATTCAGCTCTGCAGGAAGTAGGAACAAGTAAAAATCCCTGTTCCTCCTTAATAAAATTTTTATGCCAGAGATAATGAAATGGGAAACAGATGCTTATACGATACCTTCTGCTGGAACCAAGGGATAGGAGTGGATGAAAGGCAAGAGCAAGCCACTGATCAAACAGGTGGAAGAAAGGGAGACTATGGATNCTGATCAAACAGGTGGAAGAAAGGGAAACTATGGATTTATACCCTCTTTCAGTTCCTCTCTTCCAAGTATAACCACTACCCTTTTGAAGGTCACTGTCACTACTAACTGGTGGGCAGCACTGCTTGTCAAAATGAGAAAACAAAGAATTCTTCCTTTACCTACAAAGTTAAATTTAATATAGGTGGATAAGCAAGAGCTCACCTCAGTACCTCCTCTGGTGGATCTGAGCATGGGGTATCCTTGCATAAAAACAGGTTGACAATGTGGGTGAAACATTGGCAAAATCATATTTACTACTCAACCACTTGCAGTTTTTTTACATCCTTCCTTACTCCTGTGCCAATGTGTAGGGACATCAAAGGGAGGACCCGTTCTTCATGCCATTTTGTCCTCTGATTCCCTCCTCCTTCATGTGGCTTTGGATTTGCGTAAAGTGAGCTGGTGGTTTAAATTTTGGTGTGTTGACCATGGTAATCTGACCTTGGACTGGCACATATGACAAAACTAGCATGAGACAAAATTCTGGTGTAGAAGAGACACGTGGAAGCTTTCACATGTCAAGATCTGCAAGACAGTCTAGAAACTCAGTGCCCTGTTGGGCTTGTTAAATAGCATCACATTATTAGCACTTCAGCTACACATGAGGTAAGAACTGTATTCTTTTCCCCAGCAGTCAAGACTTTTTGTTATGATAGTAACACAAACAGGCAGAATTTGTTGTTTTTAACAACAAATAAGTAATCTAGAAGTGCCTTTAACTTTTTTGTCTTCTCTCACGACATCTTATTGTTGAAACCATATGAAATGTTCTGAAGTAAGTTTAAGCAGTAACATTGTAGGTTTTCTCTTTGCAAGTTTTCCCAAGATTTTCACTGGCTTTATCAAGAATATGTAGTCCAAAAGTGATCTTGTAGCTGAACAATACTACTGCTACCTTTAGCTACTACTATATATTATTTTTTCTTTCAACAGTTTATATAAATAAATCAATTTATTTTAGCAGACTAAGTAAATAAAAGTTTTATTTATTACCATTAACTCAATACAAGCTCTCACTGAATTTTATGATCACCTTGGTACTTAAGTCTAGTTGTTCAAACATAGATATGAAAATGAATTCCTTAGTAATGATAATTTTAATCACATAAAGACCCTTCATAAACACTTGATTTGCTTTTAATTTTAAAGAAGTCTAAGCATCAGCTCTTTGAGGTTCTGCATCATATTACTCTTCCATCACCTAAGATTCAACATATATTAATAGAAGGTATGGTTAAAAGCTACATATTGCTGCTTTGAAATGGTCAAAGTGCTGGAGTTAAACTATACTTGCCCAGAGATTTAGGTGAAGGAAAGAATTACCCTGTAATAAGTAGGTTCAGTGAGTGACCTGCTGCCTGCTCACAAAAACATTAGCAGGGAAATGGTTTGTCCTCACTGTAAAAACAGAGAAGTCCGGTTGAGATCATAGTTGAGATCCTTTCTGCTGTGCCATGTTAAATGATTCAGGGCCTCCCCTGCAGATGCCAGTGAAAGATTTAGTTATGTTGTAGTGATGGTAGCAATCATAAAGCAATGGCTACACTGACATTAAAGAATGATTGCAGTCTTTATCCTTCCGTGAGTTAAAGAGCTTGACGCAAAAGTTCACAGGCAGCTGGGTGGTCCGAAGAGCTGGTAATGGAACGAGGGCTGGTCCTCAGCTGAGCTGCAGCACCTCCATGCTGCTCCAAGTCAACCAGGCACAGAAATGACAGGAATAGGGCAGGGAAACAAGGAGAATCGTCAGGGTTTTCTGAAGCTCTGAAAAGTTCAGTTAGTAGTTCAGCTGGAGAAACCGATTTTTTACAATTAAAGGGATGAACCTGAGGTTTTAGAAAATACATTATAAAATATATTGTGTATGTTTCATTTACTGATAGTGCCTATACTCCTATGGAATTACTATATGTGGATTTTTTTTACTCTCTATTAATAAAATTGCCTAAAATAAGGTGTTAAAAATGAACTCTTGGGGATAGCTGTTAAAGAAGGAATTACACTTTGTTTATGACTCAGCGATGAGGGCTGTGTGCAAAGCTGATCCAACAGGGGTTTTCGTTGCATTTTGTTTTAAGTAGGGATGTTCCACAGCCTGGCTGTGATGTGTACTGTGCAAGTACTTCACTATAGCAAGTGTATTATTCTCTATCGCTCCTCTTAATTTCTGTCATAAAGGTCAGTATTTCCCCCATTGGAAATCACACCCCACCTCTGTAATTGTTGTGGCTTTTATGAAAGTGCCATGTTAAAGTAATATCTGCACTGTTAGAGACTGTCTTGGCAGCTGTAAGTTTGGGACAGTCTGTAAGGAAAAAAAAAATCCGTTGTCTCCATGTGACTGTTCCAATTCCCTTTGATATCAGTGGGAATCTTCACCCTTTTTTGGTGTCCAAGAGAAAAAAACAGCTGCCACTGGAAGTTCAATAGCATGTGAAACTGCTGATTTTGAAATCCTGCAATCCACTTATTAAAAAGCGCAATTTTAAAGGAAGGAAAAACAATAATTATTTTGTTTGAATGGTTTTAGAGTTTTCAGTCTGAACATTTTCTTTAAACATTCTTTGAAATTTTAGTCAGAAAAGAGCTGATGCAATTAGTGGGAATATTATTTGAAAATGCTCTTATGTGTCAAATCGTATTAGCAGAATTTGAATGAAACAAGTTCAAGTTTGATGGTGTATCCTGTGGTGCTCTTCAAAAAATATTAACCACCTTTACGCTATATGTGCAAATTATTATTCCAGAGTATATTATTATCCTGCACTGCTCCTGTAGCTATAACAGTACTTAGTGTACTGTAAATGATTGGGAAAATACTTCTCCACACAATAAGAATTGCACTAGGGTTTTAATTAAGTGATCCATTTCAGTAGAATATGGATTTCAACTGGATAATAGTCCCTATCAGCAAGATAAATGCTAATTCATAGGCAGGAAATTATAGAAAATAAGCATCCAGGCAAAGTGGTAAACCATTAGCTAATCGCAATATTCGGTGTCACTGACATTATTGCTATTGTATCTAACAATTCACCTAGAAATGAGAACATAATAATAAGAGACGACCGTGGCAGGTGGACCCCATGTTGGAGTAGAGGACTTGTAACAGCTTTGAGGGTATAAAAAGATCCCTTTTGATTTGGCCTCGAATCACACAAATACGTTTTAGTCCTGAGGCAGCCTGAAACCACTCTCTTGCACAATTGTACCAGATTGTGGTACTCCAAAACCAGCAAAACATCTGAGATCAGTACAAACGTCCCAACAAGCTGTGTAGATTCCTCCTTGCCTTTCTGCGTAACGGTCGCGGGTCTACCAAAGAGTGATTATAAGGGAGTAACAAAACATGATACCAGCTCGGGAGAACACAGTGAGGGTGGAGAGAAAAAGAGGAGCGAAAAGTTGAGTCGCCCCCCTCACCCCCGCGGTGGCATGATGGGAGGGTGGCGGGGCAGTAATGAAGTCTAACCACAAAGTTAACTAGAAATTTTACTGCAGCAAAACGCACTGAAAACGGACCGTTCCAGGAGTACCTGCAAACTACCTTCTTTTTAACTATTTGCGGTATGGGATCGCCGAGCGATGCCTCCCCCGGCGGAGCCGCCACTCAGTGGGTTCCACAGCCGCCGAGCGCTTGCGCGCCCCAAGGCGCCTTACTGGCGCCCCCCGATAGGTACGGCTATTGTCCGGGCAGCCGGGGGGGCTTGAGAGGTTGCCAGCTGGTCCCTTGCCTTTTTAAGGAATCCTCCTCGGATTTCCGGGCTTGCCGGGACTTGGGGAGAGCCGTAGGGGCTGAGCCCGAGGTGCCGGCCGCGGCACAGGGGAGCAGCCCCCGCGGCTGTGGCGCCTGCTGCTGCCCGCCGGGGTGTACCGTGGAGGTCAAAGCAGGTTGAGGGAGGGAGAAGGGCGTTCAGATGAGGGAACCAGGGTGGGGTTTTGCTCCAGAGGAAGGGGGTTCTGCTTTTTGGAGAAGGACTGGTGTCCCGGTCGGGGGAGCTGAGGGGTGTGGGCGGGGTGGTGAGAGAATTAGACGAGAGTTTTGCTTAGGGGGCGGGAGGGGGGATGCGGTGGAGGGGAGGGGAAGGAGAGAACCGGGACAAGTGTCATGTGGCCCAGGGCAAAACTTGGAGAAGCTGTTGTTGCAGCAAGTGATGCTGGATTAGGTCTGCCTTCCCTCCGATTGTAATCTCAAGCTCTTTAATATTTTGTGTCTGTCTTTCAAGAAAGCCTGTTTGTAATAGCAGGTATTGACATATGTTTCTTTTTACAAATGCAAAAGCAAATCTGATGAGCTGTTGTAACGTAACGCCCTATAAATGGTGCCCGTGCAAGGAGGGAAGGGGGCTGAGGTCAAGTTGTGCAGATAGTTGACTCTCTTCTGTTTTTGAACTTCTCTCTGACTGACTTTGAGAGCGCGTAGCGTGTTTTTCATCTCGTGTTTGCCTAGCAAGGTGCATGCCATCCATCCCCTGCCCCTCGCCACCTACACGTGGCATTTCCTGCACAGTAGCTTTGGTGCAGCGTGGTGACAGGGCGGCTGGCGCACTGGGACACAGGCGCCAGTGCCGCAATCCCCTGCAGCTCTCCCCAGATAATCTGCAGATAAGAAATAACCGTGCATACTAAGTCAAAACCACTGGCTGCTTATATGGCGAGCTTTATAATTGCGAGCGTATTTGCTGCTGCTTATCAGAAAATGACTGCTTGATCTTTCCTTCCATATGGTTTGGATCGTACCAGATTGCAGTGCTTTTACAGCATATTTAGTAAGGGATTCTGGAGCGGGAGAGCGCTGATAAAATTGTTTATTATGCAGTAATCCGTTCAACTCTTCATGACTAAACTCGGCAATGGATCTGAAGGTATTACAAATATGTGTAAGATTTTCTGCAGATTTGGAAATTAGAAAAAAAAATTTGAAACAAAGATTGTTAGTTAGTAGTAATGTAAAATAATTTTATTCTAGTTTAGGTACAAAATAATCAGCTCTAATAGATTGGCATGCCTCTGTAGCTATTAATGAAGTATGCTGATATACCTCGTTCTTGGAGTTTGACCTCTGGAAGTGTATGAACATCATGTCTGGAAGGGAAATGTGATACCAGCAGCATGTTATTTCATGATTTGTGCACAGAGAATTCTGCTCCATGTATTAATGAGAACTTTGAATTTTATTGAATCTATTATTGTCCAGTAATTGTTTTAAATAAACAATGTACTATTAGGTTTTGTATGCTTACTTTAGGTAAAAACAGGTATATTGAAATTTCTGAACTGCACTTCAAGTCCGTTTGTAGGGTATTAAGTCACCTGTGAGATTTTTCTCTCTGTTCCAAGTTAAAGGTAATGCTTTATGCTTGGCCTTTAAAAAAGGAAGTTGTTTCCCTGACATAAGCAAAAGCAAGGCCATTGAAGAGGTGGCTGTAAACGCCAAAGATGGTGAAATAAGTGAAGTGTAGGTAACTTTGGAGAACAGTTATTTTTGTTAAAGACTACTGTTTGACATATTCAGATTTTTCTAGCTGCCAACATCTGTTTTTGAGATTTGCTTGTTTTTTTCTTAGCAGATGAAGTCACAAATGGGTGGACATGATGAAGTAGGTTTTATTAAACACTAAACACGATACTCTTCCAAATGAAAGGAATAATGACTGTGTCTAAAACATTCACCTGCTGAAAAAGGGGCTAAAGCATAAGACTTTGCTGGTGTAAGTTGACTTGACAGAAGTAAATTCAGTCAGTGTCAGACAAGCTAGGCAGCAGTCTAAGGTGTTTGGGAATACAAAGAGCCATGCTAATTACACATGACAAGAAGTCATTTGTTTATAGATCTCTTTTGTTAACTGGACCAATTTTGATTCCTGTGGTAGCTTTGAGACCTGATTTTTGATCTCATGCTAGTGTTAGTCCCTTGCTTTTAATTTTTTGAGTGGCAAAACTAAATCAAACATACACCTTATATCTAGAGACAACTGTGAATCTCCCAATATCAAAACACACCGTAGTGTGACATAGGGCAGCTTGTCTGCAGCCTTGCCATAGGTGGCCTGCTTCATGCAAAGTACTGTGGACTAGTATATAGGAAAAAATGTGCATATAAAACTAAATATGTTCAGGGCTTTATCTGGAAAAGGCACTCCACTCATTCAAAGACCTTTTCTACATCAAGTGAGAGAGAGAGAGAGAGAGACTGTGTTTTCCATCACCAGTTCAGAAGCACATTTGCCATCTCCTCATGCTGCAAGTAAACTATTAACTCAGTATGATATCTAGCCTGTCCTGAAGAGTAACTGTAACAATCAAAAACCTCTTTTGAATTAATAAAATATAATAAGAATTGTGAAGCAAAACTTTGTATCCTGGGCTAGCAAGACAGAAATATTTGCTTTTTTTTTCATTATGACGAGAAAAGATGCAGTCCGTATCTTCTGTGTAGCTTCGAGACCTCCATATCAGGTGTGTAACTGGAATATAAATTGTGATTAAGTAGATTGGCTGGCAGAGGTCTTATTTTTAGTAAAGGGTGACACAGGATAGGGTGACTCCGTAAGATGTTTCCCCTCTGCTTCAGGAGCATTAGTGTTTATTTTAACCCTCTGAATTTTGTGAGATAAGGGAAGAGTTAATTTACCTGAAAGATATCATAACTGATAATGTGGATCTGAGACCTCAGGCAATATATAGTTGCATAAAGGTGGCAACTACAAGTCAACTTAAATCAATATTCCTGAGGGTAAGTGCTGCCCAAAGTTCTGGAGGAGCAGCTGTGCATGAAGTTATCTAAGATTTTACTTAGCCTGTCAGAACATCAGTGATGCTCATATTTAGAAATGCTCTCTTTTATTAAGGAGTCTCATTCTGGCTTGTATATTTTGACTGCTTCTAAGCTATATTTATGGTTCACTATAAATGTTTTCACATAAATTTGTCAGCTAGCAACAGTAAAATCAATGAACTCTGGTGATTGCTATCAGCTCCCCATAAAAACTGTTTTGTTTTTTTTTTTTCCTTTTGCTCTTAATTGCAATGATGTAGGTTTGAGTTGTATTGAAAACCCTGGAATAACAGAGTATTTATGTCATCCTTCACATAAAATTATTTATATGAACGAAGGCTTCTTTAATAGAAACTTCTACGAAAAGCTCTAAGTCAAAACCCAAAGCCTGGAAATTACTTAAAAATACTTTCACATTTCAAATAGCTTCTTAGTTGTCAGTAAATATAACTATACCATATTTCAAACATTACCGGACAACTTTAAAATTTTATCCTGCTTTCTTATTCAAATGAAGCTATGCTTATTTTAAATATATCTTTGATACGTTTCACAGGCTTATTATAGAAAGGTTTAATTTTCTTTTGCGTATTTTTTTAGGCACCTCATTTAAAAACTGAAACAGCATTTTAGTTATTTCATGTGGAGTTGTGGCCCTGCTCAGTGCTTTTTTTTGCTGTAGTAATTAAACTGTGGGTTTAATTAAACTGTGAATGGTGCTAAAGGAGAATTTATTACAGAAATTTGTGCCACAGTTGCTGACTGCTTCTTGGTGCAAGCAGTGGTCTTTTGCTCACTTGCTATTGAAGCTGGTCTTCTACCAAGCCTGTTTTCAGGTATCGGTCTGACATCCAGCTCCTTAATAGCATTCTTCTCTTCCAAAATATAAGTAGCTTTGACCGCTGATGCCACAAGAAGTAGTGACTAGCTGTGGAGCTGGTGCAGATAAATTGGTTTCATTGCCAATTTACTTGACTTGATCAGGCTATGTTGGAAGTTCTTAAGTAGCAAATTCAAGGTGTGAAGAATTATTTTCTAGCAGTTTTATGATAAAAGTATTTAGTAAGAGGGTGACAGGTCTCGATTTGTTTTCTGTCTTGTAGCTGTGAAAAACTTGCTTTTTGTTAATGTTTGATGTTCATTATTGTAAGGCAGTTGTTTTGAAGTGAAGGACTTTGCTGAAACAGCTAGCAGGTATTAAGGTGACTTGAGTTCAGATGTGGCTGTGGTGCGTAGTGTAGCCTGCTGAGTAGGAGCTCTGAAGACCTGGTCACTGGAAACACAGGGCATAGTAATGCAAAAGGAATTTAGGCTATCAGTGTCTAAGGTTTGCAAAATTCTTAGTTTATGAATTGGAGCTCGGGTTGCCTAGAATCACATTAGAATAAATGCAGTATGTGACAAGACTTCATGAGACTGTTGGATGGCTATATGGGAACATCTGGAATGATATTACTGTCCTGAAAGCAGTGGGATTTTATGTGGTGTCAGTGATCAGCAGTTAGTCTAGTTCTCAAAGGCTTACGGTTGAGTAATCCTGTATGTTTATTCATGGTGAATGGAGTTTTTTGAGCTGCGGGTGGGGGGCTTGTTTCGCTTTTTTTCCTCCAGTCATTCTTGATCCTAGTGAGAAGGTTCATGCAGGTGGTTCCTGCTTCTCATATGTATTGGGACCACAAAAGGAGAGATTTGACTTGTAATAGATTATTCCACTCATTGACTAATGAACCAAATCCTTAATGGAATCGTTTGAGAGACGGAAATGGGAATTTAATCCTGCAGGCCCAGTGCTTGCCTGAGTACAGGTACAACACATGACTGAAGGTGATTTATGAAGGAGTTCGAAGCACCTCAGAGGGGACAGGGTCTGGAGGATTAAAGACTGTTATAAATTCTGATTTACCTGCATTTCAGTAAACTTGACAAATAGCAGTGAAGTCTGTTCACATCTCGGGGGGGGGGACTTTTTGGTTTGTTTCCCGTCAGACTTGCAAGACTTAACCAGACTGGTAACAGATCAGCAAATATGATCTAACACTTGAAGAGGAGACCTAAAGCAAAGTCGATTGAACTCTTCTGGCAGAAAACTGCCATCTTGCAACTTGTAGGTTGCAAGGCTCTCTTTTGGAGGGTCATGCTTTTCTACGATGTGTGGTCTACACTTAATTCCTAATAAGCTATTACTGCATCATGTGCATTCTTTCCACTCTGTCCAACAGGCGCCTCTGTGATGAGTGAAACCAGGGATAAAGCTCTGAAAGGCGGCTAAACCAGGTGAGCTTGAACTGAAGAACTTTTAAGAGCGTGATGTGCACATAGACCCTTGCTTTCAGCTGAGAATTTGGGTCAACTGTAATAAGGCAGTTAAGTGACTAACTGTGAAGATTAAGGACCTACTGGGATTTTCAAAATCATTACGTTTTCTACTGCTAGCTTTAAGTACCTTTACAAATCAGGCTCTGGTCCTCCAGTTTGCATTTACATGCCTAACTGCCATGGAAGTCAATGGAGTCTGAATATGAGCATGGATAACAATGGAGGTCCACTCCTGGATTCTGGGTTCTTTTTTTTTTTTTTTTTTTTCCCTTTTTCCCCAGTTATTGGTATTAAAACTATGTAGTTTAAATATACAAATAACTGTTTGGATGCTTGCAAGCTGTTGATGTGAGTTGTTTTAGGCTACGTGAGACTTCTAACTTGTGTGCTCTGAGTAGCCCATAAAAGTGTTAAAGGAAACTTAAATGCTTAGCTCCGGTCCATTGATTTGCACTGGTTATCAACAAAGTAGGCTAGTGAAGACGGTTGCCCTTTCTACTCCCTTCCCTGGAGTATTGTCTTTTAGTGTGGAAAGCAGCAGGATTTCACCTCTGCTTTAATCTTCAGACAATGCAGAACTTTTGCTCCCTAAGTCTGCATTTAGGTCCTTCTATGCTGATGCTAAGAAATGCTGAGGAGTTTTACTTCCTAAGGCAGTCAGTCCTGGCAGAATTTTCAAAGATGCTGAGCATCTGCCACTTTTTTTTTGAATCCAGCCATAAACACATAGTTTTCAAAAACTGTGGCCTGCCCACAGCACAATGTGGTATGGGGTAACATGAAGGAAAGGTGGATTTCTGCTTTGGCTAGTTGTTCTTTCATAACAAATGATTCTTTATTTTTGGGGTTGCTGAAGTATTTTGCTTTGTGCAGCATTATGGGACGGAAAAGTAGTTTTCAGGCTTTCTCTATTAGGTGAAAATAACCATTGGAAGTCTGACTGGCTTGATTAAAAGAAGTGAGACAATCTATAGCACAAAAGAAACCAGGAAATTGCTTCGCAATGTTATGATAATACTGAGTGAAACATTTTGCTTACAATAGTGACTAAGGAATTTTACATCATATTGATTTTATTTTGTTTTCCATTTAAAATAAATGATGTTTAACCTTGTTTAATTAAAAAAACCTCTATATATTTGTTAAGATGCCACAATCTGTTTCATTTTAATTTGATTTGGTAATTAAAACCAATAGGAAGAAATCGGCGATGTATTGGAATATGAATATTTTTCTTGGATTGTAATTGTGGTGCTACAGTGTATAATAGAAACTTCATTTAGGGTAGTATCTAGAGAATGTGTCAGATCTGTAATGACTGCTGGCTACGAGAACCTCTTGTGTAAATTGTTGCAGCTCTACGGATTTCCTTGTTACTAACTCAGATGGCATCAGCTCACAAGGTAGAGAAAAATGGTCTGGAACACTATTAGGTTTTGAAAAGGAAATCATCCAAGCAAGCAAGCAGAAGATACCGGATATGAGTTAATGATTAGACAAGTGGTTTATATGAAGGGTTTGGGGTTGTGGAGGGTTTAGGTGTCTGTCGTGTCCCCTCCCCCCCAATTCTGGAACTTTGAGGAGAGAGGGATCAATACTTCGGATCCTTTATTTTGATAGATAGCTAATTAATTTTTAGGGTAGAACTAGAGTGAAAAGACAACCCATGGGAGCAGTCCTTGTAAAATCACCGTGAGAGGTAGGAGAACAGCCTTGACCCCGAAGGACACGGCGAGAAAGATTCTGTGTTTGGCAAAATGCTAACGAAGTGGTCTAGATGATAAGCAAGTGGGACTGGAAATCCTTGTTTGTGAGCTTAAATGTGATGTTATTGGTATGTCGGAAGCCTAGAAGACACACATGACTGCAGTGTTGAAACCCACAGCATACAAAACATCAGGTGGGAAAACAGTGAAACTGTTGCTTTTTGTCGTGTGTAAGTCAGAAGTAAATGATCTTGAAAATTTGGAATTGAATCCCAACAAGTGGAATATGGTATAATAGTACATAATGCTGGCAGTGAATCAGCAGATAGTTGTTAAGGAAAGTATTTATCTTAGATCTGTCCCAGATATATAGGAAACTGTCCTCTAGTAGCACTGGAGGTGTCTTGTGGAACACATTTTACCAGCACTAAAATATCTGTGTAGCTTAAGTAAATGATTGATGAAAGTTGCTTAACTCTAAAAAGAGTCAGTTCAACTCTGGGAAATTTTATATTAAAATGTCTCTCTGACATTCTTTTTTTTTTTTTTTTTTTTTTTTTTTTTTT
>RSEF01000003.1:6807169-6820437 GCA_003993805.1 Himantopus leucocephalus
TGTTAGTGGGGTTGGAACTACATGATCTCTAAGGTCCCTTCCACCCCAAACCATTCTGTGATCCATGATGAAAGGGAAACCGATAAGAACAATTGTGTTTGTGGTGGATATGAGCACTAGGAGGAACCTGCTTGGAGGCTATCACATTTTCTTTCACTATGGAAAATTACTGACACAGTTTGATGTAGAACAAAATTTGAGCATAGTGTTAATCCTTGTTTATCCCACAGCAATAAAGTTATTGTGAGTCAAAACAGTTCACTAAAAGGAGAACATACACCAATTGCATTAGGGAAATACTCTACATGAACACAAACTGAAGAGATTCTCTGTTTAGTTGAGAAAGGAGGTTAGGTAGGGGGACCACAGAGGAGACAACGACAATGGCAACGTGTTCAGAGAGTAGCTAGGGTAAATCAGGTTCCTTTCTTTATAAGGCAGAACCAAGATTAAAAAGTCTTAAAACTGTAGTCTGCATATGCCCTCCAGTTTTAAAGAATGGGTTGGACGTTTTCATACTTTAGGAGCTGAACTCTTGCCTTCCAAGGAGATGTTGGTGTAAAAATGCCATTTGAACTTGAAGCTCTAGCTTATACATCATTAATTTTCTGCTCATTTCAGTGACAGCTGCGTGAGATTGGTAAGGCTCTTCCTTTTCCCAGAAATGTTGAGCACCAATCACTTCAAATTACATCAATGAAAATGATCAAGGACTGGTTTCTCTGAGAAGTTAATCCTTAATTTCTTTTGTAAATCATGGTTTTACACTCTGGAGCACAATTAATAAGTAAGAGAGTGGACCATTTAATTGATTTACCAAAAGGACTCTGATCATAAATTGTGATTCTCGATAAATTTAATGGAATTGATGCCTTGCTACCTGTTGAAAATGTTCTCATTTTGAATATTCTGGTGTAGGCATATCCTTTTGATAGCGCATGTAACAACTGTAGCTGATTTCTGATCTTTTGTAGTGTGGGTAAAAGGGTAGTTCTGGATGCAGCCTTTGCTGCCAGTAAACAAAGTTTTGTTTGCTAATGTATCTTAGATTGCTGTTCCACTCTTTCAATGCCAAAACACAGTGACAGAAGTATACTGATGTTCTCAGTTCATGTGTACCACGAATCACTTCTCAATTATTTGACTTTGAAAAAGGAAAGCAGGTTTCAGTAAAATAGACAGAATATTGAGTTAGATCTTCCTGGTTTTCAGGGACCGTTCTTCCCATTTTTTGTTTCTTTCCCCTTCTGACTTCTGTATGATTGGTGTGATGGTATGATTCTGTATGTTTGAGATGAGCTTTTTTTATTTTCTGTTGTGGTATAGGTACTGAGTATTTGAATTTTTCAGATTCTGGATTTTTGGGCAAGATGTACCCCACTATATTGCTATTACATTTATATGTACTTTGTTGTTTAGTGTTTATTTTTGACAGATAGGATTACGAAAAATTTTACATTAAAGGCTGAGGCTTAATGTTAAATTGCTAATGACATAATTATTGAGCATAGTTTAACATGATTTAAAATTTAACATAATGTTTTTGTGTTTAGCTATTTCAAAAACATCAGTCTTGCTGTGGTGCTGTACAGCAGGGTTTCCTAGACTTTCCTTTTCCATCCATAGGTGTGGGTTGGGACAGCAGTGCCAAATTTTGTGTCAGGATATATCTTTTGAAGAAGGTTGTATGTGGCTGGTTGTCTGTGAATCGGGGAAAGCAGTGTATGCGCTCAGACTGGTTCCTAGGAGGCGGCTGCTTTTGGGGGTGGTGGAGAGGAGGGGTGTGCAAAGGCAGCGCTTGTTCACCTAGTGCAGCAGGCAGGATCTGTCCCTTGATGCTGCCAGGCTCTGGGAGGCTCGAATTCGGTCCCTGGTGATGGGGAGCAGCCTCCAACAAAAGCATGTGTGTGCTTTGAGGAGGAATGTTGCTTCCGAGGCAAAGTCCTTGAGTGCCCTGTGCGCCTCGCTGCAAGAGTATGGTCACAACAGCAGCTCCTGACCTTGTGCTGGGAAGGGTGCAAGTTGAAGCTCTTAATGTGAACAAAACTATCAGTACTTATCAGGAGAGCCACACGTGGCAATTTCCTGACTCAACTGAAATTATTGTTAAAAACCAGCCTTTAACTGAATAGTTGCATTTTTTTTTTTTAATGACGCTCAGAGAAGGGGGAAGGCAGAAGAAGGGGTAAATAGGTAGGTAAGAAGATCATGCTTTTCTTTCCCATTTTAGCTACCAGCTGGAGCTGGAATCTTATTCCTGTCTGTGGTGGATAATTTGCAGTAGGGATTGTGTATTTTTAACAGCCATGAGTAGCTGGCTGTTTTCTTCATGTTTTGAAGTGCTTCTAATGCAGCGGAGCACACTGGCAAGATTTGTACTCCACAGCACTGTGCTTTGCCAGCTGTGCAGTTCAGTGGTGCCTGTGTAGCTCTGTATCCCTTCTGAACCCACTGCCTTCAAGTGCTCCCCCCGCCTTATTCTGCTGTTCCATTCTTGAGTTCTAACATCATGCCTTTTAAGTGACCTACCGGTATATAAAATCTGTATTTCTTTGACCTTGTAAATCTTAAGTGCTCAGTTGCAAGTCTGTTTCGGAAATCTTATTTTTACAGTGGAGACTAAGTGTCTGTCTTTGGGGATAATTTTTGCATTTTATTCCTGCTGCAATCTATGAGAGAGAACCCCATAACAGCAATGCAGCTGTAGCAAATCAATATTTTTTTTAAGTCCAGCTGGTTTATTATTCAATATCTGTGGTATTTTTTTCTTATTTATATGCACTTTTAATAGATTAAAAATGTATTAATAATAAGAAAGTATTTGGCCTTATGCTATGTTGTTACATAAGATACAAAGGTCTTGAAATCTTCTAAAATACGTGCAGAATATTTTTATCCAGCACATTTACAGAATGTTTTATCATTTGAGTATGCAGAGCAATGGGTTGAGAAAGGCTGAAAACAAAGCCAACAGCTCCCACACTTTCCAAACCTTCCAGAAAACTGCAAGTCTAGTAACAGAGAAAGATAGAAATGTATGCGTAAGGATTTCTGTTGCAGTGTGCATTGTGCTTAGTCACACTGTTCTGGCATGCCATGTTACATCATATCTGATTAGATATACCATGCCCATACGTAACCAAAGGAAAACAGTATCATGTCGTTAGAAACTTTTCCAGTCTTTGAAAGTCGAGGATTTTTCATGTTACTTAGTTGTTCTAGTTTTATTAAAAACCAATGACTTTGAAAGAACGCAAAAAATGAGTTACTAAACAGACATGGGGGTAATACAGCAGTCCAGAGTAGATATTCCCTACCTTATCAGAGAATGCCTCGCAATATCTCCCAGACCTGTGGTGGTTTCATTTTGAATATAGCTTGTGACAGCGCTTCTGACACTTTGTACCAGCTGGAACATAGTGACTAGCACAAGGGGCTCTGCAGATGGAGCGAACACCTAAATGGCAGAAAAAAATAAACCAACAAGGCCGAAAAGAACAAACCTTCAGCCATTCTCTCCTCCCGTCCCTGAGGTCTTACTGCCCTGGTATTTTCTGCTTGTTGTTCCTGGAAAGGAGCTGCTGCACTTCTGGGCATTACATCTGTACAGTGTAGCTACGCATCATCCAACTTTTAAGATGTTTATGTAGATCCTGGAAAGTAGAGCCAGCTGCAAGCTGCAGCTCAAGGATGCACTTAGGACTATGTCTTGGTCATGCACTTTGAAAAAACAGGTTTGCATTTCTGTAATCCTGTAATCTTAGCTGCCTTTTTTTTTTTTTTCCCCCTTCCTTTTTTGTTTCCTGCTCCAGGTTTAAAACCTGTGGAGCAGGTGAACTTGATCCATAAAGGGCTTTATTAATACCTAGCTGGTGGTGTCCTCAGTGCAGCAGTATTTGCACCTATAGGTGGAAGCTGGGTCTTACTAACAGAAATATGTTTGTTCATAATTAGAAAACAGGTGTTTTATTCTGGACATTTTGTTGGTTACCATTAAGCTTTGTGAACACAAGAGGTGGTAGGAAAGGTTTTATTTCTTTTTGAGGTAATTATTGGTTGACAGCTATATTTCTAAAATCTTGTGATTGGAAGAAATTAAGTGAATTCATGATGTCAGAATAGATAACAGAAAAAATATGAAAAAATATTGTGTCCCATAATTGCTGCTGAAATGATTTAAATTCACTTTGAGGGGCTTAAGTGATAAGTTGGTCTGTTTCTTTTTTCGTGCTATCTGGCATGCACAGTAACTGGTTATTATTTCTATTGCATCTGTCATCCAGCAGCAACTGGACCATGATTAGGTTAGACGCTGTATCTATACATTGTGAGGGGTTTCTGGACATGAAGAGTTTATATTCTAAAGTAACATGACAAGAAAAAAGATTTATGGAGATTCTTGTTTGTGAGGAGAGGGAGTGATGCTCAGAGCATCACACGATTTTCCCAAATGTCATTGTAACAGTGCTGTTAGAGCTGGGAACTGTGCCCAGATAACCTCCAGTCTGAGTGCCACTGCCTCAGATGCAAAGCCCAACTTATCTCTAACGGAAAGGTTTTTTTTGTTGTTGTTGTTCCAAAATTATTTGTAGTATGATTTCAGATGGGCACAGTTTAAAAGGAGTTTTATGCTTAACTTCTGTTTTTACTTTGAAAATTACTTGGTGAGCATCTTACTGTTTTTAAGGGGAGCTCTGAACTTGAGGAGCTCTAGCACTTCCAGGGCAGCTTCAGACCTTGTCTTGGACTGACTATCTTTGTTATTGAAGGAGACAAATGGGATTTGTGCCGTAACAGATTGACAGAATAAAAGGAACACATTCTCCAAGCATTTATTCATAAAGTAATGCAGAATTGCATTTTTGCATTCTTGGCCTGAAAAATGCATTTGAGGTTCCAGAGAGATGTGCTTGATTTTATTCCTCACTTTTTTTTTTTGCCTATATCTCATTTTCTGTAAGCTACATTTGGAATAGTTAAACTTTATTCAGAAATTATTTCTTCTGTCCTGCTTCTTTGTATTTAAATGGAAATCCAAGCACTCAGCTACTAGGCAATGGAAGATACTTACCAGTGGCAGTATTTTATTTCTTGGCAGAAACTGCCGGCAAATGAGGTAATTGTTCTGATAGCTTCTGGAGCTGCTTTTGGAGTGTGTCACACAGTTGATGTAATGATGAGCTGATTGGGCTGCCTTGTCCACCTGGACGCACTTTGGCTTTGATTCTTCATTAATTGTGTAGGAAAACAAGCTGCTGTGCCAGTCTCATTCAGCGAGGGACTCTTGCAGATGACTGTTCATTATCAAAAGGGAATGGTATTTTCTCATGGCCGTATGTTCTTTGGGATTCTGCTCTGCAACTCCCCAGAAACCTGTTGTCCTCAGAGAAGGTGTATTTAGAAGTTCACCACTGGAATTCAGAAAGGGATTGAAAAACTAATAAAAGTGTGACAAAAGGTACTTATTCTAAAAGGAAAGGGGCTTGCATATTGATAACCTTGAAAGAATAATAAAAAATTCATGACGGTGCATTGTGGACTAAGCACATGTCTTTGTGACTAAACCAAATATGAAACTGGAGCTTAAGATATTGTGTTTTCAACAGAATTAATTTTCTCCATTTGTTTTACTGGTAACAGAGACTTAATCAAGTGTCTGTACAGCATTTGAAATTTTTTTAAAGTTATATTATTAATGTTTTATTATCAAAATGCTCAAATTAAAAAAACAACACAATGACCTTAAACAATGCAAAAGGGAAAAATAATTTGTGATGGCAATGTAAAGGTCGTGGTCAGTGACAAGATCTTCTCTGCTAGGTGTGTATCCTGCTTTCATTCTTGTATGTGGGTGGAAGTATTGAAATTTAGCCAATAGGCAAAGTGGCTATTATGTACAGGCTACATTATGTAGTTGAACGTTTTGAGGAATAAATCAGAAAGGTATAGTGAACATTTTTTTGCTGCCTAAAGCTTATCTAGTTATGTTACAGTTGCCTTGTCTTTCAGGATTATGTATATTGGAGATGTAGACTTCTAGGGCTATACCTGTAATTTTCACAGTTAATTGGGAAACATACTTTCCACAGCTAAAAGGGACAGACACACAGGTCTATCAAAAGTAATTGATAGCTCCTTCCAGGTAGACCGTTATTCCTCTTTTCTCTTTCTTTTTAATTCCAAAGGGAGTTCCAGTGGAGTTGTGGCACTGACCTTGAGTGCTGCACATGTAATGCTGTGAGAGGAGGAGGTGATGGAAGTAGATGCTAAAATGAAAGCAGCTGGCCAGGGTTGGTAAGAATTTTATGCTTTACAAAAGAAAGATTTGGCATATCCTGATTACACNGTGTTTGTGGCAGAGAAGAGAAAAATGCACATTTTGGTCGTGTTTTTTAGAAGGTTTGAAGCAAGTACATGCTTTGGGACTCATGAGACATCCCCTTGATATCTCAGTGAAATACACTTAAGTATAATGCATTTCATTTCGACTATGATCCTGTTGGCTGAGGCCGGCAAGCTGGCAAAGCACCTAGGCACACAATAAACTATGCATTCAAGGAATTCAGAATTAATTACAATATACTGAGTGACCCAGTAACATTTAGCATAACGCTTCATGCATGCCAGTCTGCTCTACTGAAAATTTCAGTTATGTTTCATCACGTGCAGGCATTTTGTGAATTCTAGTCTGAGAAAACTGGAGATTTTGGCTCACTGTGTAATTCATTCATTGAAAGTAGTCACTTCTAGTGTTTGACAGTGCATGGGCAGCTTAGAGCAGGCTGAAGAGTGTCTGACCTAAGGGAATCGCAAAGGGAATTTAGGGAGGCAAGAGGCAATTACCTGAACTGGAATTTGGCCAGGAGATAGGAACTAACATTGCAGTGCTTATTAAACCCTGCGAGTAATGAAGAGCTATCTTTTACTGCCAGATAGTAATGGATGCTGTTGATCTTGGAATGACTCGATGTGATTCACTTTTTTTGGCAAGAGGTGAATGACTGACATTGTCAATAACTATGAAGTACTCACTGGATAAAGCATTTCTTTTGTCTACTGTCTAGTGGGCTGCTCTCTGGCAAACTCATTTTCCTCTGTAAAAGCCATGGTTAGAGTACCAGGAAGCCTGTAAAGAGGATTCTGCTTGATTTGCTAGGTGAGCAGCCTAATTCTTTGTTGCCAAGAACTTGTCAGGCATTGCGAAATATTTCTGAAAATTGGCAAAAAGGGAGTTTGGATGTTTTAATTTTCTTTTCCAGGATATTTCAAATGATCATACTGAATCCTTGTAGATGATGATACAGTGTATTTACCAATAGTAATTCCACCATTTCTATAAATATCCTATTACTATTGCTTTAATGTATTGTAATAATTTTTTCAACATGAAATCATGATATATATTTATAATAGATTTTAAAATATTTAATCAAGATTCTGAATCCTGCATTTGAGCATAAGTATTTAACTTACAGGTTTAATTAATTTTTTAGGTTCATCTCCCTCCTTTATTTGAAAATTCTTTCCAAAAATTGGAAAACTCTTGCCTAAGGCATAATGTAGAGCTACTGATTTTTTGTTTGTTTTTAAGTAGAGATGAAAAGGAATTATTTCAAAGGCTTACACTTCTCAGAGGAGCATCGGGACCCAACGGATTTCAAGAAATTCTTTAGGAGACTCTGAGAAAGCAAAATTAGCATTGTCTGTATGTTGTGCCTCCCCATAAACTGTTAGAATAGCTAGTAAAGTTTGCCTGGGGAGGCAATGTGGTTTTGTTGATAACCTAAAGATCAGAAATCTTGTTTTGTATTCCAGTTCAATTTCCCTCTCTGTATCTTTTTTCTCTCTCATATTTTGCTGCTTTTGTTTAATTATACTGCCAGACTTTTGGTCAGGGACTGTTTTACTGTTTTTATACACTGTATAGTGTAATTATCTTAACAGTATGTGAGATTTTCAGCACTGTATAGAATAAATTCCAAGTACTTTAAAACAATTGGAAATTACTGATTTCACCAAGACTCTCATTCAGCAAAGCACTTGACTGTGTGGTTCACTTTTAGCCTATGAATTCCACTCTTGATTATTACTGAGACCATTTTAAGGCTTGAATTTAAACACCTGCTGGAGTGCTTTGTAGTGATATATACGCTGGAGAAAGCTGCTCAGAAATACATTTATAAATATAGTTTAATTCATTCTAGCTCTACCCCTCTTCTGAGACAGACTGACATGCTTATGGGGAGGAGCTCAAAGCTCTGCTTCAAATCAGACTTGAGAAAGCTAAATAAAAATGAATGAGATTTTTTCTACCTTGAAATTTAATAAAGTTTTGCCTTCATGTAAGTACATGGCTATGAGAGATGTATTTAGATGCAGTGAATTTCACTAGCCCAGAGAAAGACCTCTAAGAGGTATGATAAGGCAGTGTTTCCATGTTTTAGTCTACTAGACTGTCAACCATTTGCACCCAGTGTTTGAATGTTGAGGCTATCATTTAGGCTGGCATTTGAAATCAACGTTTTGCTGATTTTTTGGTTTTTTTTCATTTTTAAGTACAGATGGAAGAGCTGGTTAGGAAGAAAAACAAGGAAATAAACCTGGAACACAGTGTTGTTTGTTAGCTCTGTTATGACTGAGTTCTTGATGTATTTAAAGAAGGCAGCTTTAAGCAAAAAAACACCCCAAACCCGTGAGAATTTCAGTGAAACAGAAGAGTCAGGTCTTGCTTTGACAAACACATTTTAATTTGAATAATGCATCAGTTTGTGAGTGTACTCTACTCCTGCACAGCAAATTCCATCTCCCGTGCCACAGGGCTGTATGAGCAGCGAGTAGTACACGCAGTACATATGACTTACTCTAAACTCCCAAACAAATATCCTCCATTTGCATTTATGTATTTTCTTTCACTCAAGGATTTTGTTATACTTTACAGACCACAGGTGGATGTGGAGGGCCCCCTCAGAAGCCCTGAAGAAAGCAATAGCAAAGAAAGATGGGCTGGCTTTCCTTGCTGGTGAACAGCAGAGCTGGGAGCAGAACGTGGAGCTGTGACCTGCGGCCACACGTTTTAAGCATTTTGAGCTTGATCTAAAACCTGTTAAAACCAATGCAGTAGTTTCATTCTCCCACTGCTTTTAATAGTCTTTCACTGGTTAATTGAAGTCAATGGGAAAGCACGAGCTGAATCTGAATCCTTTGGATTTAGCCAGTCTCGCTTTCCCTTCAACACTGCTTATAGACTGCCAGTCTTTGACCGTTTTGCCTGTCCAGTCAGCCAGCTATGAGTGAAGGTCTTTTCAATTTAAAGGCGTTTTTGTTTGGTTTTTTTTTTCTTTTCCACTATCAATTTTATCTTCATTTTAAGGGTCTTGATTTACCTGGAATAAAGCTCCATTCTTCACAACTTTATTTAGATGCAGAATGCTATCAGGAAGATGTGTTAAATTTTATTGCAGCATTTTATAAATGGATGCTGCTTATTCAAGAAAACCCATTTCAGTCAGCTAAGTGAAAATAAATAGAAAGATATGCATTATTTACGGGACATAATGTGAGTAAGTAGGCTGCATGCACAAATAGAAGATGAAAAACCAGCAGATGTTGCTAGGAAAATGGCTGTTAGGGAAAAAAGCTTGTCTTCAGGCACACATGCTGTATATATAGTCTTTGTTAAAAACCAGAGGTAAATCAGTTTTTCACAATAATTGTCATCCCGAGACTTCACTCTTAAGAAACTGGAGACACTGGTATTCACTTCCTTCAGCAGTAAGATTACATCTTGATTGCCATCTTCTTTCTTTACATAAATGGTAGAGAGAGATTAACCTGTTTAATTAGGAGATCCCTTTCCACACTGGCTAAGGCCTTTGCCTGTTTTTCCTAGCTGGTATTTCCATCTGCCCCAGAAAATGATCAGCAGACAGCATGGTGTACGTGATGCTGGCAAGTAGGACTCAGCCTGGCAAACTCTTCCTCACACCCATGTATTATGCACCTCAAATAATGTACGATTTTCTTTCCTGTTGCAGGGTTAATTCTGACCAAAGGGACATTTTTTTCTTTGTGCGGAGTTAATGACTTCCAAAAACCTCCCCAGTTATATCTACCTTGCTAGAGATAACCTGTCTTCTTGGACGTAGAGTGAGTTATGTCCTTGTCTGCTGTCTCAAGTTAATTAGGATGAATAAGATAGGGCATGAGAAGCTACCAACATTTCTGAGAAGTCGGAGACCAAAAGGACAGAGCTGGTCTGCAAAGGAAAGCAAGACGGGAGCAAGGGGGACAACTCTGCATTCATGAAAAGGCTTCTCACAGGCCTTTTCGTAGCAGTCTGATCCCGGGTTACACACTGTGCCATAGCAGAGTAGCCTTGAGGGCAGTCTTCAAGTATTTGGGTTTTCTGAAGCTTTTCTGACCTTACCAGAACTTTCTCCATAAGTAGACAGTGGCCAAGAACCTTGCAGACATGAGTCGCAAGACAAGGGATGTGATGCTCATGACTCCTGCATGGTCCAAGATGACAGATTTTGTGTTATTAGCTGGTTTAGGCTTTTTGTGAGGAATCATAGAACTCAAGAAGATGGGCTAAAAATATTAGAAATACTGGATGAAATATTAGGGTGCTTTTTATTCTACCGAGAACCATTTTACCCATGATTTGACAACGGGACAGATTTGTTTGTATCTGTGCTCTGTGGGCCTGACCCAAAGCCAAAAGCTGCCATTGATCCTGCATCGTGCCAGAGGGCTCAGAGAAGAGAGGAATCTGGCTATGCTTGTGAAGAAAAAGGAGCAGAATAGATCGCGTTGCTCTGCATATATCTGAATAAACTCAAGGTTTCTGTTGATAAATACATTGTAGCTGCTGTAAGGAACATTTAAAATATGCCATAAATATAAATGAGTTCTGGGATGAAGAGACACTATCTTGGAAGATGAATTGTGAATGTATTTTTTTTCATACACAGGGGAAAGCTATATAATTATGTCTTAGTTAATTCATAATAAGGAAATTCTTACAGTTTCCTTCCCTGAGTAAACTACTAAAGAAGCTAGGACCTGGGAAAACAGTGCTTTACCTGAAAAATCGGCTTCATGTGACAAGAATGAGAACAGTTAACACAGTTTGCTGATTACATTTTGGGACAGTAAAATGATAGTTCATTAACAAAAATGGGCATGCAGTAGTCTTAAAGCTTGTACAAGAATCCTCCTGATTAAGATATGAGCTATTGATAGTTGCGTGTTTTTCTTAGTAAATGATGAATGAACTACTTTTCGATAGGAAAGTTCAGAACAAGCACCTCAAACATCTCACCTTTAAAGACGCTGAACATTTCAAATGGAGATGGTTTGTTTTTAATCAGCATTGCAAAACAGAGCACTCTGCAAAGAGCTACAACAATCTAATTTAAGCATTTTTAGCTTAGTATGTCAGGCCTATCTATTATACTACAATGTATTACATATTGACTTGCCTCCTCTTTTGACATTGAAATTAGTGTTGAGGTGTCAGAGATCCCCCGAGATTGAAATTCTGTTTTCTAGATAAGCCTAAATAGATCTGCTTCTCTTCTGTACTGGTTTGATTTCTTAATTTTTAATGCAATTACTCTTGATTTATGCCACTAAAGGTGTTTTTTTTAAACTAACAAACATGAGCCACCTGGGTTTTCTTAATTGCCGAAATGAGTTGTTCACATATGCCTGCATTATATGTGATGGAATTATTTATTTAATGCCCAGGTTTCCATTCAAGAGGAGGAGGAGTGCGTATTCACAGTGCTGGTGCCAGCTGAAGTGATTTATCAGTGTACTGCTGTGCAGTGGTGTGTGGATTTTCTAACTCTGCTGATAGGCCATGCCTTTTACTAACATCTTTAAAAGCCGGCGTCTTTGTGTCTTCCTTTCCTCTGTTTCTGAACTGGCTTGAATGGGTACCCCAGCACTTTCTATGTAGATATGTAATGGATAATTCAGTTTTACTCAGATTCTTGAACTACACTTTAAATTTTAGGCTTGGGACAGATGCAAGAGATCCTGCCACAGTGAAGGCACAGTGGCTAGAAGAAACATCTTGAATGTTTTCCATTGGAAGGTCCAGGATGTTCATGTTAATCCAGTGTGTCTGGGAGACGAGAATACAAACAAGGCATAAGAGAAAAATTATTTTAATTTGTGCATCTTTCAAGGAGCATTGTACAAAGATTTGGAGTTGGTCTGCTTGGAAGATGAAGAGAAGTAAATCTGAGTCCTATAAGGACATTCTGTATGTTCATAACTATTTTATCCTTACTAAAAGAGGACCTAGTTAAAATAATATTTTAGGCTTATTTCATTGACTTCCACTATCTTCAGTCTTGTATCTACACCCAGAACAAATATAAAGTTACGTAGTGGTTCTTTATCCCACTTGCTTTACATCTTGTGTAATAATTTATTCCTGAGCAACACCAGAGTAGAAAGAGCTTCCTGCTTGATATTCCTTGGCTTTCTAGTCCCATTTCATTGCCATTAAGAACTTTTTGATGGCACCTAAATAATACCACCAAAAAAAAATTAAAACTCACACTTGAAAAAGGGCATATTTTACACATAAACAGCACACTGTTCACTTTCTATATGGTTAAATTTAAAATTTATTAAGCACACTAATTATAATTTATATTGATGCTTTTGACTGCTGGTGATTTAGTCAAAAGGGTGAGCCTGGCTTCTGTTGAGGACAGCTCTTGCTACTCAGCTATGTGGAGGGCTGGCTGTTGTGAAAGCAGTGATATAGAAGGCTACAAATGATGGCAAGCAAGAGATCAAAGTCCTCTCTAAAACCATAAAGACTGAGTCTATCTTCTAATATAGACATAGACACCATCGCTGCTGAAGGCCAGGTTTTCCTGAGTCCATAATTTCTCTCCCAGAGAGTGGTGGTGAATGGAGTTAAATACAGTTGGCGACCAGTCACTGGTGGTGTTCCGCAGGGCTTAGTGTTGCGGCCACTCCTGTTTAATATCTTCATTAATGATCTCGACGAGGGGATTGAGAGCACCCTCAGTAATTTTGCAGTCAACACCAAGTTAGGTGGGAGTGTTGATCTGCTTGAGGGTAGGAGGGCTCTTCAGAGGGACCTGGATAGGCTGGATCGATGGGCCGAGGCCAATAGTATGGGCTTCAACAAGGCCAACTGACGAATCCTGCACTTGGGCCACAACAACCTCATGCTGCGCTACAGGCTTGGGGAAGAGTGGCTGGAAAGCTGCCCAGCA
>RSEF01000003.1:6820537-6864067 GCA_003993805.1 Himantopus leucocephalus
GTTGAATTGCCATCCTTGGATGTATTTAAAAGCCATCTAGATACCGTGCTCAGGGATACAGTTTAGAAGTCGGCCTGGTAGAATTAGGTAATGGTTGGACTTGATGATCTTGAAGGTCTTTTCCAGCCGTAACTATTCTATGATTCTTAGCTGGCTGTCACTTTCAGCTTTTGCTTTAATTGACCAAAACTCATAAATAGTGCCTCTTCTTTCATACTTATTTATGTTTCTGTGTTTGAAAAATGGCAACATTTATTTTAGATCACGGGCCCTTACATTTGTTATAGCAGGCTTTATCTCTGAGGAATGAGCCCTCCCATTTTGCTTTGACCGTGTCTTGAGCCAAGAGGCCAGGTGACATCTGGGCCAAACCTTGTGGCAACCTGTGCTTACTGCTACAAGGGGTTCTTCTCTTTGCTGCCTGGGATTCAGTTGTGTATCTCATCTATTATCCCTTGTGCCCCACTCCTTTCAGGTAAGAGTACTCTGACAAAAAAGTTTACTCCGGTAGTGCTTCAAGCTAGTTTTTGTGATGTTTGCTTGTATATTACATGTGTTACCAGTGCAGCTGTGGTGCATAGAGCATCTCGATGGGGTGCTTCTTTCAAACTAAACTTTATGAAGGCTTTGTCTGGGCCTTCCAAAGTCATTGCCATTCCCATCTTTAACACTCAGCTTCTTTCGTTGTTATTACAATGATGACAAAGACTACTAAGAAATAGTAGTGATATCTTAGTACTTTCCTTCTTCCTTGTGTATATTACTTGTCTTTTGGGACTTTCTAATGCTTGTATTGGATACATCAACAAATAACAATTTCTGGGCAAATTACATGTTAATAGGTTCTTGTTATAGCTGTCAAGAAAAGTAACACTAAGTTAATAATGCATGATGGTTCACTGATAAAATCACTGATCCAGTCCATGAAGCCTTAAAAACTTGCATTCAGGTGCTTGCTCAGGACAAATTAACATGGATTCCTTGTTACAAAAACAGCCAGGCAGGTTTGTGAGCTGCTGCTTTAGTACCTTTAAGGATATCTTGGTGCAGGTTCTCTCTCATTTCACTTTAGAGATTACTTTCTTTTAAAAAGAAATACCTATTTTTAAAAGTGTTACCTATTAAATTCAATTTAGCTATTAAATTCCTTTGAAATCAAGGGAGAATATTTCCATTAGCTTTAATGGAATGAGAAAGGGAGATTTGGAAGTGTAAAGAATTCTCAGTGTAGATAGACGTAGCAAAATGTATACAGCTTGTACCACCGGTAGTGAATGCTNGTTTTTTTTTTTTTTGTAATGCAGCTGCAATAGCATAACTTATCATCTGTCTTTATTACCTTCTCCTGCAGGACTCTAATTTGTGACTGCTTAATGGTTTGAGCTTGCACTAATATCTCACGAACTTGATAAAAATTGTGTTTTGTAAAGGCTACTGAGGAAGGGATGAAATAATATGACATACCAGAGCCCTAGAAAAAGCAGGATGTGAAACATAAGTGTTTCATAATGACTTCATTAATAAGGAGTATTGTGTTCATTAACCTAGGGAGAAAGGATTGGTTAAGATTTGTTTAGAGTTTTCTTTATAATGCTTAAGTCTAAGTAGCTATTCTTTGCGTTCAGAGATAAATGTGTGGTCTGAGAATGAGTCTCTTCTCAGTAGTATGCTGATGTACTGCTGATGAAGAGAGCATGTGCCTGTCGTATTTATATCTTGATAAAAATATTTGATGAATCTGAGGGGAGAAGCATGCAGAGTATTTTTATTAGTTTGCATATATGTGACAAATAGCACAATTTTGGAAAGCCACTTAGCATGCCTTGTAAAATGTTATTTTATTAGCTGTACTTATAGCTTAATACCATCCTGAATTTTCTGCAAATTTGTTACTGTAAAAAATTTTCCTGTAGGAGTTACTAGTTTACATATATTTTCTTACCACTGCTGGGATTTTTGTAACACTTTCTTAATACCATATTATATTGTGTGATAGGTCTAACTGGATAACTTTTCTGCTCATCCCTGCAAAATAACTAGGGAGAGGTCAGAAGGATTTGTCCTTCAAATAATTCCACAGTTTACCTCAGTTTCTATCAAAATAAGCGTGGTGTATTTGGAATATGAAGGTGAAATCAATGGATCCTTTACGTATTATCACTCAGATCTGTTGTGAATCCTTAAATCGAAGAACATAGCTCCAGAATTTAGCTTTGTAGGCAGACTTCTGTCTGCTGTTGGCCTATGTATTTTTTGGTACTTGTTTTTGTTACAGTCTACTGAAATGATTTCACTCCACGTTACTTTCTTTGCCTGCACTAAGTGGGGTGTAAATTATCATTCTTGGTATGTAAATTGTCATTGGAGGTAAGGACAGTTGCGGTCATCTGTGGTGGCCTGGTAACATTCTCTGTTGCATGGGTACCTGCTGAGGTGGCCCTATGCTCCTGTTAATCGTAATTTGGGACACATGACAATATCTTTATGGCAAATTCTGCCTAAATGGCTTTAAATGTCTTGACTGCAGAGGGAACTTGGCTTCTTCCAAATTTCTGCCTAAGCTAAGCAGGCTGTTAACGTAGGGAAGGCTTTACAAAATCAGCTTTGGTGTATCTTCCCACTCCTTTAATCCCACCCTTTGTGCTTCCTTTCAGTGAAAGATCTCAGCATACTAAAATTCCTTTTTTTGCCATTCCTGTCAAACCCTAAGGTCGTAATGAGGTCAGTGGGAATTTAAGCTGCAAAATAAATTCTTTATCAACTTTGTCTCCAGATTTGAACAGCTGGGGTTTTTTTAAGTAACGTGCATATAACTCTTAGCACCCTGGAAGTTAGTTTGACAGGAATATACTGATGACAGGTTTGATCCTACCACAACTAAATAACAAGTACAGTGATTTTTGGATCCTTTTTTCATTGGCAACTTTATTGTTCTGCAGCTGCATGAAGAATACAATAGAATTGTTCCATGAAGGTTATAAAGCTTAACCCAAGTTTATTTTCCCATTTCATTTGTGTTAGAAATATAGAAGCTGACCTTGGCTACTGTGTCTCCTGAGACTACTTTAGTTGTGCTTGTCTTAAAGGCAGGAGATAAGGACAGAGTCTGCTAAGGTCACTGAACAGTATAATACATGTGAAACACCTGTGTTTGAAATTACAAGAGGAAAGGTAATAAATCAACTTAAAAATTGGTGAATTTTGTCAGAGTGGGAAATGTGAGCAAGTTTGGTGAAAATGTAATCAAACTACTTTATGCTGAAGAATTGTCTAGCCTAAGTAGCTCGCGTATATATGTATACATTCACATTGCTTTAATCTGGCAGAATAAATACACAAATTTGCCAATATCTAGAAATCTACTCCATTGGAGCAAATAATGCTAATTGGAGAGAAATGTGGGTTCAGAATGAAAGGAGTTTCTTCTGGTCTTGATTTATCTCTTTTCATCAGGGTGAGTGGGGAATAAAGAAGGGTAGAGATGAATAATTTTTCCCTTCCTTGTCTCTTGGAATTTTACTTCTGCAAAATGCTGTCTAGAGGGAGACCAAGATTAAGAGCTCAGTACACAACTGAATGGTCAGGGGCTGAAACCTATGGGAATTCAGCATACAAAAATGCCGGGAACAGTCAGTGTACCTCCACAAGTGCCCAGTGTCTGCATGGAGGCTGGACCTCGTCTGGAATCCACATCAACTATATTTAAAATTACAACATAAATCTCCTGACCTTAATCCTTGAGTACAGTTATTGAAACAGAGTCTGGACAATATTTTCTGTACTGAACATAGTAGAAATTGCCTAACAGAAGAAAGAAATGGAAGTTTGTGATATAAGAAGTTACCGCCTTTCAGTGTCTCTGTTGAAGTGGTGCTGCTTAGAATGGCCCCATACATCTGGTATGTACATGGTTACTTGGTTTACAGGACCTGTCAGCAGAGTGTCATCATTTTATGCACATCTTCCCTGAAGACAGTGAACGAAAAGGTCTTTTTTTTTTTTGAACTCCTGTTTATGATGCTGATGCTATTTTGTTTTAATTGTGTGATAAGAAGCAATTTAAATTGAATCTATAGTTAAAACCAGCCAGGCTGACAACAGATTTACTCAGAATGCACATAAAAAAATGTTCATGGGAAGAAAGATAAACTCAATATGATGAATAGAAAGCTCTAAATGGCCTTGAGATTTTCAGTGTTTCTGTTAGTGAGTGCTTGATGGATGATTGCTTAGCTGTTATTGATAAGCTTTTTCTTGCAGGTTGGATGAAAGTGTTTTTTTTCCCACATTGAGTCTCTCAGGCTAGTGGTGGCTTCCTTTCCCACCTGCACCACCCACACTTTTGTCATGTTGCCCCAGTTTTCCACTCCTCCATTCTGCAACTCCTAGCCTATAAATAATGTCCTGTTGCTGTTAACGTGCTTTTGGCAGAGTATAGCACCTGCACAGTGCCAGGATATTTATTTATAGCCTTTACCATCCTCTACTAGTTCTGGATGGGTCACTATTTTTATTTCCCCCTCTTCTACTCTTGACAAAATGAGCACCTCAACTGCACTGATCTGTTTCGGAGCTTGTATGAACATCTAAATTTTCCATGCATCTTTGAGATGTCGATACATTAGTGTGGACTACTTGGTTACTTTGAAAGTAATGGAGTGAAACCATCCAAATAGTTATCCTGAAATTGTTGAGTCTTCAGATAGAATAGAGCTGAATTGAAATATCTCTGTGGAACAGAAGAAGCTTCCATAGTAAAAAATACAAAAATATGGCAACAAAAGTGATTTTTTTTTTTTTATTTTTCTTTACCAAGGCTGGGAAAAACTTATTTGGGTAAGTGTAATTACAATGGAACATCTTCAGCATGAAACTCTTGGAGAACTTGCATGAAACTGGAGAAAAGCATGAGAGAATCTCTGGATACAATACAATTCCATGCAATATTATTGTCAACTCATTTATTTAAATGAAGGTATACTCAGTAATCCTATGTGTCTCTGGTCTGTGTGTCATAAATATAAATGCTGACTTCTTATACCAGTAGAAGCAAAATCCAGAAGCGTCACTGATTATTTCTATGTGATTGGGAAAATAAGGATTTCCTAAGCATTGTATCCACATCAATTTTTATACATTCAACTCTACTTAAAATAGGGATAATACTGCAGGTACGCCAACTTACTCAAGCAATTCCTGATAGCTAAGTCACCATAAGTAATACTTTAACCTGAGAATAGGTTAAGACAGCATCTGAAGAACCCTGGCTTGATTTTGTAGGTCCATTGATCTTGCTTGCTCTCATGTTACTTTTCAGTAATCTGCAAATAAAAGGCTATATTGACTTTGTTTAGCCTCAGCTCTTGTGGCAACCTCTGTTCTGATCCTTTCCCCATCTGGTACTACTTTAGCAGTAATTTCCTTGTTATTTTTCATCAGTAGTGTGCTTGTGTGAATGCTTTTTGCATAATCTCTTTCCACTGCATTTTGAATTCTTTCTTATACACCCCATGGGGGTGGTCTGTTAATTTTTCTTGGTACAGAAAAAAGGATCCTGTTTGTGGCAAGCAGGGCAAGGCCTGGCAGGGAATGGTTGTGAAGTAGTGCTGAGTTACTACCATGCTTGCTGCATTTTGGTTTTGCCTGCTTGAGAAAATGTTGGGACATAATTCAAAAATCTATTTAAAAGAAGCCCCAAACATTAAGCCACTAGGTTGTAATTTTTATTCCTGTGCATTGTTAGAGGGACTCAGCAGCAAACAGAATGCAAAGTTAAGATTAACCTCTTGTGTGGGGTGGATAGAAGGGCAGACTGAAAAAAATCCAAGTAAAACCTTGAATTTGGTAAGATGCTGACACTGAAACCTCGGAAAGCAAATATAAAAAATGCTTTTGGTTAAGGAAGTGTTTTACTGTTCTGTTGTCACCCAGCACTGGTTGGGAAGCTACTGGCAATCATACTTGCTCTCACAGCCTTGAAGAAGAGAAAGTACTTGTAAGTCCAGACTATCAAATTCGGACCTTGCTGATAAAAAGGGTCTTTGGTGTGTGTCCTGAGTCTCTGAGTAAGTCTGGCGTACTTAAGGAGTACCATGCTAACAGTCAGACTTCTGGTAAAGTAAACTAGATTAAATTGTCCTCACAGGCTGTTTTACCCTTCATAAATATCCATGTTATGCTCACAGTTACAGCTGACCAGAGTGGGGATTTTCCTGTCAGTAAAAAAAAATTATACATTTTTGAAATGTTTCCTTAGTTAAGCGTAAAGCAAAAAAATTCCAAGTGGATGTGAATGGCGGGGGTACAGGCTGGTGCAAGCAGGTCTTACTGGGGAAGCAAAATGAGAACCAGTAAACAAAAAAAACCCCAGTGTTATTTGACTTGTGAGAAATTTGGACTGAAACCTAAGATAATGCAAATAAGCTCTGAGTTATCTTACTGCCTTTCAGTCAAACTGTTCAATGGTATTGAGAAGTTTCCATGGAAAATACAGTTGCACTGAATCAGCATTTTCTGAGATGAGCATTATTTTGTCAGTGGATCATTTCTGTGTTTTCTTCCCCCACAAGACCCATGACCATTTCACAGCACAGAAACGAATGTTGCTCAAGAAACACGCACTGGTTGAGTGCTTTGTTCTGTCATTGAATGCCTCACTCACTGAACTCTACTCTGACCCTGCTTTGGATGCAGAATGAGTAACTGCTAACTTTTTCCTCTTTCTTAGAGAAACTTATGTTGGATTAAAGAAAAAAATGGGAAATCAGGATGTTATTTCAAGAGAGAGAAGCTTTGCTATAACTCTGGGAGGTTATCAGGACTTTGTGTCAAGGTACGTTTTCCTGTAGTGAAGTAGTGCAAAGGCTGTTCTGTCTCTCAGATGGACACCATGAGCTGTTCCAGACGACATCAACATTTTCAGGCTCTTTGACTGCAGAATACTTAGTTTCCCTTTCATCAGTAACTTTAAACTGACTCCCCCCCCCCCGAATTGCACAGTATTTTATAATTTTTGGGTAAAATATGTGAACAGAAACAAGGCCCACAAAGGGTCTTTTAAAATGCACTTCTTTAAGATTGTTATTTAAATACCACAGGGCTGGAATCAATTGAAAATACAGTCTTGACTTCCTCAGTGCATAAGCCAATGGAAATCTATAATAACCTCTGGGGAGAGAAAATCAAAGTTTGTGGGTTCAGTGACTGTGAGAAGACTCATCAGCTCCAGAGCTGAGTATGCATGGTGTGAAAGCACTTTTGTACTAAACAAAAGTATACTTTTTGAAATAATTTCCTTTGGTTTATTTGTGCAGTAACTGCACTGGCTAATCTTTATTAACCTGCAGACAGGAAGGGAATGCATTCCTGTCTGTAAATTAATATCAAAAGGTAAAAAGCACCTGTAGGAGTGTAATGATGTATCACTAATGGATAACTTTGTGCTGTTACGGACAATGCAGAAAAATATAACAAAGTGGCCAGGTGTTAGTAACTAGTGGTTACTCTCTAGCATTTCATTAAGAAAAGGAATGACAGAGACTGTGGAAATTAAGATCCATATCTAAGGAAAGGACAATGTAGACAATTAGATGGACTGCCTTGAGATAGTTTTATACCTAATTCTTTTATCATGTCATGTTTAACTTCAGTTGAAAAATCAAATTGATTGAAATTAGAAGATTGAAATAAACATGATTACATTAAAAAGGGAAATTCAGAACTGATAAAAGGAAATACTTTTCTGTACAACTTTTGATTAAACTGTAGAACTTTCAGGCTCAGGAAGTTATTGAGGTCATGAACGTAATATTTATAAGATGATAAAATAGGTATTTATGTTGGATATCCATAACTGCTCTAATTAATGACAAGTACTTCTGGAAGAATTTCAAACATTGAGCTTCAAGGTTTAAACAAATATTGGTTGGAGATGAAGCTTGGGAGCATGTCATTGCGCATCTTCTACCTTGTTCTGGAGGAGGAGATCCATTGAATTAACACATTGGTATTGCACTGAAGAAGGCCAGCTGCACACCAGCTAGCGTGTAGTCACCAGGCTGAGAGAAGAGTTCATTCCCCTCTGTCTGGCACGTGTGAAACAACACCCAGAGTGCCGTGTCCAGTTCTGGGCTCCTCAGTACAAGAGAGGCATGGACATAGTAGAATGAGTCCAGCAGAGACCACCAGCATGGTGTGGGAGTGGAAGCAAAAGGTGTGCAAGGAGAGGCTGAAAGCAGGTTTGTTCAGGCTGGAGGAGACAAAAGGCGGATCTTACTGCTGTTTACAAGTACCTACTTTGAAAGAATAGAGAAGATGGATCCAGACTCTTCTCAGACATGTGCAGTGGTAGAACTGGAGGCAGCGGACACAAGTTGGAACGTTGCAAATTTCTTTTTTGGTAAGTTTTGTTGCTTATTTCTTTATTTAACCATGAGTGTGGTCAAACGCCACCTGACATATGAGGGTGGAATAGCTTGTTTGAAACGGCTGTGGTATCTCCATTCGTAGAAGTACTGAAAATGTGATGGGTTATGGCCATGAGCAAACTGGTGTAAGCTGACTAAAATTCACAGTTAAATAAGAATCATACAAAGAAATACTTCAGAAAATACTTTGTTGTTAGAAATGAAATTATTTGTGACGTTTACCTTCATACTTAGTATCTGTTGCTTATGGATAACCGGGCAAATGTCAAATGTTTCCAGTAATCCCATATGTTTTCAGGGTTTTTTATATCTGGCAAGGGTTTCTGGAGCTTTGATTTTTGTGTGGTTGTTTGCTTTTATTCTTTGTGTTGTGTGTTCATTGACCACTCAGGACAAAGGTGTGGGGTGAGTCCCAGCTGATACATTATTTGCAATATGAATGTCTCTAAAGCTTAATGCCAACTCATTTGAAGAGGCTTGTATGTAACTCTTTTTAGGGTAAAGTTTATATAGTGACGTCAGGGTTGCTCTTCTGTGTTGTACTGTAATTTCTTAAATAATCTATTTTAAAAAAAGTGCTTCTGTATTAGAACTTGCATTCATTCAGTAACCAGCTGCAAGGTGTCTATATTAAGCATTGCCGAAACAGATCTTTTATAATTTTGAAATTGTGTGCAGATTATATTATATTCAGCTTTATAACACCTTCAGCTAATTTTTAAATGTAATCTTTCAATAATTCTGTCACTCAGTTGTCTAACAAGTTGCTAACAGCATAATGAAGGTTATTCTTAGACAGTGAAAGACAGAACAGCTACCTCCACTGGGCTTATACTTACTTTTTTTGAGAATAATTTTTGTTAGGAAAGAATGTACCTGAGGGCTGATGCCTCAGGAAGCTGATTCTGGAAGTTATATTCTGGAAACACAGCAGAGGGGTGTATGAGAGAGAGTTATGAATAATGGGATACTGTGGTAAGGAAAGTGAGGAACATTAGTGCACTACTCGGCTAGTTAGCAGAGGGAAAGGAGTTGTTTTAGCAGCACTGGAAGGATGAAGATAGAGCATTAAGGAACTTCTGGATTTGATGCAGAAGAAGAGGCGAAAACCAAAGATCATAGAATTATAGAATGGTTTGAGGTGGAAGGGACCATTAAAGGTCATCTAGTCCGACCCTGCTGTGCTAAGCAGGGGCATCTTCAACTAGATCAGGTTGCTCAAAGCCCCATCCAGCCTGACCTTGAATGTTTCCAGGGATGGGGTGTCTACCACCTTCCAATATTTCACCACCCTCATCGTAAAAAATGTCTTCCTTCTATCTAGTCTAAATCTTCCCTCTTTTAGTTTAAAACCATTACCCCTTGTTCTATCACAACAGGTCCTAATAAAAAGACTGTCCCCATCTTTCTTCTAAGCCCCCTTTAAGTATTGGAAGGCTGTGGTAAGGTCTCCCCAGAGCCTTCTCTTCCCCAGGCTGAATAACCCCAACTCTCGCAGCCTGTCTTCATAGGAGAGGTGTTCCACCCCTCTGATTATTTTTGTGGCCCCCCTCTGGACCTGTTCCAACTGGTCCATGTCTTTCCCATGCTGAGGACTCCAGAGCTGGACGCAGTACTCCAGGTGAGGTCTCAGGAGAGCAGAGTAGAGGGGCAAAATCACCTCCCTCAACCTGCTGGCCATGCTTCTTTTGATGCAGCCCCAGATGTGGCTGGCTTTCTGAGCTGCGAATGCACATTTCTGGTTCATGTCCAGCTTTTCATCCACCTGTACCCCAAAATCCTTCTTGGCAGGGCTGTTCTCAATCCCTTCATCCCCCAGCCTGTATTGATCCTGGAGGTTGCCCTGACCCAGGTGCAGGACCTTGCACTTGGCCTTGTTGAACTTCATGAGGTTCACACAGGCCCACTTCTCGAGCTTGTCCAGGTCCCTCTGGATGGCATCCCATCCCTGAGGCGTGTCAGCTGCACCACTCAGCTTGGTGTCATCTGCAAACTTGCTGAGGGTGCATTTGATCCCACTATGTCATTGATGAAGATGTTAAACTGTACTAGTCCCCGTACGGACCCCTGAGGGACCCCACTTGTCACCAGTCTCCATCTGGACATTGAGTCACTAACCACTACCCTCTGGGTGTGATCATCCAGCCAATTCCCTATCCACTGAATAATCCACCCATCAAATCTACCTCTCTCCAATTAAGAGAGAAGGATGTTGTGGAGGACCATGTCAAAGGCCTTACAGAAGTCCAGACAGGTGACATCCATAGGTCTTCTCTGGTCCACTGATGGAGTCACTCCAAGATGATCCTCCTGCATTGGAGATGAGAATAATAATGGAGATAAGAGTTTGAAGGGAGATGAGTTAAACTGAGTGTGACTTTAAGAATCATTCCTAGGGGGAGGGGAGCTGGACCTATTCAAGAAGATGAGGTTGTACGTCTTATATCTGACTGTCTCACAATACAGTAAAAACACCTTAAACAAAGCCATAAGCCCTAGTTCACATCAAGGCAAAGAAAGGATGAATAACCATTAGATATTACAAAAGATATATAGAAATGCCACATCGATAGCAGAGGAAGTCACTAGTGACAACAATACAGAAGAACAGTCAGAAAGAAGTACAGAAATAGACTAAGTAGCGTAAGAAAAGAAATTTGCATGATTCTTCCTTATATTACTGACACATTGCCCTTGCATTCATTTTGTAATTAATATCACAGTGAGAAACACTTTGCGAAAACGTGCGAAAAAACCCATTTAGGCTATTCAGTATAATGAACTCTCACATGCAAAACAGCTTCCAGACTTTGTAACCTTTAAGATATGTGTACTCAAATGGTTGAACTGAAACAGCTCTGCAGCATTACTGAATTGAAAGTAAGCAATCAGCAAACTCAGAAGACATTTTTGTGGAATTAATTCAATTGTGACCTAAACTGCTATGAAAACTCAGTTCAGCTGTGTAGAGAAATGTGAAACTCTTGAAGCAGCATGCAACTTGTAAGCACAAAATATCTTCCCTAAGCCTGTTTGCATTTCAGGCACATTTTTGTCTGCTTGTTCTACTTCCATTTGATAGGAATACCGAATGGGACATTACTGTAGTTGCAACTATATGAAACGCACCGTGTTCATTTGTCATGCTGCATTAAACTGTAAAGGCATTAATGACCAATACAGGGAATGGTGTCATTAAACAGAGGCTTAAATAGACAGAGCTGAGATCATTAATGAAGCTAGTAGATAGGAGAGACAAACTTCTGGGACAAATTACCACCATGCCCAATTTATTACTGTATAAAAGTCCACGAGATGCGGAAATAGCATTGAAAATCAGTAGGGATGTAATGCTCATCTTGTTTGAAATTAAGGGGTATTTGTTAAAGAGAGTAGCTCCATTGCAGGTTTTAGGCATTGCTTTCCATTGCGAGTCCCATGGGAGCTGGGCCGTATGCAGCTTAACCCCTTAAAATGAAGTGCTGGATTTTTAGGCTGTGTGATCTCATGATACCTGTTTACGTAGCTGTGCTGAAGTTACAGTATAGATGTACTGTCTCAGAGGATAACTGGATAACTCTGTACTGTACAACCAGTGTATAATCTCTTTTACAGTGTAGCTGTTTATACTCTGTATAATCTCTTACTTAGCTTATCGCAAATGCACAGTCCTTAAGTGAAGTGTGCTGTAAGGTTTTATGAGAAGACATGGATTACATTTTTCAAAACACTTCAGCTCTGTTTCCAAACAAAGTGCTAGCAGCACTGTGCATTGCACAACTGTGTCTTGAGTGGTAGGTTTCGGGAATGCCAAACCAAGTCTGGCATCTTTGTGCCAAACAGATTTAATGGAGAGAATCGTGGGGAGAAGGTTCCCTGCTTAGGACGGAGTTTACCTTAAGTCTGTGGCATGTGAGGAGGGGAAGGAGGGGAGGGTGGCGGGAAGGCACCAATCCTAAACCAGCACAGAGTGAGGTAAATCTGACATTTAGTTTCTCTCACAAACTTCAGTGACTTCCTGGCCCTCAGTCAGGACCTTCTTAAGAGGTGGGGTGGCTTTGTGGTCACTGTCACTGTAGATAAGGATGGTTAGTGGCTCTGATGCATGTTTTATGAGGTACCACCACAGCTGGCAGAGCCACTACCCAATTTTTCAGTAAAGACTGAACAGCAAGTGCAGTCGCACTGCAAGTAGGGAACCTCAGATACAGCTCCTTTGTCACCATGAGAGGGATTGAATACACATCTCCCCAGACAATAACTCCCTCACCTGCCTAGGACTGAAACGAAGGAGTTGCACTCCTTCCTCCCACCACATTTCCTGCTGAGTTGGAGTTGCTGGGCAGCCATGGCACAAGTTCATGGAGCCAGGCAGCAGCAAGCCAAAGGGATTAGGTCCCTGTAGCTCAGTCATGGAGGTGGCGGGTTCCCCCTCTTTTGGCTGCTTGTGTAATTCAAGCAGCAGGGCCACTGCAGAAGCAGTGATGTACCCTGGGCATTGCTGTGGAAGGAGGCAGGGAGACAGCTTTCAAGTCTTACCACCTGCTGCCACTTCTTCCCTCTACTCAATCTTTTTCGTGTGAGCATGGACAAAGCGGTGGTGGCCTCCTCACTACTTCTGTGAGCAGCAGCCAGAGGAACCTGGGAGGGAGGGGTGTTTTGGGTGTGGAGGATACCAACTGCAGATCCACGGAAGAGTGATTGAATAAAATGTGTGAGCAAAGCTGCTGCCAGATAACCTAGTTCGAGGACCAGAAATAGCACAACTCATTAGCATTGCTTGGGCCACAGTGGAAGTACCTGAGCACTTTTGACTTGTCATGAAGAATGTCACCATACAATGTCAAGGACGTCTGCCCTGTTCTGTGCAATGTAGACATGGCCTTGGATAGTTCACTGCCCTTTGAATGCTGCTACCCAAGCAATGAGCCAGTTTTTTGTGAATCCTACTTTTGAATGTGTAGCTCCAAATTCCTCCCAAGCCACATTTTAAGACTTTCATATCTACCTCAGAATATGTTTTGCTTTGCTTGTGTTACTTGGGCACATAAATACATCTCAGCCTCAGAGCAGAATGAGAGTCAGCAGGCAGGCTCCAGAGATGTGGGATAGTCAAGGCCCAATTCACTGATGTAAATTATAAGGGAATAAGGATCTTTAGACAGGGCTAAGAGCCAGCCCTGTGAGCAGAAAGGCTTGTGAGGCTGGAGGGACCATGAGGCTTTAGAAAATGCTGCTCCAGGGGACTGGGCTGTTTAGCAAATCGTAGCTGGTGCATCAAGGGGTACGTGCTCCGTCCTGTGCTGGATGCTGAAGAGGATCTGTTTGGAGATGTGAGGTAGATACCTACTTACCAACATACCTGTACCTATCGTTACATTTCAGCCTGCTATTTGAATCCCACTTTTGGTGCCAGTGTAATCTTTAACGTGGTCAGAGCCAAATGTACTTGGCAAGGGAGCAGAGGAGACTTGTAACAGGGGCTTGTGATAACCTCAAAATTAAGAGACTGGAAAGGGATTGGCCTGAGGCCAGCACACTCTTAAGTGTACAGAGCACCCTGCTGTCATGCTGTTACCTGGAGAGCAGGGTTTTGAAAATCCAGGGTCAAGAGAACCAAAGGCCAAGAGGTGGACTTGAGCAGTTAAACCACAGAATAGGCTAGGTCCTGACCTGGGCATAGCAAACACTGGGAACAGGCTGCTGTTGAAACAGATAGATCTTGAATGCCTAATTCTCTTAAGTGCTCTGGAAAGTGAGACTATCTGGAAGGTGTACACAGATGTTGTGGAAAGTAAGGTGATAACTTCCGTTTTGCTTTCTGAATCATTTTTGCTTGTTTGTAAATGTTCATTGTCCCTGTGATGAGCCTTCCAGCAGGCAGGTGAAGTAAAATTAATAGCACTTTTTCTTCACAACGACTGCTACTTCAGTACCTCTTCATGTGCTGTCTGTTGGTATGGAAACGTGATGCTGAAGCTTTGAGAGCTCATCTGCAGAGGCCTGTGTTTCCAGCTAGACCCCCACCTCTCCTGACTGTCTCCAGCTGATCTGTCGTCTGCAGCTAAACCCTAATTGGAAACTGAGCACAAACTGGGGCAGTGTTCAGGGACAAAGAGAAGGAAGAACTTGAGCTTCTTAATAATGAATACAGAAGGTTGTAAGGAAAAAGCAGGGGGTAGTGGAGAAAACAGTAATCCGAAATGTGGAATACTATCTAATTTTCTCAGTTAAACTTACTTGGCTCCATCAGTGGCAGATTTTGCCGTTTCCATGCTTTTATGGCAGTAGTACTCATTGAGCAACGGTTGCTTTCAGGCTGCTCATGTGACTGTTAACAATAACCAGGCTAAGAATTAATGTCTGCCTTTTTGACAAGAGTGCATTGGCATATTTATGCTTTTTAAGACAAACAAGTTAGAAGTTATTAAGAATTATGTTGACATGTTCTTATTGTATTTATTAAGTCAATTGATTTGACTAAATATCTTTATCACATCTCATGGTAGAAATTTTCATGAATGCTACTCTGTGCTACTAATAAAACTGCCCCCATACTTACGCGTAAGATAAATGTTTGTACGTACCTACTGCCTCTAAGCCCAGAAAAAGGAAATGATAATAAAATGGTTAAGAATGTGTTAAAGCTTTCTCTTCACTGTAATGCTTTCACTTAGCTGCTCTTTGACCTGCTGCATTATAATTTTTTTCCTGTGAAATAATAGCAAAGAACTGCTGGAAAAAATCATTTTGTTCTGCTTTGCCCAGTGCCTTTTTCAATCATGTCATTAACATGAGATCTTTAGCACACTTGTGTGAAATGGTTGCCCAAATATTTTCAGCATGTCTTTGTTGAAGTACTTTGTCACAGGGGTTCATTTAATGGGAAAACTCGAAGGGGGTATCACTCATATCTTTTAATGCACTGCACATTTGACACAAATCCACAAAATTGATGGTCATAGCTTCAAAGTGTCCCACAGTGGCACAAATAGCTTCTCATTCTGGTGGAATATTGTTTTAACATGTCAAAGTGTATTTGAGAAATAATATGATTACCCGTGGATAATGCTCTTGGCCTCATTGTGGTGATTAAATAGATGCTCAGTTTCCAGCGAGTTCTGCAGCCCTCTGTTAAGCCTGACCTTTTCTCCTGGCTGCAATGCACCGTGGCGCATTAGCATGTGTTCTGCTCGTTACGGCAAGAGGCAATTGCTGTCCTGAAAAAACATCAAACATCCCAGTTAGTATACGATCCACTTTGCTTTTCCCTTGGCCTTAACCCACTGTCACTGAATATCCTGAACAAATGCTGAAGGCAGTTGGCAATATCATAGAAAAATTGATCCCAGCATCTGGTGCAATGTGTTTGGCACAAGCTAGCACTTTAAGAGTGAGTGTTGTGCCTCTCTTTGTTCCTCTGTCTCCCTTTGTCTTGCATAAATATTTGTGTCTTTAATTCTGAATCTCCCATATAGTGGAAGGTGCCATAACTGAGGTTCAAAATAAGTCTGGCATATAGAGCAGTGATAAAAGAACCATATGTATTGAGGAAAAGGAAAGTCTAAAAAGCCAAATCTCGCTTTGCAGCTCGAAGCACATTTCTTGAATGTTCTAGCAAGCCTTTTTGGTGCTTTTGGTTTTTGGTGGCATGGGGGTCTGTCATGACAGGGAATTGGTATGACCACAGCGCAAGTAATGATGGAGACTGAACCCTGATCTTGTTAAATATGAACTAACTTTATTGGTCACAGCGGAGATGTTTCAAACCAACACTAATGTAATGAAATCAGAATCTCATTATAGAGAGCTGCAGTGTTCAGCAGCTTAAAAAGACTATATTGTTGACATGGCTGGGGCAGTAAGATAGGACTGTGCTACCTCAGCGTGTTCTGCTTTTGGTGACGCTCTTCATGCTACCTCATCCCATGCTTACAGGACTGTTGCTGTTGTTTACTACACACTGCAAAGTGTTGGGTCTGCTGTCAGGTTAGATGAGAAACTAAGCCACTGTAGATGCAATGGAAGAGATGGTACATGATAACAAGGGATATGTCTCTTAAGAAGGGAAAAGTGGGCAAAAGGTGGTTTTTATGAGAATCAAAGCAGATTTCTCAAATCAGAAGTAGTGTTTTACCTCCAATTCCTATCACAAAAGCTCTTCCAGGAATGCCACTGAAGTGCGGCCAGTATATTAGTGAGGCATTAATTTGTCTGCCATGTAAATCCTGGCTGGCTGAGCTAATATAGCAACTGGCCAGCTCAGGCTGGGAATCCTAATGCTTTCAGATGCTGTGGAACCTTTTCGTGGAGTTCTAGGGGTGCAGTGCAGTTGGCTTTAAGTGATGGACTCCTGCTTCTCTGCAGCGTTCACTACTGCTCTGTATTTTCAAGCATCCTTAGCAGAACCTACCTTAAAGAGGAATATTTCAACTCTGCTTTTATTTTCTTCTCACATGAAGTAAAAAACTGAGTTCACTGTCTACAGGATGGGGGTCCAATTCTGATTTTACATCAGCATTAAATTAATAAAAAAATTAATTAATTTAATTAAAATTAATGTGATTGGTTTAAAACAGCCTTCTAGTAATGTAATAAACATGTAACTAGGGAAAGACTGGAATTACACTTTAGAAAGAGCGTGGGTTTTTGTCTGATCGTACATCACTGTAAAGCTCCCTCTATCTGTCTATGTAGATGATTCTGCTGATTTCAGTGTCAGATCAGAAATAGTTGGATAATTTGACCTTTTGAATCTGTTCTAATTGGCTTTCTGCTGCTAAGCAAACTATCCTCTCAGACACTGTGTTCTTTCATTTGGAGAGGCTTGTGTCACCTCACCAAAAATAGAGGTCATATCCTCAGTTTGTGTATATTATCCAGTTGCATTCAAGTTAATAGTTATGTCTGTTTTCTGACCTGGGAGCTTATCCCACATTGTCTGATAAACAAGTTGCGTGTGTGGAAATAGATAAAAGCAACTGAGTGGGAAGAGATGGTTTCAATATGTAATGAGGTAGATATGCTCGGTTTCTGTTAAAATCTCCAGCATGATCTGTAGCACCACATTATTCACTCCAGTGTTTGTTCTCAAGCACCAGGGCTCCTGCTTTAGCGATGTGTTAATGCTTGATCAAGCCTTGAAGCTTAAAGGTTTTAAACATAACACTGAAAACAAATTCAGCTAAGAGGTGAATCAGAAACTTTGATACTCTGGTCTATCATCTATGCAGAAGAGAATCTTCCAAGATGCACTGTGCATACCAACGCTCCTTACAATCCCTGCAAGTTGGGAGAAATTGGCATTTCTTGATATTAAATTAATATTTTATTTAAAAAAAATAAAAATAGGGTGAATACAGAGTTCAGAGATAAAAAGTGAATTACTGTATTTTTGCTGCAGTGCAGCTCTGAAGAATGAGCTGTGTACTGAACCAATGGATACTTCATAAGAGTTAAGTTAACATTGCCTCCTTTAGTTAATCTTACCTTTTAGCTGCACGTCCTTCAATGTATTTTCCATATTTTATTGTTTGAATAACATGCCTTTGCAACAAATGGCTGAAAACAAACTACTAAATGAAAGCAGTCTGAGAATGGATAGTTTCCCTATTCCTGCAATAACCCCATTAGTTATTGTCTGGACAGCTAATACTATATTTCGTTGCATAATGATGTTCTTCCATTCTGCCTACATGAGCAGACTTTAGTCCCATGAAATGGGACTTGAAAAAGTACACGGGAAAATAAAGTTCTGCCTTGTTGTCATTTGGTTATCAAAGCCTCTCCCCTTTAAATGCTTTTTAAAATTCTTTGGAGGGAAGGGGAGAAAAGAACGTGCTTTCTCTGAAATGTAGTGTGTCTTCTATTTTGAGTTTTGATCTGCATTAGTGGTTTTAACCCTTAGGTCTTCTAGCTGTCCATTTAGCTTAAAAGAAGAAACGATGGCTTAGTTTTGTATGCCACATCTCTGATAAGGGTATTTGCTGTTCCTACTGCAAAGCTATTAGCTCTTTCTCTGCAATTTGGTTTTGGTCTTTTTGGTATTAGTTGGGCAATGACTGACAATATGGTGATGCTTGCTGTTCATTTTTATCTGCGATATTTCTCTTGGGATGACAGACCCTTTTGCTGCCCCAACTAATTTTCAGACATCAGAAAATCTGGTGTGATGACTAGGAGGGCTAAAGAGATCCTACCCCTGGCTCAGTTGTACAATTTATGAACTAGTGCATTTCTGCAGCTAGAACTCTCTCATTTATTTTCACTGCCTTAGGAAGACCAGTGCTGTAAAGAGGAATGTTGTTGAAAACTTCTAGTGAACTTTTGGACTCTACTAGTTTGCTGTGTGCCAGACTGCAGCCTGAGAGTTGAATGAAGACTGTTTATTGTGTCCCCAAGGAAGTCACTGAACCTCTCCTTGCTTCAGTTGGTGAGGATTAATTCATTCATGTTTCAAAAATACTTTGAGATTGTCATCTGGATGGAGTCATAACAGTGCAAAGTGTAAACAGTGTACCACAGGCTATGGCTCAGCAAACTAAAGAAGCACCGTGGAATATATACAGCTGAACACTATCCAGGTGTTACTAAATCATCTTTATGTCCCTAGGGATTGTAGTGCTGAAGTGTAAACATGTTTTTTTTTCTCTTTGAAATACATTGAAAAAAATGAATAAATTGTTTACTTGCAAGATGATTGTCTCTTTGAAAGGCTTCATACCTGCATTTTAAGTGTTGCAAGTGAAATGTGGTGTTAGATTATCCACATATGATTTCTCACATGTTTTTTCAGAAATACAGTAAAAATAAATTGTGTTTAATGTATTGTTTGCAAAGTAAGTTTCCACGTCCTGGGTTAAAATTCTGAGAAGGCATCTTGCTTGAGTAGGAAAATATACAAATACAATTGTATATCATTCCTCCTCATGTTCCTTGCTATGCTTGTGTGAATAGCACAGATCTGTTGATTCCTGCCATATGTGGTTGGTTTAAAAACCTGACAGTCCAAATGTCAAAGTTTTCTCAAGTGTGCCCCCTTTTTAGATCTATATATTCATTATTGTCTCCTAACTAAGCTTTTCTTTCATGATCTGAAGAAGAAGTATTAAATCCAGAACATTTCTGTAATTTACAGCAAGTTTTAAGCAACTTAAATATATAGTTGGAAAGGAATGAATAGTTTGCAAAGAATAGCATTTAGAAGAACATTCCTTTTAGCATTAGCAGTGTATTTGTTAGCAGACTGTGGTTTACTCAGGTTTTTGAGTTTTTTCAGCAAATGTTTTTGAATGTTTACTCTATTGATTGACGGTGAATATTCAGTGTTTGAGTTCTGTGCCTACGAGCTCTGTGCCTACAGGCTATTGATCAGAAGCATTTTATAATGTTTTTTTGCTCCTTGATTAGACAAACATGCAAGCACTCTGGCACAAATAATTGTGTGGGTGAAGCTGAGGCTTGGTTGCCAGGAACACTCTTTTTTGGGTTTTTAAAATTTCTCCAAAGCCTTTGGTCAGAAAAACAAGGTGACTGAAACATTTTCGGAGAACCAACCCAAAGGGCTCAAAGAAGGGCTAAAAAAGGACTTAAAATGTCCAAGTAAATAGTTGTGGATATATTTCTTTTAGCATTTTCCTTATTGTATTTAGAACAGAGAAGAAGGTCACAGAGTGTGTAGATCCAAATGATGACATCTGTAAATAGCACTAGCATTAAAGGTCACTGCCTAATCTGGGAGAAGCACTTCTGTTGATCCTCATCCTTCAGCTGTGATCCACAGAAACCCCGTTGGGTTTGATCCCCTCGATGACGGTGGGGGTATGGGTGGCACTGCCTCCTTCGTGACTGAGCCCTTAGCTGACTGATGTTTGGGGGGCTCTAGGCAGCACCTAAGATACATCTGTAAAAAGAAGGATAAGGTCTCAGTTTCCAGCAAACCCGCTGAGATCCGTGTTGTGCTGCAGGCTGGGAATAAGGAATAGAGGAAAACTATTAACTAAGGTCTCCTTACAGCAAGAAATGCTGCACCGTTCCTTATGGTTTGTAAAAGCTCCTAGTAAAAAGTAAAGAACATTAGAGCTACCATTCAAACACTGGTCTGGCTGCTTTGAACTTGCCAGCTTTATCTCATAAGCTCACTTTGGTTCATGCAGGGGGTCAGGGAGAAGAGCAAGAATTGTGCTCTTCAGCCATTGAGCTGCTGGGGAATGTCAAGCTGTCAGGCTCTGACGGTGGGAGCCGGCAGAGCTTCTGAAGTCACGTAGCTTATGATGGCATCTCTTCTCCGTGGCACTGTTCTAAATATGACCTCAGCTACACAGATAAGCTGAGGCTCAAGCCTCAGGGAGAGTATGAGAAGGGTGGATGCCAATAAAACATTTCTCACATTCAATAGCGCAACAGTGTTGGAGTGAAGGTCAGTTCACTTCTCCCTAGCCCAGGTTTTATCCACTAACTGTGTGTGGGCACGTGCTCTCTGTGTATCTTTACCAGGGTTCATAAAGTGGTTTGTACTGGGAGTAATGCAAACTGAATTATTTATTTCACTTAATGTAGATCTTCATGAATTGTTTGGGAACGGAGAGAATATTTGTTCATACTTATTTGCCAAAGGCTGAGGTTTGCAAAATATGTGGTATTCCTGGAGGTCCTTCCTTTCACAGTGGAGCGAAAACCAAAGATCTGGTGAAACTAAATGAGAATTTACTTTTGAAATTGGTAGGCCTAGGACTCGGGATGTATTGATTAATCACCTTGATTGGGCTACTGAAAAAATTTAAACAGGCAAAATAAAAAATTAATGAATTGGAAACAATACAGGTTTTTTTGCATAAAATCTTTATATGTCCTTCTTTTCTGGTGTGCTGATCAGTCCAGCTAAGATGACACTCCTTTTATTGCTCTGCTTCCCCCAGCATTCAGCAGTGGTCAATTTATAGTGGGTTTCTCTGTTGGGAAGGACCATCATTTTGAGGTTATTTTGAAAGTGCCTATCAACATGGGCTCTGCTAAAAAAAACCCAGGTGAATAGTATACTGTTAGTCCCCTGTAGTGAACAGGGACCAAGAAGACTGATATGTCTGGACAAACTGAGCTCTATTGCAGAATAATAAACTGATGGGTAGATTCCTTTTGCTACATGACTCACTGCTACAGTGGTTTCCCTTTCATTTATTTAGCTATGTTTGCTCTCAAGCACATCTGTGCTATGGCCATTTTTCACCTCTTTATTTGTAAATATAAGGCATATATATGATACTCCTCTGGCTCAAACTGAGAGTAGCACTGAAAACCTTTCTTTCACATAGCAGAATATACAGAGTGCTTTGAAGGTCCTTCAGTGAGACAGCTGTAGTGATCTAAGACTTCAAGGCACACAGAACGCTCAAGAATACAGGCTGAAATTCTGGTCTTGAGTTGTGCTTTTACATGTTCCTGTTTTTTGGTGGTGGGTTTTTTTTGTTTTTTTTTTGCTGCCTTCCAGTTTTGAAGTTGCTGATATAAGATGACCATGCTTCCTACAGTCTCTCTGTAGTGCCAAAAATTTCCAGAGTTACCACAGAGAAAGAAGTGCAGGTGAAACTAGAAAGACCAAAAAAACCCAACCAGTGAACCAAACAAAACTCCAAAACAATGAGATTCTGATGTCTCCTATAATGGTAATTGTGGAGCTGGTTAAAAAGATCTTTGGGGAGTTTTGCACAGTGGTCCCTGTAGACCATTGCAGAAGCCAGAATCGTGGTTGCATGTGTTTGCCTTGATCAAGGTTTATTTTGTTTGTGTTACTCATGCTCCGGTTTGGCTGGGTATTGCTTCTGCCACAGGGTACAATGTGTAGCTGCGCAGTCATGACCAGTTTCAGTTTACTGGGACAGAAGCGTGGTTTCTGCTAGCCTCTGGACCCTCTGCAGTGGCCTACCTGGGAGAAGGGTCACAAGTGGAGGTGAATTGGTTCTGTGAAATTTGGTCTGAATTATTAAAATCTGGCAACTGCATGCATCACCGTATAGTTAATGGGAGGTTTGGAAAAGGCTTTTACAGGAATGTAAGGGTGATTATTCTTCCTTTGACTTGTAAATAAGCTTGCACATTGCTCTGACTTACAACACAGCTATTCCTGGTTCTTATTTGTTACATCTCATTATATCTTGTACTTTATTTTACATTTCTTGAACTTTTAACTTTTTCAGGAATTTAATTAATGCGCTTCTGGCAAGCATTTGTGTATCATTATTGACATATTTCAAAGTAAGCTCATTTCTCATCTTCTCATTGCTTCTTTGAATCTTTCTTTTTTTTCCATGGAAAGAGAACATTAGGCCCAATTCCTAAAGGACGTAACCTAGATACCGAGGGCACACATTTATCTGCTGTTTGTCTATGCAAAACTCTAATCCTAAATATAAATACTCATCTGTTAGTTATTTGCATGCATGAAAGATNTTACTCACTGATGCAGTAATTTTTTTTTTTTTTTTTTTTTCATTTTGCTCTCCCCACTTGCATTGGGGAAGAGCTCTGTGATGCTGAGTTACCATGGAGTGGAAAAGGAATAAAATAATCCACACTTTTTAGTCAGCAAGAACAGTAACAGCTGGAAAAAGCTTAATTTATTTATACTAATTATACACCAATTCTTTGCATTGATTATATTACTGATTTATACTGTTTTATTTCTTCAGTTTGGGATCTTTATCTTGCCTGGACAGTACACATTTTTGTGGGTTTCCATTTCTTACGGCACAATTCCATTGTTTTGGAGGGCTAGGACAACCACAGCACCAGGACTTGAAAAGGTCAAAAATTTCCACAATTTTTTGTGGCATCCTCATCTTTTCTAAGAGAAAAAGTTTTCTTGAAGAGATTCTTGACAGGTATTTCAGTAGTGTGTAGGTTGTGACGTAAACCACCAATTTAATTAACTTGTAGATATACCTGAAAGCTAAGCTGTTGCTTGAGATGCTTATTCTGACAAACCTCAGCCTCATAGCCTAGATTCATACTGGTTGCAGGCAGAAGCTGAAAGAATGATCTTTTGACCCTGATGTGCTGGAGGCCTAATAACCAGTTGAATGCCTTGTGAACTTTGTGGTAAAGCTTCTTGAGGATACACGTTTGGTCTTGTATCAACATGACTAAGCCCGTCCGAGCCATGACGCAGGGGACAGATTTCTGTGAGAGACCATGAGGACTGTCAAATTATAAATGGATAAATTATAGCAGTACTTTGTAACAGTTACATGTAAGATAAGTGACCAAGGCCACCATGTAAGATAACTGTAATGTATGATACAGGTAATGAAGTACTAAAGCCACAGTAGAGTTTGATTACTTAAAGGAAATCAATTAAACAATTTGCAAGGATTGCAAATGTCATCTTGCTTTGGGAAAGCAATCAAAACACGGTACAAGTACTACACGAACAGCAATCAGTCAGTTGTAGACAGTGAGCAATTAAAAGGTCTAAACTGTCTCTGTAGATTATTTACCCAGCTTTTATACAATATGGAAATTACAAGTTTATAAAAGTGTTTTGTGGATTAGCTCAGAACACTCTGACATTCTTCAGTCACGTCCCTTTTGGGCTGTAAAAAGAGATGTCTGTTCTGCTGCTATTAGTGATTGCTCTTTTGGTGTAGAGAATTTCTTAAAAAGCTTTCAACTCTGTACTGTGGGGAAGAATCAAAATCAAAGTGGGATTTACAAAGTACCTGTTCTGTTGAAGCCAGCTATTACCGGTGTTTCAACGTCTTAGCTTCTAAAAGATGTGACCTTTGCAAATGAAGAAATAAAACATATATACAAAAGAAGAGGCAGTAAAGGATTTATGGTGGCCTATGCATTTTCAAAGTTTTAAAGGTTTCTTCATTCATTATCTTCTTCAGTTTCTCCTTTCAAGGGACAGACAGTTTAAGTGGGGCTTGTTTTTCTTTTTAGATTTAATGAAAGCTAGAGACTGCATGGTTAAATACATGCTTGCCATAACGAGGTGACAATATCAAGGCACTGCTGTGAGTGCTGAAAGAGTACCATGTGCTATTTATTTAGTATATCACACATGCTTGAATTTGTCTGGGCTTTCCTGAGTATCATTGGACCAACACATTCAGATGTCAGTGCAAGAACCACTGCAAGGAGGCACCAGGGCTCTCCACAACATCTCAGGCCTCAAGCTGTCCCTTCCCGAGGCACAGCTAGGACAGGGCAGATGTTCCACTACTAAATCTAGCACACATAGGTTGTTGGAGGGAAATTGATTGTTTGTTCTTCATCCCCCACAATACAAAATGGCTACTGTTCCCATCACCCAGAATGGTACACACGGTAGTGCTAACACTTGCTTTTTTTTTTTTCTTCCCACCTGTGCCAGGCTTCAGTCTTCATGGTGGTTCTTTTGCTCTCCATTGAAGATCTAGCTCTCTGTCTTCCAGCCAGGAACTGGAGCCCAAATAACTCCCCCCAGCCTCTGTTAATTGCTGCAAGCTCCCATTTTTTTACTTTCTTGATACCTTTGCCCATGCTGTACTAGTCCATTGACAATGTAGAAGTGAATTTTTTCCCCCTTCTGTCACCATGCTGTAGAGTTTCAGATCTTGTCCTTTTCCTTGTGGCCCTGTGAAGGTCCATGTTTGCCCACATCTCCAGCCTGATTACTTATAATTCTGTTATTACTCCATTTTTTCCCACTCATCCATAAATGTAATCTGTGCCTTTTCCTATATTGTCTTGTGTTTGGAGACTGTCTTTTCAGGTTGAGCTTGACAAGTTATTACACTTCTGTCATTGATATTTGTTCTTAACACTTAGCACTTCCATAAAGCCAACAAGAGGTGAGTATCTACAAATGAAACCCTCATTTCAGGTTGAACCTCCATGTGCTTGCTTGACAGCAGAAGCCAAATGATCTTATTTAGTCTTGTCCTGCCTTCTCCTTCTTACTTGCACAAACTACATCCCTTTGAAAAGCTGGCAGGGAGCCCTTCGAGGCAATGCTTGTGACACACGTGAAAGTCATAATACAACATTTTGTGTACTAAGCGTAAGAGTGTTTATTTGAAAACAAAATAAATGAAGTGGAAAAGAAAACAGCTGAGTATATTGTGTAACTGAGAGATTCTTGGGGAGTACTGAATCCGTATGACACCATTTGCATGATATAACCATATGGTTGTTTTCTGTGTGAGAAAGGCCTTGCTTACCTGGATGATGTTTTTGCATTAGCAACCTGATTTGCTATCCACACTCCCAAACAATCCTGTTTCTGAATGTCCTGGATTCAACAGGATGTCTCTCACTCAGCTCTATTGTTGTTACACTCATTAGACTCAGCATTGAGAGGCAGCCTGGGATGGGGATAGAACGTGGTTTAATTCAGAGATGCTTGTGGGATGCCTTAAAAAACAGATAAAAACATTCTGAAACAAAACCAACACAATATCATATTCCAGCTGTGAATGCTTGTGATGCTTGTGTGATTTTGGTACAGAGCAGAGGCTACGTGATAATGGGCTGGGAAATAGGTAGTGGCATTTTTAACAAGAGGTTATTCCTAAAACTCTCTGCGTGCATTAGTGGAAAGAAGTGGTATCAAGCTGGTGAGATTTGCTGATGGTTTTTCATTTCATTAAGCCTTGATTCACATCCATGGAACTTAATAAATACACGTTAATTTCTGCTTGACCCCACGTGTGGGTGGCTAGGGGATTACCGGAAACTCTATTTGCTTATTCTCTTTCTTCCCCTTCTTTTCTCCCCTGCCAAGCCACACAATGCTCTCTAGCTTTTTTGCTCCAGAAGAAGACAGGTCCTCTCCTCTCACCTGTAGTTTCTTGGCCAGCTGATGAGATGTATGAGAGAGTACCCAAAGCTATTCACTATTTGTAATTCTTCCATCTGCCAGGAATGTTTTCTGCTCATCTTGGGTATCGTTTCTCTCAGCATACGCCTGTATGAACTCTCTACAGTCTGTCTGCACAATGATGATGTATACTCATTTCTCCACAATGGTGTGCTTTTATAACGTGATAATTAATTCAGATAGCTGCTTTGTGGCAAAATCCTAGCTTGAGTCAAGCGGTCCTTACCTTGGTGAAATTGATGTATTATCTTCTGAACTACAGTTGACCTCAGCCAGCTATGTTAAGATGATATCTATACAGCTGGTTTTCTACAATGTGTTCTAGCTAAATCAGGTTAGTTGTCTTGCTGTCAAATAGCCAACTTTTTTTCTGGCAAGGAAAATATAAACTCAGTGTACTGACAGTAGAAGAACTCAATCAGATGGAGTGAGGGTGGTGGAGGTAGAAGCTCGTGTTCTTAAGAAGGGGGTAGAAAGTATCCCGTTTGATTTTGAGTTGAAGGGTGGGTGGTTTTTTGTTTTGTTTTGTTTTTCCTTTTTTCCCTGCTTTTCTTTTTTCCCTGAGATCATTCTGGTTTCACGAATGTTTTCTTGTGATTTCTGTTTCTGTAGATATTTGTTGGGAAGTCCTGACAGGTGCTATGCACAGGGACAGAGCCTACCTGGATGATTTCATCATGATTCTGGAGAAGATACATGCCAAGAATTTGTAGACATTTGCCTGTCATCTTTATTATCTCCTGAAAAGGGTCTAAAATATTCTCCTCTGTATCTGTATATATTTAAATTTCTTATACTAAATTTTATCGTCTCTGTGGAAGTGTTGTTTCCTGTACCTAAAATGTATCCAATTGTGCAGTAAGATTATAGATTTTAGAGCAGTTGAGTTATTAAAAAAGAAAGGAGGAAAAATTTTGCAAAACAACCATTTCCCCAAGAAGGAATAACATTGTGCACCTGCATTAAAAAAAAAAAACAAACAACAAAAAACCAAAACCAAACTAACAAAAAAATCCCTAAACCAACAAAACTTTTCCATATTAAGCAAGTATGAAATACAAAAATTTGGGTTAGGGGAACATAAAATACCTTGTTTGCGTAACGTTATTGCTAATGGTACTTTATTTTTAACATATGAATTCTTTGCTGTTTCTACTCAAAGGTCACATAAAAGACAGAAAAAAAACAGTATAAAGAGCCTGTGGAAATTCTTGCCTAATACCTGAATGCAGTATCAAAAACATGACTTCAAATGTAACATTTTTAAACAATTAAATATAATTCATTTGGAGTTCACTTGACTTTGGTTATATGCTAAGAAGCCATTTTTAGAAAGTCATTCCCATTTAACTGCTTTTGCGTATTGCAGATTGTTACCTAAGGAAATAATGTATAAGAATTCTTGCTGATGATCTAAAGAATGTGACTAAGATAGCTGGCAGATGGCTTACAGATATCATTCTGAAATATCTTATACTGACAAATAACAACGGTGTGTATAATTAGCACTCTGCAGATGGTATGCAAAATGATCTGCACTTAGTACAGAAATTCTTTTTCTTTTATTTTCTTTTTTTTGACAGACTATTTTTGAGAGTCAATTTTGAAAACATGGCTTGTAGTGCCACTCAGGATAGACCCAGATGTAGCTGAGAGTGTATTCCCCATCTCATTCTGTGTGAGAACAGCCCCGTGGCTTTGGGATCCTGGTCCACATGCAGAGTGTGCTGTCACAATTTAAGTGATAATGACACATGGGTAGGTCGTATTAGACTAATATAAAGTTTGCAGGCTTGTAAAGAGAGGAGATAGAGACAAGGCACAATGGAATCATTCTACTTTTATTCCTCTGAATTTAGTGAACTGTCAGGTATTTTCAAGCATGCAATGCATTTGCAGTCCAAATGTTCCTTCCAGCACAAATGATTGTACTTGCACTTTCATACTGGACCTAATGCTGATCTCTGCTGGTGTTTTTTCACCCAGATGTTGGCAAAAGCAACTGGCAAAAAATAGACTTCAGTGACCTCTTATTGTAATGATGTTGCTTACTACCATTTATTTGTATTACTGTACCAGTTAGGAGCCTTCATCTCTGATCAGTTCTCATTGTGTTTGGAACTATGAAATCACAAAAACCCTCATGTCTTAATGTGCTTTAAGGAATTTTCTACTTAGTGTATACTAGAGGCTACAGGTGAGCATATGCAGCTACCTGAGAGACCGTAAGGAAACAGGAAAATGATATTTTGTCATCTTAGTGTATGACTTTTTATGGTTATATTGCTGCTGAGGAGAATATACAGTTTAGAGGGAAAATGGCATAAGGAACAGTGGCAAGACAAGTAAAAAGATACTTGTTCCAAAACCTCCAGCAAATAAATGATGGCAGGAGAGGTCATAAGCCCAATAGGGACTGGAAGTAGTCTTTCAATAGGTAATGAAAGATTTTGGAAAAGAGGTAATGAAATACCTTAAAAGTGAAGGAGGAAAATTAGCTTATGACTTTTATGATAGCGGAAGGAATCCACAGAGGGATACAAAGTGAAAAAGCTGGTGTAGTTGAAGCGATGGGCTAGGAATATGATCCGTCCTTCAGTGTTTGGGATGCCTACGAACAGGTACAGGCTTTATTTTTCAAAGCCAGAATAAATGGTATTACAGTAAGCAAAATGGAAGTCAGAGTGTAAAAGTAAATTTTAGTAGCATGACAGGAGCCAGAAAGGAAAGATTATAACTCAGAAATGATAGGCAAGATAGCTCTACAGAATTTGGATGGGTGCTTAGAATTGTAGATGAGACAGTGTTTTATCATCCTGAGTAACAAGCAAAATGATGAGTTATAATGATCAAAAAAAGAGAAAGGGCCTGTGGAAAGGAGAGGTGAGGAACTATTTTTAGGTTTTCTTGCACTCAGTTTGTGGCTAAGAATCACTGAGATGTTGGTCAAGATATGAATTTGCCTGGGAGACAAATATGAAGTATACACAGGTCCTTGAGGTGATGGCAAGGTGAAGATAGCCACATTTCTGATCTCACACTACCATAGGATGTGCTGTAGAAGGAGAGCAGACTCCTTGCAGAAACAAGGGGAGTTAGATGCTCTCAGGGATAATTTGAGAGTAAAGAAAAAGAGAAAATAAAATCACAGAACCCAGAAAAGCTGATACCATGTCAAAGCACATGAAAATGGAGTTCTCATTATAAAATCAAAACTATGAAGCAGTAATCGGGGACTGGCAAATGTTGAGCAGAGCATGTGGGCAAGAAAAGCATCAGCTGGGTAAGAAGGGGTTGAGGCTGAACCGTAGAAAAGGGGTTCTTGATAGCTGGTATCAACAGTGTATTTAAGTATCTCAGAAGTGAAAGGTCAAAGAGGAATGTGACAAAAAGAAAGAAGCAATGCGGTCATGGGTGTGGAAACAACAACCGTGCTCGCAGACTGAGGAGAAAAGCCAACAGGCGAGACAGAGGTTGCAAAGGGAGAAGGCTAATAAGGTTGGGTCACTGGGACATATGAAGGGATTAAAAGAAAATGCTGAAGTCTGTATCCATTGGAGGAAGGAGAGGAAAAGAGGAAAGGAAGCAAATGAGGAAGAGAGAGATGATAATGTATCATGTCAGTGCTCCCTTGAAGTCACTCAGCTTCTGTGCAGAAACAGGAGTTGAAGTGGGAAGGTGAGTCAGTCTGAGGAGCCAGAGGTGGTGAGAAGTTTGCAAGGATTATAGAAATGTGCAACGGGATCCTGAAGTGACCTTCTCCTTGGAGTGAACGCATTGGAACAGACCAAAATGGCTTGTATAGGCAAGTTTTATTAGAACATAAACTAGAAGGAAATCTTTGAAAACAGAGAAAACTTCAGCTGAGACAGATAAAAGGGTTTGTAAACAAAACTGCCCCTTTCTGCTCTGCTGTTGTAGGACAGTAGCCTTCTTTCATGCTTGCTTCTTAACAGCTCAGAGGCCTTCCTTGGAGAGCTCTCTGCAGGTCACTTGGTGTCTTTTTCTTCCCATTACATCTGAAGTACGGCTGTGTGGCTGTTTCAGGTAACATCAGTCTTTGCTGGCTTCTGTGGCTTTCTCTCTCCTGGGCAATGGGGTCTCCATGCTGACTTCTTGCACTCCCTTGCTGCATCTCTCAGCCTACTCTACTCAAGCAGGCTGGATGCTTTGCTCTCCGCAGACTGTGCACTTGCTCCCAGAAGATCAGCCTGACCATTTGTACTCCGATTAAACATAAATATTTAGATGCAACAACAGCAAAGCGGTCCTCACCCATGACAACACAGGATTTAGTTCAAAAGAAAGAAAGGAGAGATTTGCTTAATGAACTAAATGCTGAGAGTACAAGCCTATAGTAGACACCTGACATTGTTTTTTTCCTCCAGAAATATAGAGGAGGCAGTAAGGGGATCCTGTGGATAAGCTGGGATTGCCACATTAGCAGGTGGAGGAAAGGAGGAGAAAAGTGGTAGGCCAATGTAGTAGGTGAGACTAAAGAGGAAGGAGTCATCAGGGTGGAGGAGAAGTTTCCCATGCTAGAGCACGGAAATTAGCACTACTGAGGGTAAGAGAGCCCAACAGAAGGGTAGGCAGAGGTATCAGAGTGGGGAATCACTGCTGTAAAAGGCAGATGAGAGGCCGCAAGAGCAGCATGTCTTGACATGCTGCAATTATTGGAGCGAAAGGACTGAACCAGTGAGATGAGGTTGTGTCGTTGCTGTGGGTTTTGTGGGTCACAAGCGTGGGAGCTGAAGGCACCAGGAGTTGCTGGGAGAGGTGTGTGTGCGGGGAAGAGCAGTATGATGGAGCAGGGAGAAAGTCTGTACTGCTCAGGAGAGGAAAAGGAAGAGGAAGGTGTTTAAAGTCAGACAGGCGTGCTATGGTATCTGTATGTGATCTGAGGTGAGAGCAGCTGGCTCTGTAAAGGAGAGATGCTGCATATTCAGGTAAGAAGAACAGCGTTAGGTAAAGCCGAAATGTCTGTAAAGGGTTGGCCATCTGCTGTACCTGTATGTACTACAGACCTCACAAGCCTGCAGCCATGTTTCCTTGCTGTTATCCTTCTCCACACCAGCCTTCTTTTCTGTCATCTCTGTGTGTCTTATCAGGGAGGGCAAGTAGCTGCTGGGATGAATCTCAGCAGTAATGAGATCGATTTTGGAAACAAAGCTAGACCAAGGTGGATGATGTGGCTTTGTTCAACTTGCAGTTACACAGGCACCCAGCGCCTGAGCATTATCGGTGTCAAAAGAGCTAGCCACTAACAAAGAGCAGGCCACCCAGTTTGGGAGACTAGGAGGACCCTTACAAAAAGCCACCTGAAAAATTGTGTTGGGACAGCATGCGTTCAGAGAGGCGAGATAGTTCTTTAGGAAACAGCATGTTGGATTCAAATTACAGCAGTCTGTTTTTGACAGCGGGTTCAATAAACCAGATTGATCGACCTCCACCCAGCCCAGCATGCAGTCAGAGCACTGTATTTTGATACTCCTTCTGCTACAGTTATACCCACCTCCAAGATATGAGGTCAGCTGGATTTAGTGCTTACTGAGAGTGAAATGAACACTTGGAGATTGAATAATTTTTTCTTTTTCAGTGTTTAGGTCTATTGTGTACACCTTTCTTGCTATTATTCCTTGTAAGGATGAATACACCTGGGTTGACTTTGGAATTTAGCAGTGCTTTCAGAGAGCTGTCAGAGCAGCACACCCAGGGAGACATCCTCTCTCAGCTTTTCTCTTATACTCAGGTCTTCTGTAATACATTGTGCCATTCCTGTCAATAAATATTAGCACCTCTTCAGCCTGGTGGTACCTGTTGCTCAGCCTCTCCTTGAATTCCAGATGGTAAGCTTTGGTTATTTCTCGTCTGACTCCAGGCCCACGTTTAAATGTGAACTGCACCACTGTTTACAACGGATTTACTTTGAGCAGTGAGTAGAGTTAATGAGAGACCTGAAAACTGCCTTTGGGTCCAAGGATCTACAGGAAAGGCTTAAATGAATTTGAGTAACATGGAATTCTTAAATACACTCTTGAGATTTAGAAAGTGATATTTTCCCCAGAGTTTGTGGTGCATAACTTTATAGAGTGATAAACCATACATCTCTAAATGTTCCTTGAGTTATATTAAATATATTGGGCTACTACAGCTTAATAGAGGGTGATCATGTAGTTCAATAGTTTTAGTTTCTGCTTGCAGGTGATACATTTAAAGCTTCCAGAGGGCTGTCAATGAACTGAAGTCATGATGTGGCTGGTTAAACTGGTTGTGTATGCTTTTTATATTGATCTGATATTCTTGATTCAGTACCAACCACCATAACAGCATGAGCATACCTTTGTGGACTGCAAAAGAAATGTAGGGGTTAAAGTACCTCAGAGCCACACACGCTAAAAATAGCTGGCATTTTTAGAAAGTGTTTGCATATAGTGGAGCACAGTAGAAGCCAAACTGATGACTTTATTTAATTATGTGGAGACTCAGTCTAAAGATGTCAATAGTTAAAAAGACATGAGAGAAGAAGGTAATGTTCCATGTTGGTACATTAATCCTTGTGTTTATGTTTCACTTATGGAGTTCTCAGTTTTTGCAGTGACTTCCTACTTCTTAGCTGGGAAGAAAATGATAGAAACACTCTTTGACTGGGGAGCGTTGTGGGTGAAAAATAGCTTAAGTTCTATGTGTGTGGTGAGTGAACGTCCAAAGTTGAGCTTTGAACGTTCCAGCAGAAGCCTGCTACTTGCCAGCTGCAACCAGATGGGCTGGATTTAAATTTTGATAAACTAGACTAAACTGAAGTGGCACAGCCTGAATCCTCCGGTCAATATAGAAAGATGAGAGACAACGCCCAATATGTGTGGTGCGCACTTGTTGAGCACATAGACTATTTAGACTGGGAAAAATGTCATTTTGGGGGCCTAGGAAGAAGAGGGCCTGGGGGCCAAAATAAGGGTTCCTGAAAGGAAGAAATGGTTTCAGGAAGCAGGAGGGGCTCTGGAAATAAGAAGGTGAAGGTCCTGGCTGGAGGAAAGAACTTGAAAGTGGAGAAAGACCTAGAGATCAGAGAGATACGTGGAGACGAATGCTGGGGGATGGCCAGGGACTTTGGCTCATAATGGCTGAGAGTTTACTGTGAACAATGGGACAGCATGACTTTCCACCTGACCTTTCCAGACTAGCATTGACCAGGGAAGGGAAATAAAGATCTAGTGGATGTAATGCTGTGGCGAGGAGTAAGCAAGAGAGAGTGTGAAATAATCAAGTATAGTAAAAGCACTATACATGTTGCTTTGTAAATAAACCCCAGTATCCAAAGCCACTGTGTGTTGTTGTTTTCTCTGTCTTGCCAGGGACACGGAGAAACTTTGAAAAAATTAGATCAACTGATACGTGAATTCTTAACTTTAGTTTGCTCAGGGAAAGAGGAGTGCAAGTACTGAGGGGTTCATGTATGTTACCACTTTCAGACTTCCCAGTGGACCATCTTTGTGTACCCACCACCTTCCTTACCACGCAACTACTAAAACCTGTGAGAGCAGCTGCGAATCTCAAGACTCCATCCTTGACAGCAACAGCAGCAGTGCTGTCTGCTCCTGATTTTCTTCTCTGTATTGGATGGCAGCAGCAGCTGATGTAGGTGATGTTGAGTGGTTTGCATAGTGTCTGTGGGGAGCCTTGGGCCGCCTTGATTTTGTGCAGATGGCCCTAACAGTGTTTGAGCGCTTCACATTGACTTTTGAAAGGCTCACACCTGGACCATAAAAAAGTATTACAGAAAAACTGGGATCTTAGTGCTGTCAAATTCACATTCCTGACATGGGGTTTGATGGTATGCAGGCTTTAGGATTTGCTTTCTGCTTCTCTGCAGAACAGTATAATGTATGAGAGTGAGTGAGAATTGCTTAAGATCAAATGTAGAAGGAACTCTTAAAGCTATTTACTTTCCTTTCAGTGGTCCTAACTCCCATTTTTATTACTCCATAGTTAATGGAAAGTGATTCCTTTGACTTCAGTGGAGCTTTTCCTGATCTGAATATCTAAGTGAGAGAAGTCTCATGTGCATAAACCATTTTACATACCTAGAGCCTTGGGATTTCTTTTGCATTGTTACATCTGTCAGTCTTCACGTTTTCTTCCTTTCAGTTGGCAAAAGTCACTCCACATAACCCTTTTTTGTTGTCTGGTCTCATACCACAAATGTGTAGGTTTCATTATTTCTTTTTGCATTACTTCATTATTTCTTTGTGCTTAGTTATAATGCCCAAGAACCCCAGTTAGGATTTAAACTCCAAAGAATGAAAGCAGAGGTTTGAGGACAGTCCCTAAACAGAAAAAGGGAGAAAATTCTTCCCAGAACCCAGATTAGGCAAGAAGTCAAAAGATACAGGAATAAAATGACAGTTGCCACAAGCCAGACTGAGAGAGACTTTGGAAGAAATATTAATGGGAACTGGCAAAAGATTCTTCAGCCTTAGAAACCAAAAAGAGCAATAACTAAAGAATGGTTCACCGTACAATGAGGAAGAGAGGAACATAATCCAAGCACAGCTAAGAGTTGAACTGGATGGTTTGTGCTGGGATTTAGCAGGCCTAGGATGTGGCCATTAGAGGAGAGGCAAGACGGCTGGCAGCTGTGAGGTTATGGAAATAGAAATTACCACTTTCTGGATGAGAACCCAAAGAGCTTAGTCCTTTCAAGTCAGGAGACCAAGTAATTTCCATCCCACAATGCTGAAAGAGCTGGCACATGAAATTGCAGGAGTGCTGGTGAATATTTTTAATAAACCCCAGGGGAGAATAGATATGACTACAGAATAGCAAATGCAGTACCTTTATTTAAGAAGGGGGAGAAGAAGTGATGTGGGAAAGGACAGGCCATTAATCTCACCTCAGCTGCATGCATGGCTTAGAACAAAGTTTGAAGGAAGGACTAATTAAGACACATGAGAAAATGGGCAATGGGATAAAGAGGAAAACTGGCTTTACAAGTAAGCTAAAGAAAAGGCAGGCACCTGCCTTTTTTGGTTGTAAAGAAAAGTGCTCAAAAATTTGAAAGAGTGCTTCTAAGCACCTGTTCTCTGGAGAAGATTCTTAATTATCACTCCTTAGCGGCTCAGACTTTACAGTGGTTGTGCTCAGCATTTCCCTCCAGACTTCCCTAAAGTTTCCTGCTGAATAAACTGATCTTCAGTAGTCATTTAAAATGTAGCTGTGGTCTCCTCCCTGCGTACCAGACACCAAAAGCCAGATGCAAAGCGAAGGCTTACTATGATATCACAATATTTTACATTATTGTTTCTGCAGTATTTTATTTTTAATGTTGGTAATTGCTTTGTGTGTCTGTAGTTAAGTGTCCTCATTTTGAAACAAGGACAGTGTGTACTGAACCAGCCAGAACACTAAAAAGAAATTTTAGTGGCGTTTAATTTTGCTTCAAAAGGAAACGACAACATTCAACATTTTTCAAATCCTTTTTAGGAGCAGCCTTCAATCTATGTTGTTATGAACAATCAGTTGGTCAAGTAAGCAAAGTGAAGAGACCGTTTCTCTGTGAACATTATGCAATTTAATTGTATCTTAGAATTACTTAGAATATGTTCACACTAAGGCTACTTTTATGATTCTTGTGTAGCGTAGAGAGACATCAGGGATAGTTGGGTTGTGTTAATTGCTATCTCAGCCTGCTTCCACTCTCCAGTTCAGCTCAAGTATTTCTACAGTACATTGTAATCTGCGTTACAGACACACACAATGCCACTTTGGCAACCTTGGGTGAAGCATGGATGATTGTACTGGATGTCATGCTGAATCATATGCGACTTTTCTGTTTCTTTAAATTGCTAGATCTGTATGCAACAGTAACCATATATACTGATAGAGATATGCAAAGTAAAGGAACTAAATCCTTCTTGAAGATTGCTGTAATTGGCAATATATGCTTAAAATGTGTTTCCTTTAAATGTTAGCTTACACTTTTTTGCTCTGTATATAAATGATCCTTACACATTTAGAGCTGCTTAGGATATTGCTTCATCAGAGAACTTTAATTGTGAGATCCTCATAGCCATTAAAGTTTTTGATTCTGAAGACATTTCTGATTAGCTGCAAGTTATCTTACAGACTGCCAAGAAACAGGAAGGGTGTTGCTGCTTGAAGATAGGGGAAAATAGCAGTGGTGACCTTCATCTGCTGTCCACCTCATGAAGCAGCAAGAATTCCTGAGAGGCCTTCAGAAGGATTTGCATGTGAGGCTCATATGTGATAGGTAGGCCTGGCATTTGCATCTAACTCCTGCTCTCTGAAGATGAAGTATGTCAGAAAATGCTAGACATCAAGGAACAGGACCGGTACTGCCCAAAGGCCATGCTAAGCCGAAGAACTATGTGTCTGTCATTCAAAAAAGCTTGCAATGAGGCAGAGAGGAACATGGAGAAAACACTAGCTTGTTCTCATTAGAAGGCTACACTCGTAGCAATTAAGTGGTAATTCAAGCTTCCTGATCATGGTAGAATCTAGTAGCAATCAGGAAAATTGCGATCTACTTGATCCCAGACCGCGCAACTACATGTGGTGAGGTGATTTTTCCTTTTCTCAATTTCAGTCAGCTGGTAGCAAATGTCTTTATTTTATATTGTCCCTTACAGTCTGCTGAAACATATTTCTGCATTTCCTAAACTCAGATTTTGAATCCTGTTTTCTTGCTGAGAATATATATGCCTCTTGTTTTCAAATGCCTGCAGCAAACAAAGAATTTACCCAATTTTAGCCTTTAATCATTTCTGTCCATGATACATCTTAGTTAAATTTCTTCTGTCTTTTCGTCTCTCTGCTCTTACAGACCTCTTTCTGCTCTTCTCAAGATTAAATTTGGCTGATGAAGATAAAAGAATTAGAAAACAGATAAGAACAATAGGATTCTCCCTTATGCCCCAGGTATACTGCTGCAGGTGTATCAATGGCATGGGTTTGGGGAAAATTATGGTAGTGTGTTGATGTTCCCTTTTTTTCTTTAGGTGGGCAGATTTAGCAAAGTTGCTTCCTGGGAGCACTTGTACATTCAAAATTACCTAGGCTGAGGAAATGTGCAGTCACTCANGTTTGCATTGATTTATCTCTTTTTTTTTTTTTTTTTGCCATTATTAAAGTTTAATCATGTTAACCTCAAGTCAATTTCATTAAATGCAGGTACATGAAGATCTCTGAGACTGATGTAAATTTTGGGTCATTATTTGCTTGTCACCTTAATTTTTACAACCCTCTTATTCAGTCTAGACTTTATTGTCTTTTGATGCTTGACATTTTGTAAAACAGACTGAGAGCTGCGTGAAAACTTAGACTCATCGAATACCAGGTTGGAAGGGACCTCAAGGATCATCGGGTCCAACGTTTCGTTGCCAAAGTGCAGTCTAGACAAGATGGCCCAGCACCCTGTCCAGCTGAATCTTAAAAGTGTCCAATGATGGGGAATCGCCACTTCCCTGGGGAGATTATTCCAATGGCTGATTATAAAATCATAGAAATAACTTGTGAATCAATTCTCATGAACTTTGTAGATGTTCAGATATGAACCAAATCTTGCTATAAGCTAAATTCTGACCAGATTTTAGGAAAAATAAAATAGGAGCTAATGCTCTCTGTCATTATATCCAATACTTACAGTGATTGGCAGCAAAATTTAAAACATGTCATTATGTACTAGTTAGGCAACCTACATGCTGACAATCTGGGTGGTGCCAGGTGGCTTCTAAATTCATTCTGACTTCAGAGATATTACTGATTTCAGCAATATGTAAAGAGCAATATGTAAAGTATTTAAGGTGGCAAAAGGGATGAAGATACAGTATTACCTTTTGTGGTAGGTTGACCAGCTAGGCATCCACAGGGCTGCTTGATCACTTCGCTCCCCCTCCTACCCCTGCAGGATGTGGGAGAGAATAGGAAGATCAAAAGTGAGAAAACTCTTTGGTCAAGATAAAGACAGTTTAATAGGTGAAGGAAAGAGGGAAAAACCCAAGAAGCGATGCAAGGGCAAGCACTTAACACCTACTGGGTGCCTATTATCAAGGCAAACCTTAAGAAGCAGATATTTATGTAGTACTGAACTCTGAGTTTTTTGTCCGCTTCAAGATTCCTCCTATTGTTTCAGGAAAACACATACTAGATTTCTGAATCCATTGAGTCGTAGAAGTGCACTTGTTCCTTTGTTTTTCAGATCATGACTTGTCTTTCTTTGTACCTCTTTACTTTGTGTATCTTTGTAACTTACTTTAGAGGGAATTTCAGATGCCCCCATTTAGAACATTCAGCAAATGTTCTAAACTAAACATGTTCTGATTCATTTCATGATGAACTTACTTTTACTGTTTCACTGTGAAATTGTAACTCTCTCCTCTGCTGTGAGATAGCTGGAAGAGAGATTGAGGCCTTTAGATTCAAATCAGTATAAACTCCATTTAAGATATGTGCATATGTGTCATACAAATACATGTATTCTATGTTCCCGGTTTAACTGGGCATTAGCTTAATATCCAGCATGACTTTACAGAAGACCATCATCTGAAAATGAAGGGACATTGAAATAATCCATGCAGTTAGTTTACAATTCAGTACTAGATTGATTTTTATCGAATTACGGCTTTGCATACAGTCTACAAACTAAACAAGTTTATCTAAGTGGAAAAGAGTAAGTATAAATTAAAACATGAAAAATTAAAGATGGCTAGTGAGTAGAGCATTTTGATGTTTTTGTTTCATAAAGCTGGTAAATTATTGCTATTAAGGTATGAAAAATTGAGAGGTTTTCACGCAATAACTGAACTTATGTATTCTGGTTTTGCTATGAATACTTACGTACTTAATAGTCTTTTTCTTTAGCTATTCACAAGAAAAAGAAATACTAGAAATCTCATTTCCTAGTTTCACGAACACTGGGAATGAAAAGTAGCTCCTACTCTATGACAAGTAAAGTCTCCTTGCTATTTATTGAAAGAAAGATTCTTACTAAATTACTAATTTCTCTTCAGACCTGTGTGTTGACTTAGTGGTAAAGTTTCACTTAAAATAATCCTTGTCATAAGATGGCCCATGCTAAGAAGTGTGTGAAAGACAATGCACCCAAACAAATGTTGTTTTGAATGTTTCCAGTGGATGTAGGAAAGGAATGATATAGATTCGGTTTGGGCTATGAGCAAACATGATTAAAATTGATGAGGTTAGAACTGGGATTAATATAGCTAATGATTGGTAAAACATTTTCTTAAAAAAAAAGGAGGATCATACGGTGGCAAATGCTGTTGAATTTAAGCCATAAAGGAGATACAAGGATGAAACTCAAGTTTGTCCTATAGTTGTAATTGTGCTGTAGCTGGGTATCAGGGCTGTACCTGTGTGCACACCTAGTGCACTTAATTTATTAATTCCCTGGGTGGTCCAGGTTCTCACTGATGTGTCTGCCTAGGTGTGACAATCAACTGGTTTGATACAATGGATTGACTTGAGGCAAAGTGATTTCTGAATCATAACCACCTTCTCAACAAAGTATTTCACTATTTGTTACAGCAGCTTTTCAGACAGGAATTTCAGAAAGTCCTGGAGGTTCCCACAGGCAGCTCCTGCTGTGTCTAGATCAATTTATGTGTTGTAGTGTGCTGAAGTTTATCAACATCAAAGCTGAGTGGAGAACCTCGCCATACTAGAGAGTCTAGGTGGTTTCTGCTGCAAAACCGACCGAACTGGACATAGATAAGACACTTGTAAATAGTTAGTAGAAACTGGTCTTGCAAATACAGAAATGGTCATGTAGAGCAGTCTTTTGTAGGTAGCTCTGATAGATAGGAGAAGCTTTGTGCATGTGGTAGGATAGTAAATATTGATGCATCATGCATGGGCTGGAGTGGTCAAGTACGACCAGGCCAGATGGATATATGAAATCAGTCAAAGAGAAGTTCAGGGAGTTTTCCCCAATTCATTTGAAGTCACTGTTGGAAGGACATTTGTGAATAAGTCTCATTGTGAGTCGGAGAGCAACTGATCCTATCTATTCAAGAGATCTGATTGCCCACTTAAGCATTACCTTATGCAAAATTCTCAATAAAGTAGCATTTATTTTAAACACTGTCTGTGATTGCCTATGTGACAATACTGATATGTATTGCATCATAATCCATCACAATGAACTGAGGGGTTTAGCTAAGATACTCCATGCTATATGGCTGTAGAAATACTTACCCATAATAGCATTGACCACCTGACTAACTGCATGCCTAGCATCAGTGGAAGAATGATCAATATTTGCTGAGTCCCCAGGGTCCCAATGGCTATTCTGAAACCAAATCACCTAATAGAATTTGTTGAATAAAAGTTACATTATTTAATTCTGAAAATCTTATTTCACCATCCTTCAGGTTTTCTAGTGAGTAACGGGGTTTGTTATTAGCAGCTAAAGCCCTCAGAGAATGGTGATTAGTCTTTGAATGCTAACCCCCTTCAAAACACGGGTGATGGATAGCTGGCGAAACGGTGACGAGGAGGCCTGTTCATTACTGGAGTCATTCTGCAAACAAAGCCAAAAAGGCATTAGAAGGATGTTAAACAACAACAGAAAGTGAAAAGTGGGTGGTAGAGCCAATGGAGTACAAATCCAGAACAGACCCATGCATTTACAGAACTAATCAAAGAAGTTGAAGTAAATTCTTTTGCATGCTGTAATGCTAGCTTCATGGCTAACAAAACGGAGAGTGATTGCTTATTCATAGACATTAATTTGACTGAGTTACTATTAATGACACCTGAGTGGGACGTTTTTATTACTGGCATAAAAATGATAATCAGGAAGTATTGAGTGAGGAAAATTGGAAAGGAAGTGTAGAATTGCACCAAAAATGGCATATCCTGTTGCTAAATGACTGGTACCTCAGGGACAAATCGTATTCAGCACTTGCCATTCCTCAAAGCTGAAACTGTTATTAGCCATCCAAACTGAATTTGGGTGGAAAAATAGGAATGATAACTGGGAACTAGTTAGGAATATGTCTAATATGTCTAAATGTCTACAAATCGATGATCTAACCCATGACAAAGATACTGAGCGTGAGAAGTGCTCGTGTTAAAGAAAAATGACATGTCTAAACAGCAAATGAAAGCAAGCTTAGTATCTTGTTTCCCTTGCTAATGGACAGATATTAGCCGTTTTAAATGAATCTTCACCTAGTTCACTGCTTGCTTAAATAATTTAAGAAGTTCAGTTGAACATAACTAACTTCACGAGCACACTGCTAATACATTAGCCCTCTTTAAGGGTCAGCAGGGACCTAAAAGAATATAAATAAAAACTTGAGTCACACCCCATCAGTCCAGTTTTTCATGGGCTCACACAGCATTATGTGCATGGACCCCTGTGCTTTATTGAGCCTGTGTTCAAATGGATACTGGAGTCCTGTCTCTTACTGGGGAGGCAGGGGTGGAGCAAGTCAGAAGGTTCTTCAACAGCAACTGTTAAAAGGAAAATATTCTCTATCTACACATCTAAATAATTTGCAAAGAGCCTTTCTGGGTCATTGATGTTGTTTTTTCAGGAAGTTTTCAAAATCCTGACAAACTTCGCTGAAATGAAAGAAAACAATTTTGCAACATTTAAATACATTAGAGGAGTCTATTCTTAGTAGTTCTTGGCCTATCAGTCTGGCATCAGTCCTGGACAAAATAGCGCTAGGCAGTATACCTTTATAGAAATGTCTGTTGCTGCTGTTACTATTGAATTTAAAGCCTTGATAATTTAATGGCAATGTAATTAAACTTTGATAAGACATTGCATTAATACTACACAACTTTCTCATTTGCAATAAAAATGACACAAAATCAAAGTGTTACACAATATACAGATGAAAAATAGCTAAGTGGTGTATCTCAAACCTGAACTGTAAACAGGAAGAAACGACTCCTGTCTGAAATCTTTCCTATTTCTTTGTCTCTAGAATTGGCTTAACAAGAAGACGTGTAGCACTGGTAAAGTTTGAAGTGATGCAAGTATTGGGAATATGGCAGTTGCTGGAAGAGAGAAGACAGCTGTTGTGGAATGACCTGAGTGGGTATGGTATACTGAAAAGGGCAAGAAAACTGCCTTTTAGTGTGAAATTCTTCCTGTGGAGCTAATGACAGTAAGGATGGAGAATTCTATTCTGGTAAGTGATACTGGAAAAGTCTTGAAAATCCTGTGGATTATCACCCAGGTGTTAAATGAGTGTAATGTTGTGACTATAAGGCTTTGGCTGTATACATGAGGAATTATCAAACATTTGGGGTACAGAAGGTACCTTGTCTGTACCTTTGGTACATACGGTCACTAATGGACTACAGTGTAGATCTGTAAATGAATATTGACCCAGCCAAGTCCAGACCTGAGAGCCGCTTGTCTGACTCACTGCATTGTCTGACTCACTCATTCCCTAGTGACAAGTGATAGGACGAGAGGTAATGGGTTCAAGTTAAGCCAGGGGAGGTTTAGGTTGGATATTAGGAAAAATTTTTTCACTGAAAGGGTTATCCAACATTGGAATAGGCTGCCCAGGGAGGTGGTGGATTCGCCATCCCTGGATGACATTTAAAAANGATTCTATGATTCTATGATTCTATTTGGCTGTGCCACCACAGTGCCATTAGAAGGTCTCTATGCTGTCATCCTCTGGGAGGTGTAGATGCACAATTGAACAAATGGTATATAAATAAAGAGACCGCCCTATATGGCTGTTTAGTCAGGCAGGTATGAGAATAATAAAGTCAGGAGGCTGGGAGTTGAGAGTGACAAATTCAGAGGTGAAATAAAACATATGAACAGGGAAGATAATTAACTTTTTCCTTAGCATGACAAGCATGGTGGTTGTCTGTCCACCTTCAGGGACTTCAAAAATGAAGAATGGGTTTCCTCTTGAAAGAGCACATGCTAGTCCAAGCAGGAACATTTCAACAGAGCCCCATGACTTACCTTATGCATAAAGCCAGTTATACACCACAGCAGTCCCTCCTGGCATCATGATCTGGGTTAGCAACCTCAAAAGTAAAAAAACCAAAAAAATAATCATCATACTGTTGTATTGACTCATACAACAACGGAGTTGGGATCAAAACACACCTTTGTGAGTCTTCCAGTAAGCAAAGTTAGCTGTAGCATATTAGAAGACAGTTCAAAATGGTCTACATGTTGTTGCGTTAAGGGGCAAGGTAGTTTGGCAGAAAATAAACCCC